>CM060950.1:416438402-416775902 GCA_030765055.1 Mantis religiosa
AACTCTGTGATGAAATTTTTAATTTACTTGTTTCTTAACGAATGGTCTTGAAGCAGTAGCCACAGGGAAGCGACTACACAATTTCGTGCAGATTGTGTAAATAATTTAGCAGTTTTTAATTATTTATATAAATATAGATACATATATTCCAAGCGTCAAATTACTTAAGTTTTTACATTATAATTTATGCTGATATTTAGAAATCATATTGATAGGGCATTCAAATTTCATTTTCTTCCAAACTTTCAAACTTTTGATAACATTGTTCCTTGTTTTGTCCTGAATAAATCCACAATTTTATTTATCGTATAATTTATACCGTATTGTTGTTAATAATTTAAATATTTAAAAAAGGAGTTTGATGTTTTTATCTACATATGATTTATGCACCTATAGTTGCAGTAAAATTTGACTTGAGTCTAATGTTTTGTGCTGAAAAATTTGGAGAAGTTCGTTTTCTTAGAAAGAATGCATTTAGTGTTTCTGACTTTGATTCGGGGTCACAATTCTCCTACATAGTAGTCGGTAAGGAACATATTTCTATGCACCAAGTTATACGAAAATGGTAGAAACAAACCAAAAATGATAATCAAAGGCTCGCCAAAGAGTTGCTTTCCTTTATCGCCACACATTTACGTACTTGCTTGTAAGTACGAGACGTCAAAGATAGATTTTTAAACAGCGATCGCTAAGTGATACATTTGAGTGAAGAATATCAGAAATGTTAGAATCGCATGATTTGTACAAGCCATTGTCAGGAAGACTTTTTGCTCTAAAATAGTTTAATTACACAGAAAATAGAAGAAGTCTATTTTATAGTCAAGTGTTTAGATCCGGGTCGTAATATGCTGCCCTAGAAATGTCAAGCGTTTTCCATAATATCCCGAGAAATAAGTAAATAATGAAAGATTCTCGGATATTTAAAAATTTGTCAATATGAAAACATAGTATTTGAAACAAGTTGCATTTTAAAGACGTTTACACTTTTATTTAGTTAGATATTGTCTATATCTTATTACTTAACAAGTACACAAAAGAATGCAGAGTCATTCAGAATGAAGAAAACTTCACCTGCAGGCTGTTCAAAGAATATTTAAGATATATATTTTATTTGTCACTAAATAGTCTTGAACATTGGCATTTTAATAAATTTATCTTTAGCGATCTTGTTTAGAGAATTCAAAATAACAAGATGTTTCGTAATAAAGGGTACCTTGAGGTGATTTCCTCGTGTCACATCTAATACGCAATATCTAATTCCTCTATCAAAATTAAAATTGGACTTTATTTATGAAAGCTATTTAACTGCTGTTGTTTTCAGCGTTATATTATATACTGAGTGTGCAAGAACTCTTAATTTTGCTCAGAGGCCTCTTTATCATGTTTGAGGTTCTTTTATGTTTCGTAAATTTAGGGGACGGTACAGCTGAAGGCAGTCATGCTAAGTATTTTTAAGCCCCCCGCCCTTGGGAAAAAAAGGCTGCCACATCAACCCCAGACTCACCCTCTACCTAGACAATATAGGTAAGTTTAATAAATAAAACCTATAATGACAGGGTTACATTCCTCATCTCATTTTTTTTTCAGCACATTAACAACACTCCATAATCTCACCAAAACGAAGAGGGAATGTTTGACCTTTGGCACAAATTTCCTTTTACTGTCTCTTAGACCACACAAAATTACTTGTGGCTCTCTTTGGTACTGTTTCCTAGGTCCTGGTCTTCGATCAATCTGGTACCCGATTCTTTATTCATGGTATGCGAAGATCAGTTCAAATCATCGATTTATTTAATGAAGGTTAATAAATTATTTGAAGCAAGTTCTGACTGAGCATGAATTTAAGTACTAGAAATTGGAATATTGTAGCATTCATATATTGCTCATTTGTGACGTATTTTAAAATAACCGTTTCTGCAACAATGGGGAATGTAAGTTGCCGTAAATCTCATAAATCTACTCTTGCGGTGATCGCCAAGACTCTATAACCCAAGCGCGGTCCTTAGATTACCGATATATAATACCAGTACAAGACGAAGAAAAACAAATTTTAGATATCAACTTGTGTGGTGGCTACTACATGAATTATCACCAACGTTCCTACTTAAGTTACCAAATTTAAAGCTTCTCGTTCGCCTATGAAATAATTTTTCATTCGATGACTTGTTAAATTCCAAGAATTCTTTGTCTGTCTTAATGTTCACAACTTTGTCTACGTAACTTTCTGAACATAACTGAATTCGAGGAACACCTTGAGGTAATAGATTCCTTCTTCAGTGTAAGTCTAATCGCCTTAGCTACACTGAAGAAGGCTAATGTTTTCCTTTTTCCTGACAAAAATATAAACCCCTGTTTCCTACATTATGCAGTGATTTTAACATTGTAAATTATTTACTGAAATTCTTTATCTGTCATTTCTTTATTAGACTATTCGGAATCTTTCAAGGATGCAACACGAAGATTCTAGAGACCAGGTCTCGCTATCTTCCATTTTCTCATTAAAGTATCTGACGTTTCTAATTAAAATACCGTATTTGCAAGATATTTCCATAACTAATAAAATGGTTATCTTCAATTTTGTGCTACTAATAAACAGTGAAGTTCTGTTCCTTCTAAATTTTCTGAGAATAGCCTCTAAACTTCTCTTAATTCTCGATGACGTTTGCATAATTTGTAAACGGTCAGATGTGTACCAAAACTTTACAACACATAAAAAATATTTCTAAATATTGATTAAAGCACAAGTATTATTTATATAAAACACGCTTTTTGTGGATTAAACTCTTTGTGAGATATGTCTTGGTATTTTCCTAAACTTGGAAGTAGCTATACAGTTTTTTTAATTTGTCTAGTACGTACACTAAATGGGGGAAGTATTGCATTCTATCAACAAATTCAATATTGGGATTTGACGAGAAACACATGTGTTGGGACCCACTGAATGTCAAAAAGTAAATAAATAATTGAAGTACTCAGATTCAGAATCTGTTAAGTCAATGTTTTTGAGAAATCCTGTTAAACACACGATAAGCACTCTGAATACCAGTTCTGTAATAGTGCTAAAAGATTTGCGGATTAGAAGATGTTAGGTCAAACAAATTATCACCCTGGTATGTTGAATGGGCATTAATTTCAGAAAAAAAAGTTGTTAAGTTGTTAACAACGCTACCTTTGAATTGCTGAATATTTTCAATCTGTCAATCTACGATGTAATATGCAAAAGACCAATACAATGCACTTCAACTTGCTAAAAAAATATATGATGGTAAAATAAATCTAAAAGTACAGAGTGACATTGTGTCAGAAGTGAAAACACATAAATTTTTGGGTATTGTGTTAGATAATCGACTAACTTGGGCTGATCATATTGAAAACATATGCAGAAGAATTAGTAAATCATTATATCTCTTAAGATATTTTAGCAAGTACAACAATAAAAATATCCAAAAATTAATATATTATGGATGTATCTATCCATATCTAATCTATGGAATAGAAATATGGGGTTCATCAGCCAAAACATACATGGAAAAACTGCTTATTTACCAAAAAAGTGTGTTAGGGTCATGTATAATCTAAAAGTAAGAGAATCTTGCAGGGATACCTTTATAAATAAAAAAATAATCACCATCTACTCTCTGTATGCTTATACAGCTGTAATGTTTATTGTGGACAAGTGTAATCCAGTTAAAACAGTCAGGTAAATGAACATAACACCAGAACCAAGATGAATTACTATAGAGATAGTGTCATTAAAATGTCTCTCAAAAGTATGTACATATACTAGGAATTAAGCTTTACAATAAACTGCCATCTGATATTAAATGAATAGCTAGCATCTCAAACCAGCAGTTTAAATGGAAGTTAAAGTCTTTCCTCATAAAAATATGCTTATATAACTTAAATGAATTATGACGTTGCAGCTTTAATTATACTTGAAAGTGATAAATTCATTAAGCTGATTAAGGGATCATGTGTAGAATTAGTTTCTAATGCTGTAATTGACTATGTAAATTAGTTCCTAATGCTGTAATTGACTATGTAAATTAGTTTCTGTAAATTAGATTCTAATGTTGTAGAACTGACTATGTACAATTAGTATTAATGATGAAAAATTGACTATGTCAGAAATTGTAACCAACAATCTATTGACAATATTTATTTGCTTTATCTACTTTAGACCTTTGTTGGATCCTGTTTCAGTTTTTAGTCTTATGTAACTTTTTATATTTATCTTTGTATCTTGAACTGACATGTCCTATAACATATGCACTATGTTCCAAATGATGAAATAAAAATACAAGTAACCTTTTCGAGTTAGATGTTGTTAAGTCAAGTAGTTGCCGTATTAGCCGTTTGGTGGTGCAACTAGACGGTGCCACCCAAGCTCTTTGACATCAGCTTTTGATACCTTTTAGATTAGACATTTATACATATTTAGACATTCCTCAAGTGTGCTTTCAGGAACTTTATTTGTACTTCCCAATGCCTAGGCACTCTTTCATGCCCATTGACAGAATTTTTGGCAATATTGAGAAGAAGGAACGATCAACGTATAAAAGTCTTAGTCCCCTCCACATCGGTAAAACTGATCAAAGATTCACTATAGAAGAAGCCAATTGATGTCCATGTCAAACGTCCACTGACCGATAATGGGGAACATAATGGCACTCCAATTGTTGAAGTTTTCGATTTCAAAAATGACCTCGACCACGTCCTTGTAAGAAGTATTCTTGAATTCACTTTAATCCGGGGTGTGCTTCCAAAGAGGATGTTTACCAGAAGTTCATCACACAATGTCTTCCTCACTTTATCGTCCCCAGTCTCTTTTGAGGAGAGTGGCGATGTTGGAAGCCTTACACAAGACATGTGATAGTGCGAAAAACACATCAGATAAGCTTCGGAAGATTAAGAAGGCAAAATATTACGATGTTCGTTCACTACTGGAACATCTCACTCTGCCAGAAGGTATCACATTTAATAACACAATGTCATATGGAAGTGAGGTAGATGTAGTAGAGCTGGAGTGATGTTTTGATGACAATGTTGTATGTCATTCCATGAAGTGCATACTGGATTAGTCCACGGTAGAGATATATTGGTGAATGAATGAATGTGTAGTGTTTAACGACCGCTTTTACTACACAGAGATACACACTAGCGATCAGGGCTATGGGGCCGGCGTGTTTGAGCGTATGGTGGCTCCATAGGAAAAGAGCAAGACCCCTGCCCTGCCCCAACCACTAAACTCGCCGTCTGAGGTATTCGGATATGATACTCTGTGACCTTTTTATTAAAGGTCAGCCCAAGCAGTTTTAGAGACTCATGTTTCCAAATTGTTTCTTTATTCATAATTACAATTAGTGAAGAAATGTTTACTTTGCCCCTGGAGAAAGTAGTTAACCTGAATCTGAACTTGTGGTGTTAGTCCATTCTTGCAGTGTGCTAATTGTACTTTGTAATCGTTCTTGAGTAGTCACTGAACAAATTATACCTAATTCGTATGCAAAAGACTAGCACTAGCTTGTGAATTTATTTATAATTTTTCCTTCGGCTAGTAGATATTGGATAAATTCGTAAGATATTCCATCAAGGTCAGGACTGGAGTGCTTCTGTCGTTTTCTCAAACCATAATGCGTCATTATATAGAATCTTAGCGTCAGAATTCACAATACATACTTAAAAATCAGGAGGTTGTGATTTGTTGTGAAGAAATTTAAGACCACAAGTATCTAGAATCACACCAATATTGGTAAGCGTTTCGGATAGAATTTATATTATTTCTTTGAGGTTGGGATGTACATAAGTTGGAGCTACACACTGGGTGCCTCTGATTTTTTAAATTTTGATCAATATTTCTTTTCAATGTGTTATATTGGTCGAAGAAGAAACAAAATTAATCCAAATGATCTTTTGATATTTTTTTATGATTTCTGTGAGCGTATCCTCTACACTTGAGATAAAGTAATTTATTTTCCATAGTGAGGGAAGGCTTTATTCTTAGCTCTAACACTCTATTGACATTCTTTGTTCCACCAGTGAACAGTTTTCTTGCGATGTTTGTGTAGTTTTATGAAAGATAGCGTCAGCCTTTCCCGTTAAATTTTTTGTAAAATATCTTAGCGGTATTTGTACTGGTGTTTTGGTGAAATATCTAATTAAGATAGAGGTTTATTTTTAATTACATACTCACATTTTTGACAATTACCACTGCCGTGTGTAAAAATATTTACAATTATTGTTAGGCATTTTGATTTAATGCATCTTGACAGGAAAGCGATCGCTGCCATGTGATTTCCAATCCAATAAATTTGTTATTTCAAGTGTGCGCATTGCTAAACATTGTAGATAAATGTTCCCTGCGCAATATTAAAGTATGTAGTTGTTGTAGAGTTAAGTAGACATAAACTTTCTATAACTTTCCCTTTACTATTAGTCTACCTATATTCCCATAATCTACTGCGGCTATTGAAGTCACCAAGCGATATAAATTGTTGTAGGAGTCTGTTAATTCTGTCTGTTAAAGTTATATATTGTCACCGTGTGTCACTGTTATGCTGCTGCCACAAGCCGGAGCAGGGCACGTGGGCAGGACAGAAAGAGACAGATAGATGCTCCAGAGCGTTCTCTCCATTGTTGCTGCCGCGAAATTTCTTGGATGGTCTGCGGCTTTCTAGAAGCAATGGCTGGGGAGATATAAATACCGGCGACTTGTTAGAAGCAGCAGTTACTTGTTGGTTATTGCGACAGTCGACGATTGAAGTGTACCGCCGTGATTTCTTTCATTTGTTTTCGTGCAGCAAAACACCGAGTCAGCCTTGAAGACAGCTGATTGTCAATTTCATATCTTTTTACTGCAGCACAGTTGTTCTAAATTTCTGCAAACCAGATTTCCGAATCTACGTAGCCCACGCAGTCACAATATGGTATGAGAAATGAGAGCCGCTACATCGATTGTACGAGGCGTGTCCGTAAAATAAGGTCTCCAATTTTATTTAATATAGAAAAATGTTTATTCTCAATGAATGTTACATTGATGGAAAGGAGGAACTTACAGCTATTTTTCAACGTATTCACCATTGCGATCGATGCACTTTTGCATGCGCTGTGGCAGTTTTTGTATGCCCTTGTCATAGCACTCTCCCGCCAAGTTGAGCAGGTAGCGCTCAACTTCGTTTTTCAAATCCTCGTCGGTCTGGAAATGTGTTCCACCCAGATGTGACTTCAACTCAGGAAACACTAGGCGCTAAGTCTGGACTGTAGGGGGGATGGGTGAGGATGTCGCATACGAACTGGGCCAGTAACGTTGTCGTTTATGGTCTTCATGGGCATTTTGGAGACCCACCTTGCGCACACCTTGTGATAATTCAAATGTTCGGTCAAAATCTTGTCAATCGTAGTCTTACTGACTTCAGGGATAAGTTCGCACAGCTCACGAACTGTCGCACGCCGATCTTTAAGCATTTCTTGTTCCACTCTTGCAATTGTTTCGGCTGAAACCGAAGGCCGACCAGAACGCTCTTCCTCATGGAAGTCTGTACGTCCGCCTTTGAACTCTCTGACCCACTTTTGCACGTTTTTGACGTCCATACACTGTGGCCCATAGGCTTAGCATAACTGACGATGAATTTCAGTGAGGGTAGTGCCCTTGGCTTTAAAAAAAAAACGGATCACTGCACGCAACTCGTACTTGGCGGCGGAAGTGATAGGAAGCTCCATCGCAAACGGCTACCCAGTCAAGACTAACGGTTGCAATGGGTTCATTGTCATGGCGATTTGAAGGGGTGAAACAAAGCTACACGCCAGTGTTGCCGGATCTCGCGTAATAGCGTTTCTCTCTGCTCCAGCGCTTTGGAGGCCTTATTTTACGGACATGCCTCGTAGGTTTTTTCTTTTTTTTTGTAATTTACGTCCTCAAACGTTAAGTCATATCGGACGATGTATGAAATGGGTGAAATGATGCTCAAATGAGCCCGGGGTCCATAGAGCTTAGAGTTACCTGACATTCGTCACGCCTCGTATTTGAAGTTTCTTTATGGGGTAGATGTCTTTAACAAACGTCACAACGCCTCCAATAGCATGTGACTAATTGCATCTATTTCCATGTAACCAGTATAATATTTAAGTGTAGACATATACGAATTGGTAAAATTGGTTTCTTGTAAACACATGATTTTTGGTGAGTTATTACTTATTAGTACTTGTAAATTTTTCAAATTTGATTCGTAAACAAAAGGATGCCATTGCAGTAGCACATTTAGTAGTTTTAATGTATTGTTTAATTTGTGTAATATGGGAAGTTAGTCTTAACCTACAGTTTCTGTTGTGCGTGTTAAATTTATTTTCAAGTTCAGCACTTCTCTTCTTCTTTTTCTTCTTTTATTCATAGGGTCTCTTTTCTATGTAAGTTCCTATTAGCGTCACCACAAAGATCTTTTGCTACAATGTACTTTCCTTCATACCCATCTAGTTATATCTTTTCCCTTCAAAAAGTTGCAGGTCCTCCTTATTGGATCTTCTCGGATAGTTTCTCTCTCTTCACCAGGTAAACCCAGTGTAGCGATTCTAGTTCTTCCCAGCGCCTCACATTCAAAAAGTATGTGATGTTCAGTACTTGTTTTTATACTATTCTCTGTGAAATGGGGATAAGAGGTAAAATTAGTGCATTTGTATCTTTTATACTAACTCTTGGACATTAGGACGAAGATACGTTTTAACTGAACAACGCTGAGTACATGTTTTTGGGAGATTCTTCTATTAAATTTTAGCAGATTCGACAAGATCATCCGCATTGCAGGCTATCGTCAAGTTCCTCAGCATTTTTAATCACAATATTGTTTTACTCTATCAGAAAATTTGTCAAAGCCATTAAGAGAAATATATGAGAACACTTCTTGCTCTTGAAAACGCTTTTTCATTGGCAAAAGCTACTTTTAAACAATGATTTTAATATTTTAGTTTTTATATCTGTGTTTCAATGTTAGGATGAGGGTATTAAAAGTTTCTATTGTTTTACTGCAGGAATTTACAGCCCATGTATCCGCAGATTGTGGAGTTGCTGGGAAATTATATTCAGGTGAGTTTGTTTATTTATACCAGTTGTAGCGTGTGCTTCTGAAGGTTGTACAATTTTGTCTTCGGTGAAATATTATGCTTAATACCTAGTTAAGGAAAATTTTTTGGGAAATAATTGTGTGACTCCTGTAGCAACGAGGCGGTTTCTTTATGAACAGCTGTATTTAGATAAACAAAACAAATTGGATTATCAGTTGAGAAGTAAACCCATTGTTTGGTATATCCATATAGTTCCTAAGTTTTCTGGATCGTGAGGGCACTGGTAATGTGTGTATCGAGTACAGATATTCCATTCTGAGGTGGGTTATTGGCGATGCAAAATATACTAAATTAACCTCCTCCAACGTTAAGTAATATCAGACGATGAATAAAATGTGTGGAATACTTTCAAATGAGCCCCTGTGTCCATAGAGCTTAGAGTTACCAGAAATGTAGTTTCCAGAATAAGGTAAAACACCGGGGAAAAAAACCTAATCCAGAATACTTACCCTTACCGAGATTCGAACTCGGGATCTACGCTACAGATGCGGGGAGATGATGCAAGACCTTTGAAGTATATGGCTTGGAAAGTTTGGGCAGTTGTTGGTCAAGAGAGGCCTGTTATATTTATGTTTCAGTATGAAGATGCCAATATATATATATATATAATATATAATGGGCTGGCGCCGTAGCTCAGTCGCAGCTGCCTGCCGTGTTAGGGGTCCCGTGTTCGATTCCCGGCTGGGGTGGGGGATTTTTCTCCAACTAAGATAATTCCCCTGACTTTCTTCTTGGGCAACAAGCCAGGTGAAAAGACGATTAGATATCGACGTTTCGGGAGTGGGCATCGCTCCCATCATGTGAATGTTTATAAAATATTATAACCACAAATGATACATTGGATATAACACAAATATAAACAAAGACAAAACACTATCAAAATTCGCATTACTGAACAAAAGACTGTTTTCAGTAAATTAAATGTCAGGTCAGGAGATGGCGTGAGTATAGAAAATTGTGTGAAAGAAACGTAACTACTTAACTTGATTATCAAGCTGTATTGATCTTTGCTTCTTAATTCGACGGATTTCCATTTAAGGCTGGTTTCCAAGAGGAGCTTAACTGAAATCCAGCATCACGATTAAGCTTACTCCTTTCAGAGGAAATCGCCAAAGCCTCCTTAATTCTCCGCTCGCAATAACTGTTGCATATTGCCAAGATGGTCGTCTCCCGAAAATTGGCTCTATGGTCGTTATCAAAACAATATTATCACTTAGAAGGTTCCCCATCTTCCCCAAAGTCTGGAAGTATGAATGGGAGTGCGAAAGTGCACGTGATCTAATGGTTAAAACCCAACGAAATACTAATTAACACGTTCGATATGTTCCAAAGGAGAACGGCCACCGATATGACCATTGAAGTTGAAGGCGGGGTGTAAACGGAACAAGTTGATATTCCAGATACAAACGACTTAGTTTACCATCGCTTTCCGGCGTTGTTTACGATAAGAGCTGCTCTGTTGCAGAGGTCTCCTTTATTTAGCTTAAAAACTAATTCAGTTTGCAGCTTCTTTATTCGATAAGGTGACTGCAGAGCTTATGGAACACAATGATGAGGCCTAATGTTTTCCAAATCTTGTATTAATCCAACCAGTTATTTAAAGAACTGCCAGAAACAGCCTTAGTTTGAACTCTCATTCTTCTGAACTATCGATACTCACTTGTTTTTCGCGATTGTGTAGGAAGAGTGATATTTCAAGGTCAGTCCAGTTTTTAAGCAGTTATCTATTAATGTTTCTTTGCTATAATGTAGATATTTCCTAAAAAAGCAAGCTTCCGTAAGAATAGTTTGTAGCATTAAGGATAGAGTTTAGAGGAATGTTAACAGATTCCATTTTTAGTCGAATATAATTGGTTCCTAAGGTAGTGAAATGAACATTCTTACTATCTATATTAATGAGTTGTTGAAGCTGTGACTATGGAATAAGGAGAATGAGGAGTATTGCACCCCTATGAGAAGAGAGCCACACCCTATCAGACTATTGGGCTGCTACTCCCTCCAACCGCGACAGCCTCCCCCGGCATGCGTCTTGCCTACAACTCGGGGGCGGAAGTACCCTTTGTTTAAACAGACTAGCGAGAGATCTTTTGTGTGATAATTCATTACTGCACGTTTATTTATTCGTCTGCGCACACACACACACACACACACACACACACACATATATATATATATATATATATATATATATATATATATATATATATATATATATATATCCATGCATACATTCTTTCATATGTGTTGTTGACAATTACTTTATTAACAAAAATGTAATTATATTATGTTGTGTTCATATGACTTTCACTATTCAGCATTCTATAAAATTACAATTATAAAATATTATACTTACCTCTCACTTTTTTCAATTTATTTCTTGGCTGAATTGCTATTCAAGCCATTGATAAATTACGTAGGTACTATATTCAAATGCATTTAAAAATGAGGAATTGCTCCCTCTAATATACACAATAGTTAATAAGTAGGTATATAATATTAACAGATACAAGGGTCATTGAAAAATTAGTGGCAACACTGCCTGCATTTGGCGCTATCAGCGGTAAATCATGTAAGCTCATAACAATGAAAAATAAGAGCTGTGAGTTTGAAGACAAAAGTCGCCACAAACGTTGTGCCTATCTCGAATACCAGAGCTCCTAGGGAAATAAATGAGTCAATTGGAAAATTTAATGTCATGACGACACGTTGGCCATTGTAGCTCAATGGGTAAGAGCGACTGGACAGAAACCAGGAGATCCGTGTTTCAAATTCCGGCCGTGGCATTGAACTTTTCAGTTTGACTATTTATCGAAAACTTAAGGCTGTACACGGCTAGTGTAAAGGAACGATTCATTTCCACCAATTAACTTTAATAATAAGAGTTTAATAATAAAGCCTGGGTTCAAGTACTTACAATAATAAGTCGCCACAAACGGTGTATTTCGAATAGGACAGCCCTTAGTGGTCTACCGGGGAAATATACGAAAGTCAATTGGAGAATTTAATGTCAGGATGGCACGTTGGCCATGGTAGCTCAGTGGGTAAGAGCGAGTGGACGGGAACCAGGAGATCCGTGGTTCAAATCCCGGCCGTGGCATTGAATTTTTCAGTTTGACTATTTGTCCAAAACAAGGCTGTACACGGCTATTGAGAAGGAACGATTAATTTCCATCAATTAACTTAAACAATAATTTTAATGAATAAGAAATTTTAATAAGTTTAATTGTAGGATGTTATCTTTACTGTTCTAAATATGTTTAGTAAATGCGAACAAAAATGCTTCATCAAAATTCAGGTTGCAAGAGGTATCAATGCTACCAACCAAAATTAAACAGACAAGAGTGGTGGCACATTGAACCACCATGGCCAAAAAAGTATCGACAAGAACAGGATCCCCTTAGTCATGTTCATTATTGCTTAGGATATTGAAGCTGTTCTTATCACTCGTACCTCTGACGTTACTAGAGGAACCTCGGGCCGAACATTCGAGCCCCTCCTGAATGCGAGTTGTTCGGATTGGGTTGGACTCGAGGGGGCAGTGTGTTCCCGTTATCCGCGGGAGATCGTGTACCTCCAGCCAGGCTTCGGCCGCCCGGAGGGTACAGAGTTGCCTGAAAAGTCCTGCAGAGCTAGTAGAGCCCGCCTCGGTAGTGTAGATGGTAGCATGTCTGGCTCACGTTCAAGAGGTCCCGAGTTCGAATCTCGGTCAGGGTAAGTTACCTGGATCAGGTTTTTCCGGGGTTTTCCTTTATCCTTAAAGACGAATGTCGGGTAACTCTAAGCTCTCTGGACCCCGGTCTCATTTGAGCATCATTTCATCCATTTCATTCATCGTCCGATATGACTTAACGTTGGAGGAGGTAAATTCCAAAAAAAAAAAAACAAAGCTAGTAGAAGGTGTGCTAGATGCCCAGGCGGCCCTACCGAGGTTTTTCGGTAGTCTTCCCTGCGGGATTGACGCGCGTAAGTGGCGTATCCACTTCCACCCGTCTTGATGTTTTTGTCGATGGGGTGGGGGGGGGGGTTTAGACTCAAGGTATTGCCCCGAGGAAAGAACTCCGGAGTTTTCCATCACATCCGGGGTGATAGAGGCCGGAGTCTTCGAACTTTCGGGTAGACCTCGCTGCAACGTTGTTCTTGTCAGTCATTGAGTTCCTCGAGGAAATGGTGTGAAGTGTACATATTACAGTCACTTTATTGGGCACCATTTACGACCAGCTGTGCGTCATGAACCTCAAAATCTCCTGAATTCTCATCCCATTGTGTTACATGATGGTGTTTGCTCTCACACGTCTGTCCTTGTTTTTAATTTACTTCGCAGATGGAACTGGACAATTCTGGATCATCCTCCATACTCCCCAGATATGAGCCCATGTGATTTCAATCTTTTTGCGAAAATTGAAGTTATCACTTAGAGGAGTTCGCTTTAGAACCAAACAGGCAATTTCAGCAGCAGTAGTGCAGTCTGTTCGAATATTAGGACAAGACACTGTGGATGGCATCCGTCGGCTACCTGATGTGTGCAGGCGAGTAAATAAATAAATAATGAATGGATGAATGAAATCTGAATATTGTTGCACACCAGGATTGTAAGGGGGAGGAAAGACCTACAAACCTAATCTACGACTGCGGGTGTAGCTATTGGGATGGTAGAATAAAGGAAACATCTAAGTCAAACTAAACTGAATAACTCTATTTCAAGGAGGCCTAGCATTTATACAGGGCGCTCCCTCAATCTGGAAGAGATCAGGGGTGCTTTGGTACTATTTAATGACATAATAACTTGATATAACTTTACCTTTGGCGATGTGTTGTTTGTATGGCTGGGCTGTCGAAAGATGTATGATCTGAAGTCTCCTCTGACATTCCTGCGACGTTTCTTCCCCGAGGGCTAACTCAACCAAGCTTAAATAGGGGTCCTACCAAAAAATTAATTCAGCGATTCCCACTAACTGTTAATTTTGCACCATACCGTTTACATCATTGAGAGAATGTTTAAGCCTGTACTGACCTACTTAACAATTATTTCTTTTGATCAGCAGAACAGTTTAGGTAACTTGTAAATTATTTCTTTAAGCCAACAGTCCAAAGTACATGTTTTGCCAGTCAGCAGAATTTACGCTTGACATACCGTTGTGTCAGAATCAATACATGTTACAGAATAATAATTACCGAAATTTCCAAATCTAGCTCAGCCTATACATGCAACAATATCGTGTCCCAGGTCCTTGGTTACTAAATCGGGGCATATATCCACATTTACCATTTATTTCCAAACTTTCTTACACTTTATATATATATATATATATATATATATATATATATATAATTTTACAGATTATTATCGCTACAAACTACTATAAAAATCAAAATTATAAGTAAAACAAATAAAGAAAATAAAGAGGCTTAGACCGGTAAATAGTCCAGAAATATGAACAAAAAGGTCTCATATAATTACAAAAACTACTAACTACAAATTATAGTACTGGTATCCAGCACAAGCAATTGGCTGCCAGCTTCATCACTGCAACTACTCTCTAACTAGCAACCTATTTAAATTTCTGATACCTAAAACTTACACACGCACTGGTATCCAGCGCAAACTAACTTATTGCATTTCTTTACTTTAGCATTCTTTCTACATATGATAAATAAGTTTATTTAAAATAGCTACTCGTAAATTATTCTTATTATCTTTTATTTTACATATATAATATTTTGAAAATCATTTATTTCTGTTTATTTTATTTATTTGCTTGTTTGTTTATTTATTTATGTATCTATATTATTTATTTTACTAAAGTAAATGACTGTACTGGCGAGTTCTTCATGTTGGAGAAGATTACTTCTAAGCACTACAATAATGTGACTGCTCCAAAAATGTTTTATTTGTTTTTAATTCAAATGTTGCCACTAATTATTTATTGACCTGTGTATATAATAATTAAGAATACAATGTGCTTTTTATGAACACATTTCAATGAAAGGGAATAAAAGGTAAAGTATACAACAGGATAATACATATGATCAAATTATATAAAATAATAAAAAAAATGAAAATAAAAATAAAGTAAAATGTGGTCATTTCTAAGTTTCTTCGCCCAATGCGATAGGTTACAGACCCTGGTACTTTGAATAATCTAACGAAGAATGTCTTTGATATCAATTTGAAGTACAGATGTATGGGAAGAATACAAAGTTCCTGATGGAGTTGATCGTTTCTAATGAACCATGGAGCCTTTGTAATACTGCGGAGAAATTTGTTTTGTGTAACCTGGAGTCGAGGAATGTGGGTTTTGTTGGCTGCACCCCATACAGGGGCAGCGTAAGAAATTATGGAGCGTATAAGAGACTTGTAAGTCAGTATTGAGTACTCCAGACCAATCTGTGATTTCTTCCGTAGCAGAGGATACAGCTTTTTTTTTAATTTCTAGAAGTGGCTATTGTGTAAATGTAAGATACGTGAGAATTCCAAGTCACTACTGCTAAATGTTTGACTGATGTTTCTGGAAGCTGTCATGTTAGTTGTTTTCCCTGCAGTTCTAATGGGACTAGACCTTGATAAGATTCTTGTTAACCTTCTTGCAAATTTTGAAATTATAGATATATAATAATTGCACTAAATTAAAGTGATAAATGTATAAAAGACGTATCACTGTGAAATTCCATGCTCTTTACGTGGCCACAAAGAAAAACGAACAGCAACTTATCATTTGCAAAACTAAGCATTGCATTTGAAAGAAAAGGTTTTTTATCACGAAGCTGAGTGTACCCCGGACCAGAGCTCCCAGCGGGGATCGAACGTGGATCCCTAACCACTGCTTTACGGGATTAGTCCCCTTCGATCATTAGAAAGAAAACTACTCTATGAATTCAAAATCTACAATTTATCAATGCACTACTAATTGAAACAGATAAAAACTGCAACAAAGCCCCGCTGTGTTGCCATAATTACAAAAGTGGAACCTGTTACTTACCGAGGGATATTCTTCCGCGGTGACTTCTGAGGCTCGCATTCGGGTTGTTCTGGGTTCAGTTACCG
The DNA here is from genome assembly GCA_030765055.1 of Mantis religiosa. Lineage (NCBI taxonomy): Eukaryota > Metazoa > Arthropoda > Insecta > Mantodea > Mantidae > Mantis > Mantis religiosa. The sequence goes on from CM060950.1 coordinate 416,454,559, forward strand.
TCCCTTCATTTTGACGTTGGAGTTTTCGTGATTTTCATATCGAATATTGTGGTGGGTATCATCTACCATATTTAAGTCTGTTTCTAGTTTTCATGGTGTATGGTGGTGCTGGACTAGGGTGGTCTGGGGATAGCATGCCAACCTTTGCAAGATCGCGGGTTCAGACCACTAGAGGGCGATTGATTTTTCGGGCGTTAAAACCCTTAGCATACGTGTCGTAGATTTACGGCACGTAAATGAACCTCTAGCCTCAATGAGACCTCTGAGCAAAATTAAGCCTAATATAGATTGGCATGCTGTGAGCTACAGCAGTTAAAGGGTATCCATAAATAGGAATCCAATTTCAATTTTGCTCTTGGGCAGATGGCGCGAAAGCGTATTCCCCGTGGATACTGGAGGGCTGCTTGGTTGAGTGGTCGTTGAACGCCCTCTCTAGGCAGCTCCAGCAGTGGGACGGATTTTCTAAACTGGAACTGGTAAGACTTCTGCGCATCTCTGTGGCCTGTATCCTTCTGTGGTTCCTTCCTCCTTCGCAAGGTGTCCACTTCCATTGCATATGGTATAATCTATAAATAATCTGATTTTCTATAGGTATATTTAAAAGGTCTTTCAGCAAAAGTGTCCTATGTTTGAACTTATATAAAACACGTTCTATGAATGGCAGAAGTTTATTCCTTTTTATTTTGGAACATAATGACATTATACTCCTCCACAGGAGAGAAAGTCTCCGAGGGATGAGACGCAAGGGGGTTGGCTAAGGTTCCCACATCATCCCTGGACAGGTCTATGACACCCCATGTCAGTACAGTTACAGACCACTCAAAAACATTCTGATGGCTTCTACTTTTGTGAATGAATCTTCTCAGTTTTAGTGTCCTGAGTGAATAGGTTGCATGTCTTTTAACGGTTCTGCTCCTTGTGTAGCAGGCGTTCTCTGTCACACACATTGGCTGTCCTTCTTCCACTGTGTAACACAGCACATTACTTTTAGGGACCTTCTTTGCGTTGCTGGACAGTATGTGTGGAGGAGAACATCAGAACCGCCGCGACTTCGTTGGGTTGAGCGTGTATGGCAACCCAATTTTCAATGACAGAAAAACGATGTTATTCATTTACTGTTTCTGGCTTGTTAGAATAAACTCGAGATGTAACATAACCCCACAAGAAGTAATCCAACGGCGTTAAATCAATGATCTCCAGTTAACATCACAACCATGGGAAATGACGAAACCTCTGAACTTCTCCTTCAAAAGATCGATGGTTTCGAGAACAGTATGAAGTGTGGCACCTTCTTGCTGGAACCAGATGTTTCTGAGATCCATACCATCCAATTGAGGCCAAAAATAGTTTCTTATAAGAGCCTGGTGTCTTTCTCCATTGACAGAGTTTCTCCATCTTCATCTTGTCAAAAATACGTACCAATACTTCCAGCATACCAAACTCCACACCACACAGTAATCTTTTGGTGATGAAGTGAATCTGCATTGGATTGCTCCAATCGCGGCAATTTTGTTGTTAACAAAATCATCCATCCAAAAGTGGGCTTCATCGTAGAAGATGATTTGTTTCATAAAAATCCGGGTCAGCTCCATAGTCCAATCAGCGAATATACGGAGCAACCTATGGTCGTTGGGCTTTAGCTCTTGAGTTAACACCATTTTGTAAGCGTGCAACTTCAAGTCCAGATGTAGAATTCGTCAAGTTGTTGGCGAAAGCCCTAATTATTACGCTCGATGAGCAATTGATTTGTTCCCGTTCTCGCGTACACTCTCACGAACGGCGAATATATTTTTGTTGGAACGCTTACGTCGATTACGTACAGGCGTTTTTTGATCACTGACAGAACCACTTCTTTCAAGTTTATCGATTAAACGCCAAATCGTTCTGTCGCATGGATGATTATTCACACCTTAAACTTCACGCAATGCACGGAACAGATGATGTATTTTGATAATAAATGTTCACGTTGCTGAATGCCGTTACCTTCCATAACTATTTTTCCATAAGTAGAGATTCAGAAATACATTTTATTCACAAACTATTATAACTTTTCAAAATACTCTCCATGAGAACTGATACACTTTTCCATCCTTTGAAACCAGTTAGGAAAGTCTCAGTCCAAGCTTCTTTAGAGATGCCACTTATAGCACTGTTGTACACTGCAATAGACTCTTCATCGGATGAAAAAATCTGCCCACGTAGTTTTACCGTTGTCTTTGGGAACAGGAAAAGGTCACACGGGGCCAGGTATAGTGAATAGGGTGGGTGAGGTAAGACTCCAACTTTTTCCTTCTCCAGGATGTCCATGGTTCTGGCAGCCGTGTGTGCTGAGGCATTGTCGTGATGCAGAAGATGATGCCCACTCTTCATCTAGGAATGCTTTCGGCAGACATTCAGTCACATACCGCTCTGCAGTGACTGTACGGCGTGTGTCCAAGGTAACAGAGGTGAGATGACCATCTTGGTGAAGAAAGTGGCCACCACCCTCTTTCCAGAGCTCCTAGTTCTCCAAGTTTTCGTGGGTGGTTCCTGACCTGGAAAGCACCATGCTGATGACTGCCTCTTGGTTTCGGGATCATAATGGTACACCCATGTTTCATCACCTGTGACGATATTGTAAGTGTCTCTGTGCCGTCCTCGGTCAAATTTTTCAAGCATAAATTTACACCAATCCACTCTTGCGTACTTTTGGGCTTCTGTCAGGGAATGTGGCACCCAACACGCACATCTCTTGGTTAGGCCTAAATAATCATGAACAATGGTCTGTGCTGCAGTCGACCCAGTATTTAGGGTACCTTCAATACTGCAAAATGTGAGATGAGGTTCCTCTTGGATCATTTTCCTCACAGCATCAACATTTTCTTGGGCCACTGCCATTGCAAGGCGACCAGGATGAGGTTCATCTTCCAGACACTCCCTGCCTCTTGAAAATTCACGTAAGCAATTTCCAACAGTTGCCCTAGATGAGACACACTCACCAAAAGCACGCACTAGTAAAGAGAGGCATTCTTCTGCATTTAATTTATTTTTGTAGTCATAATAAATCATTGCTTGGAAATCGCGGAGCGAAAAATCCATCTTGCACTGTGTCAGACTCACCACTAACTGCGTCTTCACTCGCCGTCCACGCATGGCCCTGTGGTGGGTGGATCGCCACACACATGCTCCAAGGTCAAAAAACATTGCTCTTTCAAACTACAATAATGTCATGGTTGTCACATTTTCCCTCTTAGCACTGCTAGAAACTTTCGGCATGCCCCTCGTATATTCCTGGATAGGTGTTTTAATAAAAAGTTAGTATTCTTAGCATGTATGCCAGACAACTTAATTATTAAATATTGAAAACAGAAAGTCGACAAAATTCAAGAAAACTCTTTAATATGTTCATTAAAAGATCTCTTCTATAGCCAATAGAAGTAGCCAAATGAGTATACACTATGGTCTAAATGAACCAGAGTCCAAAGTTTCAATCATTTATAAATAATATTGTAAATAATAGAACAGTTTTCCTAATATACAGAAATTACAGCAAAAATTAAGCCTTTTTGTGTAAAATAGCTATTAAAAATCATCAGGAAAGAGCTAAAAGTAAACAGATTTAAGAGAAAAGTGCTAATTAGTTAGCTTTAAGACCTACATATGACGGAGGGGAATTTTAAAGTTAATTAAGTAATATAATATGATATTTGATATTTATTTGTACAGTATCCCTTACAAATACAGTACAATGAAATTTAACATAGAACATGCTGTATCATACCTCCTGTACAAATACATGAAATTGCTGACATTAACATTTACTCGCTGACTCAGGTCCCCTGGATATAAGCCCTTGGTTTTCCTGGGCAGCTTGGTGTCATTTCTTCTTGACCTTTTCTTCTTTTATCCTAATCCACTTTTCTCTTATCCTATATAAGAAATCTCCTATACATCTATTTTTTCTGTCATCCCCGTTAGCATGCGTACCACCAATATCTATTTACTTACACTGTCCCATTTCTTATCCCATATTTTTCTCCTGTAATTTGTTACCTCCATACATTCTTTCAGGTAATGAACAGTGCTTTCTTCATCTCCACAAAACTCACATTTTCCTACCTCATAAGTAATGTAATAACTATCTAAAACTTTCAATTTATTCTTCTCCGCTCTCAATTTTTCAACAATTTTGTGTGGTCAAAGTGATCTAGAACTTGCAGTTTTCAAGACATTTTTGTAACATGGCATACATATTCTTAAATAAAAGTTTAATAAAAAAATTCTGTTATTTCATCTGTAAATTGAACTTTAAGCCATCTATTATTGAATTTTAAGCCTCAAAGTGGCCAAAAGTTCCGGGAAATTTAATATTGTGGCGAACCCAATCGCGATAAGGCGGCTTGCGCACACAAAGGAACTGATAGGTTTCACGTAGATAACGAGCTTGAATAAGCAGAGAAATATAGCGCTTGAGATAAAAACCATACGGAAACAAACAAACTGAGATAAATGGAAATTTCTGGTAATATCTTGATTATTCGGTTTGTTTATTCTTCTGGAAGAGTCTCGAATTACGAATTAGGCATTTAAGGACGTGACGGCTCGCAGTGTGAGTGAGTCGCGAGAGGTAAACAGTAAGCAGAGAACAGCTGAGAGTGTTGTTGTTGAAAAGACAGTTGTGTAACAAGAGTGTTGTTGTAACGAGAGCTAATGTAGTCAGCTGTCACGGTTTGTTACTGTCATCGACCTTGGAAGATTGTGTTATTATTTGATATAATGTTGTTACGTGAGAGTTGAACTGTGTATTTCGATGGAATTGAAGGAGATTTTTAATTTCTGCAACTCGGCCTTTTAATTCTACGAACCCACAAAGTCACAATATAATCACACACAAATATTTTTTTCTCTAAAACTGCTTGACCCACGCTAATGAATATATAAACTTTTGTAACTTGTTTAAAGAAACCCGAATCTAAAATATAAATGTTTTAAAAGAAAAACCTGCAAGAACCGGACCTTTTTTCATACAGAATTTGCAGTATAGAAAGCAATAAAAATTTTTTGAGAAACTATTATAGATAGAAGGATCAAATATTTAACATTAACTATATTCCTTATAGCCCACCTAATGATAAAATTTCAAACAGTTGTAATGAAAACTCTGCATTTAGGCATTTTTCACAGATACCTCCCCTTAAGCAAGGTTTCATCAACACATGGGAAAAGCATCCAAATATTCTGACAATAAGCTCTTGCGAATAGAAACAAAATGATGTGGGCGAGCACGAATCACAAAATTTCAAGCATCTCTTAGGTAACAATTGTTAGTAAAAGTCTGAACTTCCAACATAGAATATTTCTAACCCGGCTAACGCTATGAAAAATGTATTTGACACCAACTGTGTATTTTAATGTGATTTATGTTTTTCTAAATATAATTATTTTGTATAACATGTCGTTGCTTTAAAATTCATAAAAACATTTCGGTCATGTAACTAAATTTGGAGGGTATTTATAGGAAACTGTTTATTTCTCATATCAATGTATTAAACGTTGTCTGTCATTTTAATCAGAATCTGTATAACCTATTTTTTGAGAAATAAAAAAAAGAACGAAATAATGTACATCTAAAAGCAAGTTTGGATGAGGGCAGTTTCTTAAAAGTCTTTGTGTCACATCCTTCGAAGGTGCTGGACTTATTAATTACTTATTTATTTCGTATTTTCCTTTCTATACATACGAGAGCTGTTCCATAGAGAATGATCATAGTTTTTTACGGTCATAATTTTTCGCACTAAAATTCAAACTTTTTATATTCTGTTAGCTTACTGTGAAACAAACACGCCGTAGTACTTTCATTGCTGGTACTCCTGGTTTTCGCCTGTGAGAACTAGGCAAGTTCAGACATGTTCAGTATCTCCTACCCTTGCAATGGAGGTAACATGCAGTTAAAGTTGATGTTAGAGGAAGATCCGGAGTTTCTTTCAAACGTAATCACTGCTGATGAAACTTGGCTACATCATTTTGATGCTGAGAGCAAACAGCAAAGCTCACTGTGGAAATCTCCTTCACCAACAACCCCACAAAAAAACAAAAGAGGTTGCTTCTGCTGGGAAAGTTATGGTCATCTTATTCTTTGATATTCATGAAATGGTTTATCGCCATGTTGTACCTGCACACACATCAGTAACTGGACAATTCTACAGGGATGTCCTGCCCGCCTTGGTGGCGTGGTGGTAGCAAGTCTGCCTCACGTTCAAGAGGTCCCGAGTTCAAATCTCGGTCAGGGTGAGTTACCTGGATAAGGTTCCTTCCGGGGATTTCCCTTATCCTGTAAGACGAATGTGAGGTAACTCTAAGGTCCATGGACCCCGGACTCATTTGAGCATCATTTCATCCATTCCATTCATCGTCCGATATGACAACGTTGGAGGACGTAAACTAGAAAAAAAAGGTGTCCTGAAAACATTGCAAGTACATATCAGGCGCAAAAGATCACATTTCCATGAAGCAGGCTGGATGCTGCACCACGATAATGCGCGGCTGCATATTGCCAATGTTGTTGAATATCTTGCAAAAATCGACGTGAAGTTCATCCCTCACCCTCCCTATAGTCCGGATTTAGCCCCATGTGACTTTTTTCTATTCCCTAACTTCAAGAAATGCCTTCGTGGGAGGCATTATCCATCGTCAGAAGCAGTGCTGAAGGCTGCGGAGGTGATTTTAAAGGATCTCTCAAAAATGGTTTCCCGCATGTCTTTGAAGACTGGCAGAAACGCTGGGACAAGTGCATCGCATTCAGGGGAGACTATTTTGAGAAGGGCCATCAACATTATGAGGATGAGTAAAGGTACGTTGTCAAAAACAAAAATTGTGATCATTCTTTATTGAACAGCCCTCCTACATACGTGCACGTACTTTTTTATTTTTTTATATTTCGGGCGCTATACACGCATATCAGGTGAAATCTCGACATAAATTGATGGGTGGAATACAATACTTGGTATACATACTGTAATCTGTCTGAAACACGGACGATTATATTGTAAATATATGGGAGGCAAGAAAGAGAGACTGTTGATTGGTAAAGGAAAATTGAAAGGCGTTTATAGAATCTAAGACCGTCTCATTGATATGTCGGTCTCTACTCGAATGTTCCAGTTCAGGAATGTCAATCGTAGCCCTCATTGGCAATACACTGCAGCGGACCACTTCTCAAAACTCATAATGCCGCAGATGTTCAGGAGAAGAAAATAACTTGTGTTTTCATCAGCATTTTATTCATATTTTCCGATTTGGCATTCACTACTCAAGAGGAAATTGTGGATATCACTAGGTAAAACCTGCAGTATGCTGCATTCCTAATACTTTCTCATTCTTGTAAAACTATTCTACAAATGCTTACACCTCCAACTACTTCATGTTGAAATGAACGTTATCTCTTAAGGTTTCCAAACTATACAAAAGTCCTGCAGACTTCTGAAAACATTCCCAGAAAATTCAGGACATGCATTTTATTTGTTATGAAACTGGCTTAATAGTATATTGTCGCCAGGCATTGTTGAGTTACTGCCGGGCCGCGCGCGGGTAGTAAACAAAGAGACAGATAGAGCAAGCGCGTGGGTGCAGCGCTAATCACTTGCCGAGAGAGAGCGAGCAACAGAGGTAGAAAGAGACAGAGATAGTCTGAACTTTCCCGCTGCACCACGAGAGGCCGTGAAGTTACGGCAGCTTTCGAGAAACTTCGGCAGCCTTCGAGAAACAGCGGCTCTGTTGTATATGCGGCAGTGGGAGTTGTCGTGAGGCATCTCTTACAAAGACACGTTACGTTAATGTCAGAGGTTCTACTCCCATTAGTTCTGGACCCGTAGGACCAAGGACCTGGGCCTCCTTCGACCAGGGAGTTACCGAACTGTCCCAAAAGGGTGCCCTGCGCCTCCGTGGGGCTTTCCATACGGCAAGATCTAGAGACTATCAAGCCACCCCCCATCTGGTCCTATGGACTCAAGACGGGATGGAAGTGGATACGCCACTTACGTGCGCCAACTCCAAAATGGGAAGGCTACCGATATGACCTCGGTGGGGCCGCCTGGTGATCTAGCACACCTACTAGCTATGCTGGCTAGTACGCTTCCCTCAACCCCGTCCGAGGACGTACCCTATCACCCACGGGTATCGAGAACCACTGCCCCCTCGAGTCCAACCCAATCCGAACAACTCCCAATCAGGGAGGGGCTCGAATGTTCGGCCCGAGGTTTCTCTAGTAACGTCAGATGTACCACGAGATCTAGGGGTCCGCAGCGCCCGCACCACGGCAGCTGAAGGGGTCGGATCCCCCCCTACGAGGCTCTTACAAAGACACCTCCGTCTCACACAACTGTGGTGTCGGCGTTGAAGGATGTCCGTTAATCCGGATAAAAGCCACGCCATACTTTTCACAAAGCGCCACACCCCCGCAGACTGCCCCAACTTCAGCTTCCGAGGTCATAGGATAGAGTGGCCTAACTCTGTCCAGTATCTAGAAGTCAACATGGACAGAGGTCTAACTTTTCGCCAGCACATCAGGGATCTATCGGCGAGGGTGCAGGGAGCAATTGCTCCCCTGTATCCAATGCTGGGGTCGACCTCGATGCCGATTGGCCTGAAGTTATACCTCTTCCGAGCACTGGTAGTTACGGTGATGCTATATGCCTGCGACATCTGGGGCATGGCCGCAGACAGCTGGTTGACATGGCTTCAACGTGCACAGAATAGAGGAAAATGGTCTATATATTCTGTGGGTCGTTACTTTCCTATCAGGTTACTTCACGGAGCCTCGGGTCTTCCATACGTGTAGGCTGAAATTAGGCGTCGGGCATCAAATTCTACGCTACTTTACCCAGAAATAGAAGCGCCCTTGTGAGATCATTGGGAGATTATGATCCCACTAGACGCCGTTCCAGGGTGTTCTGGGCACCCCGCGTGGCTTGCTGGCACCCGAGATAACCGAGGAGCTAATCCTAACAGCAACTAAAGCTGAGCTCCACAAAATCTTCTAAGCTGTTTGGCATCAAAATTTTCCAACTAAATGACAAACTTTAAAATTAAAACACCAGGGTGCAAGTTATTGCATCCATTCTCACAGCCTGAAGGTACATAAAATTGTAACCTCTAAAAGAAATTCGTACCTCAAAACCCACAACACTTCCTACAAAATCCCAAATGAAAAACCTTACTTGCGGTAAAATCCTTAACGGGTGGGCACGCAGCAAAAACCTTCTGGCTTTTTACAGCCAGCCAGCATCTCGGTCGGTTGGTCGGTCGGTCGTGAGCCAGTTCGGCAGAGCTGCTAGGAGCTGCAGTTGCGAGCCAGTGAGCTGTTTATTGTGTGTGTGTGTGTGTGTGTGTGTGTGTGTGTGTGTTTGTGTACATTTGAAGTGTACCTAGTTGAGTCGAGAGCTGATAATTGTGTAGTGATTTGAAGGAGAATTCTTTTGTTTACGTGTGGTGTAGCCACGAGAGACTGTGTTGGTATATGTTACGTCATACTGCTGTAAAGGGGTCTACAAACTGTCTGTCTACGGAAATAAAGGGCACTTTGAATTTCTGCAACTAAACTTTTAATATTACGAACCCACAAAGTCACAATAGTATGCAGCGAGACTATAATAGTAGCAATGAAAACGCGAGTATTATTATTAACCGAACGAGCGAAGCGTTTTAATTACCATTATAGTCAAGTTTTATACGACTTTATGCTCTATCATGTATCTAAATTAAAGGTTTTATTTCAAAGTATTCATTTCTGGTTTGAGTGATATGTTATAATCGTCATTCCTTTGTCTAAAGTGAGACGTAGTACGTGGTACCCAGGCGCACTAATATTGATTACTTCCCTATAAACAGCTGTTAACGTGTGACAAAGTTTAACCTAAAAGAAAGTATAGCCAAACTCGAAAAATTGAATTTATTGAAATACCATTTGCAATTTAATGCTGGTGACAATATTAACAGAACTGACTTTATTTCAAGTATAGGTTATTTATTTTAGTATTTAGATAAGTCAATTTGGTGCCTATGGTTGAGTGCTGATTTCAAAATAGAATAGTAAGTCCACAAGGTCTATGATTTCATATTTTGAGACAAGTCTTCGAAACACACTAGGAATACATTTTCTGAGCACGAATTTATACCTTTTGATATTCTCCAGTCCATGAATAGTGAATAGAATTTCTCGTAATCTTTCTTGACCTTTGTGGCAACAAGTTATTGGTAACATTTAGTGTTTCTGTCTTAATTTTTGGAGGTGTAAGTTCAATGTCACTGTTACTAGTGTCAGACATTTTGATTTTTTTTTCTAAACTGTCGCTAGTACCGTTGACCATCGAAACGAGAATAATCGATACTTGCGCTTTCAGAATATTACGTGGCCACTTCTGATTGGTCGAATAGCAATAATTTAATGAACAGGTATACTTTAATGAGGCCTAATAAAGTATTGCTACCAGTCGTATAAATATTAAGGTTTGGCGTGGTCGAGCACAAACTAATTATATTTTAATCAAACTTGTTAGTCATTTTTGAGAAAATCAGAATGTTCTAAATATGTAAAGGGCAATTAATTGTTCTTTCACATTGGCCGTGTGTAGACTAAATTGTGGAAACGTAGAGTCAGACTGAAAAATTCAATGTCATAGCCGGGGTTTGAACCACTTAACCACTGAGCTACTATGGCCAACGTACCGATATGACTTTAAATTCTCCAACTGAATTCGTATTGAATTTTTCAGTCTGGCTCTACGTTTCCATACTTTAGCCTACACACGGCCAGTGTGAAAGAACAATTAATTTCAATTAATTGACCTAATAGTGGTTAACTATAAAACCCGGGCCTTAAAGTACTTACAGCATAGTAAGTCGCCATTAAGTTAGTTGTCTCATGTGTTTATGAGAACTCCTAAGTGGTTTTACCGGGAAAAATACGAGTCAGTTGGAGAATTTAATGTCATATCGGCACGTTGGCCATAGTAGCTCAATGGTTAGAGCGGCTGGACGGAGACCAGAAGATCCATGGTTCAATCCCGGCTATGGCATTGAATTTTTCAGTCTGACTCTATGTTTCCACATGTAAAGGACAGTTTGGGATGGGGGGACCTTCTACAAAATCTTCATGTCGCATCCTTGTAAGATGCTCAATTTAAATACTAAGTTATTTAACCGACTTTTCATTTTTCCATCATGCTGTTCACATATACACAAGGATCATTTTCTATACATACTCTTTTGAGTTCGGAGAATCTCAAAACGTGTAGCATTAAATCCATTATATACGTGGTAGAAAAGTTGGGTGTCCATATTAATAAGTTGGTACCTGTAATTGAAGCTTCGGTCAAATTGTTATGTAAATGCGCCAAGTACGAAGTTTGATTCCTCTTATTTCATAATGACAAGTTCATTAATTTTTCAGAAATGTTAGTAAAATTTCATAGATGCCTTACCTTCTTGTTACGTGTAGACGCTAAGGAAATTACCCAGCTGTGAGGAAGTTTATTTGTTTAACAAAGGTCTGGTTTCCCTAACAATGGACCTTTTATATTTAATGTAATTTGTAAGCTTCTAGAAGTGTTACTTGATCTACAAGATTTTTTATAAAATGCTGAATTTTAAAAGACAACAAGATACCTTTTTAACCTGTATATATATATATATATATATATATATATATATATACAATATACTATGTTAATATCCGCATATATACATGTTTTATGATTCCTCTATCGACTATTATGTGTTTCAAATTGGAAGAGTTCTGGAGTCCAGCTAATGAGATGCCGTATCACACTCAGCGGTGCCAGCTTGTTACCCCACTCCTTTTATAGTTCCCTCTCTCTCGCACGCTCATACAAAATGCAGCTCTGCTTGGCGCAGACGTAAGGGTAAGCAAATTATATTTTACAAACTTTTACAATGATGTAGTTGCCAAAATCAAAGTTGGGAAAAGCATTTTTGCAAATTATGTATATTTTAAAATACTATAACTATAATTATAGTTTATGAATTATCTGTTTTTCTAATCCAATGGAACTGCCAGTGGCTCATCCATATCGCTGTCAATGTCACTTCTGTTAGGAGACAATTCGTCATTGGCACTGTCTTCATCGTCTGAGTCTTGCAAATTTAATATTATAGGTTCCAAAATCTCGTCCCGTGCTATTTCTTTCTTAAAATCGTCTTCTTGAAGTTTTTATGCATAACTCACGCTGTTTTCTCAGTCCTGTTGTGTTACCTTGTCAATTTCTTCGTGAATAAGTCGTTTAACGTCCGTCAGTTTGAAAATATTATATCTGTTTGCAATCTCCCTTCTTATTTGAGCCCACAGCAACTCAATTGGATTATATTGGCAGTGGTAAGGTGGGAGACGTGTTACCTCGTGTCCCGTTTCAATTGCAGTTTGATCTAGCTGACACACTTTATCCGTGTTTTTAAACGAAAGTACTCCTTGCAATAACTCATTTTTAGTTTCTGTTTCCGAAGATTTTTGAAGAACGTGTACACCTTAAAAATAATACTTCGAGCCTGACTACGTAATACCTGCCTTTTTGACTCGTCACTAAATTCACCGCAAGAAGCCATTGCACTATTTAACTCTTACTCTAATGTTTGATCTGAACTCTTCAGAGTAAATAAACACTTCTTATCCAGCATTTATTAATAAACATAAGCATACAGCATTCTAAAGGCTAACTGGAAATGAAGTGTTTGCTCTTTCTCGAATTTAACATCTTGACTTATTCACAGTTATTGTTTTTTTCGTCATGTCAGAAGTTTAAATTTCAGTTCTGATTAATTAAAAGTATATGTACATACATACACACTATCCACTTTGAACTCTCTAGAGTAAACAGATTACAAACCATTCTTAAACAAAGTTATAATGTGACCAGACAGGATCTGCCAGGGCAGCAGGAAAGTTATTGTTTTTTCTCGCTCAAATTGGATTATTCAAAGTAATTCTTTTATCGCGTCATTTCAAACACTTACGTTTCAGTTCTGAGTCATTAAAAATATACGTACACGCATACATGCCAACCAATAATGATAATACAGTGCTTACGTCGCGATTTATTGTTATAATACAGGTAATAGTGCTTTATTTATTTGTATTAGAAAAACTATTTGAGCTAAAAATATAGGGTTTTCATGGTTATGTTAGATACATTACTCTCTACCTTCCACAAGGATCAGTTTTGGCAAAATCTGAAATTTTGTCTCAGCGCGAATATTATTTCATACAGATTGATTAGGTTGGCGTTCCTCACACACCACATAGCGGGAATGCAATATGACAACACCGCAGAACTCCGATTGGTTGCTCACCTAGTAGCACTCAAGGACAAACACCTTCCCATTTGAAACACATAATAGGATTTCATTATCGATTAAGATTACTACCGAGGGGATTCCGCACTGCGGCCACTCTTGATCTATTGTACTTATACCCCAAGTGGGACAACCCCGGGAGGAAGGACGAGGTGAGAGGAGACACAGGACGGCCAACCCAAGGAGCCATGACAATGCAGATGGAGAGTACCTCGAAACAGTGGCTTGTACCCCGCCAAACTGCCAAAGTCATTATTTAAAAAGATCAGTTCGGTCATAAAGTAATGGTGTGTGTCTGGTTGAATTTTGAAGGTGTGATTCGCTGAGTGTGATTCACTGGTGATTGGTGTGGATCTTTATTTTCAACAATAGTAAAATATTTATGTTAGAACAGTGAATTTTAAAAATAAAAATTTAATTTGGACTTTCTAGACTTCACAATTCATCATCTTGAAGGGTAAATAGAGTTAATGTAAAACTGTCTTAACGTACTAGAAATAAAAGATGATATATAAATAAGATTTGTTCTTCCAATATTTCTAACTTTAAGACAAACACACACACACACACAGAGAGAGAGAGAGAGAGAGAGAGAGAGAGAGAGAGAGAGAGAGAGAGAGAGAGAGAGAGAGAGAGAGAGAGAGAGAGAGAGAGAGAGAGAGCGTTCGTCCTACACATTATCCTAGCACACAGAAACATTGAAAATCCAGCCATCTAGTGACAGTCTTGTGAAACGGTACCACACTAAACTCTCGCACACTCAACCAAACACAGATGGCACTCCGATAGCTTAAACGAAACAAAACAATAATTGACATTGTAATATTTCAAATGTCAGGGGAGTTTAACGTCGTTTAGTGGAAGGATCATTTTGGAAACACAGTGAACAAAAATCAAGTTGCAAAACACGGATTTTAAGGCAGCAAACACTCTGTTGGCCCTGCGTTATACTCACAGGCATTTCGTTTATTAATTCTAATTTTGGGTTCATTTAATTCGGCTTCTTTTGGGCCATCTTGGCCCATTTTGCATCTAAATATTTTCTTTTAATATCAATAACGTAACCACTTTATTTATTTAATGCATAGATACTTTTGGGTTAGGGATTATGTGTGGAATTACTTAAACTATTATTGGTACTTATTCAATACCTTATTTTTCAGCAATTCTGCTCACACACATACACACACATATTCTGGATAGTATCCGCTTCTGTAATGTAAGTAGTAGCTTACGTGCCTCACGTTCAAGAGGTCCCGAGTTCGAACCTCGGTCAGGGTGAGTTATCTGGACAAGTTTCCGGGGTTTCCCCTTATCCTGGAAGATGAATGTCTGTAATTTTAAGCTCTGTGGACCCTGAGTTTATTTCGGCATAATTTCATTCATCGTTCAATATGACTTTACTTTGGAAGAAAAAGAAAGCCGAATAACGCTCAACATTGCATTTAAAGATATACGACAGAAATATTTTGAAGAAAACCCCTCATCCCAAACTATACTTACATGAAACATTTATTTTCTTTTAATTGAATATAACTTTTTTTAAATTAAAATAATATCTATTTAAAATATCTACATACATAATGCCGATCCTAATGCCAATACATAATGAAGTGTTTTTTTATTCTGAATGGTATTCTAAAACTTTGTTTAGCTGATAAACTATGATAGTCGAATACAAGCTTGCCCCACAAAAAGTTTAAGTCTCATAAGACCTGAAGCTTTCCTGGCGACGAATATGCTCAAGTTGTTCTCGGGAAGCAAGCCAGGTGAAAAGACGATTAGAAATGGACGTGTCGGGAGCGTACATCTCTCCCATCATCAGGATATTTATTAACCCTCTACAGCCCAAATTTGTATTCTACGATGGTATAAATGCTTTTCTCCAGTATTGTTGTTTAAGTTTCATTACGAAACTTACAAGCATTTGTCAAATTTAAAAAAATAATTTTAATTAAAAATAATATTTTGTCACTTTGAAGTCACAATGGGCCACAAAGGCTATAGCAGAAACTACTTAAGTCATTACATATAGATGAATCAAGGTAAAAGCTATAATCTATAACTGGACTATACAATAACTATACAATAACTAGTTTTTACTGTCCTTTTCTCTGTAAATTTCCAAACAATGTCCTATATCATTAAATTACAATTGTGTATAGGCTATTACAACATTTATGAAACGAAAGACAATGCATTCTAGATCTGGGACATATGGATATATATATATATATATATGATATGGATATGATTACGGCGGTCATCAGCGCCCTTTAAAAAACTAGTCATGGCAAAAGCCAGATATAAAACTTTCTAAAAACTATACAAGTGTAACAAAACCTATTAAAAATACACGTACATAAAAAACATCAATCAAAACCTACAAAAATTTCGTTCACTAAATCCTAAACTCTAAACTACACAAGAATCTAAAAACCTTCTCCACGGGTCTCCACGCACGGCCTACACGTGGGTGGGCCTGTTGACCGTCTCCCTCAACCACGAAGAGGTGCCCACACGAGGGAGACTATTGGCTCGGGACCCCGGGTGCGCCAAACCCGTACCTACCGAAGTAGGCCCCTGGGGGGGGGGGCATATGGATATAAGAAAACAACATCGTATGAAGTGTATAATCTCTTTAGTAACATTTAAGCTGTTGGCTGGATTATTTTGAACACTTTTGACAAGAAATCGAAGGAAGACAATTTTCGTCAACAAAGTTTTCAAAATAGTGTATTGGTGGCTGTAGAGAATCAGAATCTGCAAATAACAGCCATTTCTATGGAAGTATTGGTTGCGCCATTCGGTCTCTTGAAGTTCTCCACATCACATTATTATAGCTTGTTTCAGAAATATCTCAATCTCTTTCTTCTACATCTGGGACAGGAGAGGCAGAGATGCTGCTTCATTTACACGTAACACATCAGCTGATTCAACAGCAATTTCTGATAAAATTGTGTTGGCACTAGCAGCTTTAATCTTCTTTTCTTCATCACTGTCAGATACAAGAACTGAGTCATTTGATCATATCCATTTATTGGACGAGCAGTTACATTATTTTTATTTTTCATGCCATAAAAATACGAGGATGCATAATAATTAACCTAAAACGAAATTGATTTTGAAAGCTTCATTTTGTTTACGAAGTGTAGCTATCAAATATATGGTGTATGTCAGAAGTGTAATTCAAACATTTATGCTTTATATACAAAAGAGAGATAACTATATGGAATTTTAGTATGAAATTTTGGACAAATACTCTAATACTCCAGTGTGCACCCATAACCTAACTTATTATGGTGACCATTGTGGTCCACTGTAACTTTCAGGTGACGTAACTATGTTGTTTGAAATAATAAATGGTATATATTTCTATACGATGTTTAGTGCTTTAAACTATAACTTTACTCTTATGGTGACTGACATTTTTATTTTAAATTATATTGCAAAGATATATAAAATAAATTTGTTAAAAGTATCACTAGTAAGACGAAAATGCAAAATGGCTGTATGTGTTGCTTTAGCTTCAACCTGTGAAGTACATTATGCGCTAAATAACCAAACAAGTCACATACAAGACGTCCATGCTATGACTTTCGGGTTACAAATGTCCACAATGGAAAATTTTCATCTCAGGATAACAAAAGAACGTTGAAAGTGGTTATTACTTCAAAATCACATTGGGCCATAGAGGGTTAAATGTTATAATCACAAATGAATCACTGGATATAACACAAATATAAACAAAGACAAAACACTATCAGTCTTGGCATTACTGAACAAAAGACTGTCTTAAGTAAATTAAATGCCATGTCAGGAGATGGCGTGAGTGTAGAAAACTAATTGGGTCAAAGAAACGTAACGAAGACGACCATCTTTGCAACAGTTACTGGGAGCGGAAAGTTAAGGAGGCTTTTGCTATTGCCTCCGAGAGGATCACGCTTAGTCGTGATGCTGCATTTCAGTTCAGCTCCTCTTAAAAACCGGCCTTAAAATGGAAATCCGTCGGCTTAAGAAGCAGAGATCAAAACAGCTTGATAATCAAGTTAAGTAGCTACGTTTATTTGACCCAATTAATGTTCTATACTCACGCCATCTCCTGACCTGGCATTTAATTTACTGAAAACAGTCTTTTGTTCAGTAATGCGAATATTGATAGTGTTTTGTCTTTGTTTATATTTGTGTTATATCCAGTGATTAATTTATGCTTATAGCATTTATTAAATATCCTGATGATGGGAGAGATGTAAGCGTCAAATTTCTAATCGTCTTTTCACCTGGCTTGCTTCCCGAGAACAACTTGAGTTTAAGTCTCGTTAAAACACACCGATTATTTTAGTGATAATTTTCCTTATTGATTTTAACTATCAAATACTTTTGCTGTTTTGAAGTACTAAGTAACTATTCATTTGTTTATCCCTCACCATAACAAAAACACATCATTAAGGGAATGCAGCACCAAAATTGGCTAAAAATATGGGACAAAATATATTCTTTTTGCGAATAAAATACTTTAAACCTTATAGTATCATAATCCAACTAAACTTATGAGTTTCAGGCATTTAAATACCCGCCCATGACAATTTAAATGTCCGTGCGACGTGCATGCCGGCCCTTGGATTCACAAACTTCTGTCATTTGAGTTCGATTGAATTTACTAAATTAATACATTTGAAATTAGCGGGCAAAGTCTCTGGTGGAATTTTGTGTGTTGGTATGATGGCTGTTTCTTATAACATTTGGCACCATGGAAACAAAACACTGGCTACAAACATTGAAAGCAAGTGGTAATGTTTATTATGTCGCTTTTGTGTGAGTTTCTAACGGTCAGGATTTTCTTGTTTTTCTCGTTAAACTACATACGGTTTATATATATATATATATATATATATATATATATATATATATATATATAATTGATGAGTTTTAATGTGTCATTTAACATTTATAAAGTTGTTTTATACATCAAAACATGCATATAACTGTTATATAGGTTATAGGTAAAACATTCTTTGAAACAACTGACCTTCTGTTGACTGTGTACATAGTTAGGATCATGAATAGGCTAAACGATACATGGGAAGAAACACCTAAACATAACACAACAATGGGAACATACTTGAGGCCTGATGTAGTAAGAAAACTAATGCCTGTGTACCAAAGGCTGGCATCAGATGAAATCCTAAGGAGATGTACATTGGGTAACACACAAAATGCAAATGAAGGTTTACATAGCATGATATGGCATAATTGCCTAAAAGAAATATTTGTGTCAAAGAAGAGACTTCAGGTTGCTGTGAATTCAATGTTGGTTGTTCTGCCTCACTCAAGCTGCAGTCAGACATAATGGACACAGATTTCACCAGCATCTCTAAAAATTAGCCAAGGGAAGGACCAATTACGCTTACTTCATTCAGCAATTTCTGCGAAGGTAACTTCTAAACCATCCAGAAGGAAACTAAAATTGAAGAAAACTGCTGCAGAAGAGAGAAGGAAGAGGCAGGAGGGTCCAAGCTTTTTTTTTTATCTGGATGGTTTTAGTATACTTCAAGGCCTGTAGCTGAGAAGGAAAATGTTTTGAATTTAAAAATTGGATTTACTCAGTTGTAGTTTTTACAATATTTTTTGTCATTCAAAATGTTCCACACGATGCAGTTTTGATTCAGTCCCTCTAAAATTTTCAACACATTTTCTTAGAAAGCAAACAAAGATTTATATCATATCAATTTTAATATTCATTGTATTTTTAAAGCTATTGATATATAAAATCAAAGATTTAATCATTTTTTGGCCTTTTTGTTTGCTCCATACCTAATTTTTTCCCACTGGAACTAAAGCCATCATAAGAAATTCATATGATAGATATTTTCTTCATAAAAATCTGAATATTTTTAGAAATAGAAAAATTAAAATTTTGAAAATTTTCATCACGTGGAGCGTTTTGAATTTTGCCCAAATTTTGAATTTTGAAAAATTAATCGCTCAAAAACTATTCAAGATATTAAAATCAAAATTTGAATTCTGATACACTATGCATCAGAACTAAGTGGTAAAAATTTCAGCAAGATTGATTGAAAATTGCTGGATTTGGGGTTTTCGTTGCTGCATCCCCTTAAGTGAAACTTTTGTTACTGAAAAGCAGGCCTTTTGCTGTTAGACATGAATAATCTCTGCAAACAGTCGAATTATCTCTACCAGAGCCAATGTAGCAGGTCAAGCAGAAGAATAAAGCTAAAATTTACGAGACCAAAACACAATATTCTTCAGGAACGCTTCCTCTAATGTTGTGTCAAAGAGATTATATTATAATCTCGTTGACTATCGATTACCGCGTAGATAGCTTAGTCCGATGCTCAACTTTTCTTTAGGTATATACTAAAATCACTTCCTTACAAATATTCGTAACACTTTTCGAACTGCACAATTTCTTAAAACATAAATATTCTTTGTCATAAATTACAGATGACTTTTGTGGCAGTAAATTAAGATTAGCAATTCGAGCTTCTTCTCGAATTTCTTCAGGTATAAAACGTTCGTCATCTGAATCACTCATTTTCACACATAGTTTAAAATTTGCTATTTTTGCATCACCATAGCTATGATTCTTCGTTATTTCAAGCCACAAATATCATCTTACACGTAGTAAATACATCGATTCTAAACCTTTTGTGAAACAGTTTATAATATTTTTATAATTCATAATTCAATTCGATTTTTTCTTAGATAACGAATAAAATTAAGTATGGGACAAGCGAGGTTTAATGTTTATCATGCTCGGCACAAAGCCCCGGGTGTTAAATTTGTTTCACTCCCTGACAAAACATTAAGTTGCCTCGCAAGTTCCATAAGGAACTGTTATCGTGATCCTATACAAATCCAGTGACCCACTTTTGAACAGCTATCACTTCAGCCTTCTGTATTCCTCTTTTACTTACAATGAAACTGTTAAATGTTTATCGCCATATACAGAAAGATGATACGGATACATGATGTGTTGCACTCACATAGCTTTCTCTTCTTACTATTGTAGAAATTATCTCATAAAAGCTTAACCTTCTAATTACTTCATGTTAATCGAGATAAATGCTTGCAGAACTGGTTTTATTACACGTTTCCTTGTGCAATTGCTAAATGGGAATACATTAGGCTTAAATAATAGTACATTTTTAAGAAATGGCTGCTATGTGATTGCTTGACACTGCATTCTCTTTCTATGTCCAGGATATAAAACACGCACGACTTTCTATATGGGATATCTATTAGAAAATTCAAGCAAATAAGGAATATCTCGAAATAGTTCATTTCACAACTGAAAACGTGTTTGGCTTAAATTGTGTATTTTAACGAGATATACGATTTCTGTACTGTAAGATTTTCTCTATCCCTTATGATTTTTGAATTATGCTGCTTTTTGAGTGTAAGCGTATTTTTTAAATTTGTCGCCTTGGTGTAACTTGTTTCACTAATTTATAATCTGGGTAGTTCGAAAAAATGCTTAGAATACTTCCTGTTTTCAGCAGTTTAATTTTACAGCCTGGTTTATAGTCGTCCTCAGTAAAATGCAAACTGCACACGACTGTTGAAATAGATTTATCATTTACCACGAAATTAGAGCGCGACATAGCTTTTCGCCATTGTTTACGTAGTTCTTCTACTGGAAATTCATGGAAACTGATCCCTTTTGATCTTCCTTTCTTACTTTTACAGAAGGGTACGCAACAAAACACCATCTGAAATATAAAGTATTGAGCTCATAATTGCTGCCATGCTGTTTGTTGTAATTATTGCTACTACTGCTGTTATAATGATGATAAAAATAAAAATAATATAGTATAATACGTAATTCTTACATTTGGAGCATTGCTATGTATGGTTCGGAGACCTGGACTTTGGAAAAACGGGTAGCTTTGAAATATAGTGCTGTCTATTGTAAATGTTTGCACTATAAAGCTGTCATGGAAAAATCTACCTTTTAGATAATGAACTGCCACCATTTATGGCACAACAGTAAAATTAATAATAATGATAGTAATAATAATAATAATAATAATAATAATAATAATAATAATAATAATAATAATAATAATAATAATAATAATAATAATAATAATAATAATAATAATAATAATAATAATAATAATAATAATAATAATAATAATAATAATAATAATAATAATAATAATAATAATAATAATAATAATAATAATAATAATAATAATAATAATAATAATAATAATAATAATAATAATAATAATAATAATAATAATAATAATAATAATAATAATAATAATAATAATAATAATAATAATAATAATAATAATAATAATAATAATAATAATAATAATAATAATAATAATAATAATAATAATAATAATAATAATAATAATAATAATAATAATAATAATAATAATAATAATAATAATAATAATAATAATAATAATAATAATAATAATAATAATAATAATAATAATAATAATAATAATAATAATAATAATAATAATAATAATAATAATAATAATAATAATAATAATAATAATAATAATAATAATAATAATAATAATAATAATAATAATAATAATAATGATAATGATAATGATAATGATAATGATAATGATGATGATGATGATGATGATGATGATGATGATGATGATGATGATGATGATGATGATGATGATGATGATAATGATGATAATAATGATAATAATAATAATAATAATAATAATAATAATAATAATAATAATAATAATAATAATAATAATAATAATACTAATAATAATACTAATAATAATAATAATAATACTAATAATAATAATAATAATAATAATAATAATAATAATAATAATAATAATAATAATAATAATAATAATAATAATAATAATAATAATAATAATAATAATAATAATAATAATAATAATAATAATAATAATAATAATAATAATAATAATAATAATAATAATAATAATAATAATAATAATAATAATAATAATAATAATAATAATAATAATAATAATAATAATAATAATAATAATAATAATAATAATAATAATAATAATAATAATAATAATAATAATAATAATAATAATAATAATAATAATAATAATAATAATAATAATAATAATAATAATAATAATAATAATAATAATAATAATAATAATAATAATAATAATAATAATAATAATAATAATAATAATAATAATAATAATAATAATAATAATAATAATAATAATAATAATAATAATAATAATAATAATAATAATAATAATAATAATAATAATAATAATAATAATAATAATAATAATAATAATAATAATAATAATAATAATAATAATAATAATAATAATAATAATAATAATAATAATAATAATAATAATAATAATAATAATAATAATAATAATAATAATAATAATAATAATAATAATAATAATAATAATAATAATAATAATAATAATAATAATAATAATAATAATAATAATAATAATAATAATAATAATAATAATAATAATAATAATAATAATAATAATAATAATAATAATAATAATAATAATAATAATAATAATAATAATAATAATAATAATAATAATAATAATAATAATAATAATAATAATAATAATAATAATAATAATAATAATAATAATAATAATAATAATAATAATAATAATAATAATAATAATAATAATAGATGCAGACCTCACGGCACCTAGCGGCAGAGTTGGGCAATAAGCGGAAGTGATTGGTGTCTGCCGAAATGTTGGCAGGATCCTCATTATATTTAATGGGCACCTTCCAACGCCCGGGATTTAAAATCCATGCCCCCTTATGTCGGGGATGGGATACCAAGCTCCACATTCCGGCCCACTATGCCGGGGCGCAAGTTCGCTTGGGCACATATGTTCCTACATTTACCATGAAACTAAAATAAATAGAAAAGCTATATTGTGAGGGCTGTCTGTGCCCATTCTTCCACAAGCTAATCGTAAGGACGCTTAGTTTTCTACATACTTAATATCCTCTGAGATAATACTTGCAGGAATAATTTCGATATATGTTTTTTTGTAGATATAAGTGGAACACAAGGTGCTGAATTCAGTCAGATGTTTCAAAGCGAGTCACTGGCCTTGATAATCCGTAGTCTTTCCATGACGCCTTGAGAAATATGTGAATAGTGACATCTTCAAGCAATTAACTGCTAAAACACGTATTGTATATTAACAAAATGCTTGGTGTCATAAATAAAATATTTAAAATAAATCTTATGTTTTAAAGACATTTGTAATAAGATTTTGTCTATCCCAAGTGGTGTAAGCGGGTACAAAATTAGTTCAGAAAGAAGAGGACTTAACAGACTATTCCCAAAGATACACTTTGTCATTAAAATAATTTAAAATAACATTTTAAGCAACAACCTGTGTGGTTTTTGAGAAAATAAAAAATAGTCAATTTTTTTTTTCATGTAAAGGGTACTTTGGCATGGAAATAAAACAAAGGCAGGTCATTTGAACGGCCATCAAGGTCTTCGGTTCTTAGCGACATGGATTTCCTCCTCGAGGCTAAATTGTTTGCAAGATCAGGTCTGTTGATGAGCTATGTCAAAAATTGATAAACTAGGATGAAAAAAGGTTCTTCATTATCAAATATGGATAGTGTATCAATGATGGAGACGAACAGATTTAGTGTAAAGTGCTACTTCATTAATGCACTATATTTTGAAGTATAATTTTCTCAAATGTCTTGGCATACAAAGAGAATGGAGTTTCAAAGCAATCACATATAGAGACCATGTCTAATATATTTTGTATGCTATTATTCTCATAATACCTTTAAGTAGGTATGTACAAAACCATCGTTACTGACATCTATCTCGATTAACATGAAGGACATAGAGTAATAAACAAATAATTGTAATAACAAATAATTTTCTATTTAAACGGTAATTTGTTACGTGGCTTATTTTCTTGAATATCTTTTGGGTCGTAAATTCGGAATATACTAAACTTAGTCAGATATACAGACTGACTTGAAATGTCGCACTTATTGCCAATTTGAGCATTTCGGACTTCTAAGTTTTTCACAATATTTATACTTATAGGTATGCTACTTCATATGATATTCTCTAACCCTTGCCATATAAATAGTTGCATTACACATTTCATTACTATACAAATGGCATGGCGATATTCAAATGTTTAAGAAGTTTATTTTGAAGGGCCGCAGTATTTTGACTGTGCAAAGGTAGCATAATCATTAGTCTTTTTAATTGAAGGCTGGTATGAATAGTTGGACGAGGAACGCTATATGCTAAATTCTAACTTCCATACTTTTTAAATGTCATCATGAGAAACAACTCAATGTCGATAACATTTTATGTGAAAGCAATGAGCAATTCGGACCATTACAACGATTATGTCGGAAATGGGTTATGCCAAAAAATTAAATTGAAATAAACTATCTGTGTTATAGAGATTTTACATTTTTCGTCTCTTGAACTTTTTCGTATATCACTTAAAGTTTACATTTGTAGCAGATTATGCAAAATTCCTTCCGAATAAGAATACCTCACAAGCTATTCCTAGAAAAAATGCATGAATTAAATGTTATTTGTAATGCAAATATCTTTTGCACGTGGTATTTTAATAAAATAATTAAGCCATTTTTGAGAATTTAGGAAAATATGGTATAAAAGTGGTAGTTTTGGGATGGGAGGAATGTTTGGAAAACTTTCATTTTGCATCTTTGAAAGATACTGAACCTATAACACCATGTTTAATATTTAACCGAGTTTTCGTTTTTGAATCATTTATTCACAAACAAGCACGCAGACGTATTCTCTCTCTCTCTCTCTCTCTCTCTCTCTCTCTCTCTCTCTCTCTCTCTCTCTCTCTCTCTCTCTCTCTCTCTCTCTCTCTCACACACACACACACACAGAGACGGGTCCTGTTTCTAAAAATGCTGTTTTGGAAATCATGAAGCCTCAATACGTGAGTTTCCACTTAAATCTCGGTATCGCTTTTCTTGGGTGAAAACAACTTTTTCTCTAATTACAGCCCTGCTTAGTGGCGCAAATAGTAGCGTGTCTGCTTCACGTTCAAGCGGTCCAGAGGTCGAATCTCGGTTAGGGTGTGTTACCTTGATGGTTGCCTTAGGGGTTTTCCCTTATCCTGAAAGAAGAATGTCACGTAACTCGAAGCTCTGTGGATCCTGGTCTCATTTGAGGATCATTTCACTCATTTCATCCATCGGCCGATATCACTTAACGTTGGAGGGTAATTGCTGAAGGTGAGTAATACAGTGAATGAATGAGTGAATGTGTGTGTGTGTGTGTGTGTGTGTGTGTGTGTGTGTGTGTGTGTGTGTGTGTGTGTGTGTGTGTGTGTGCGGGAGTGGTTTAAGGGACCTTCGGCAACTGGGTCATTTGTACTGCGTATGTAATAGAAAAAGTAAAGATAATAAGTAACCGCCTTAACTTTCTAAAGGGTCGTATATTAATTAGATCATTTTAATTGCAATATCAAGAAATATTTAATGCAGACTATTTAGATCTCAAACAGTCAAAGAACGCTTACTTTTAACGCTCAATTTGAAAGAAACAAAGCACAAATTCCATTATAGGAGAACTTTGTAAACTGTAAAAAGTAGAAGTAGAATAATTTACAAAGAAGGAGAGCTTTATAATGTTGCACAGTTAGACAGATAAATGTAAACAGTACTCGTAGTCATTAAAAGCAACAAATAAAAGAAACAGTATTGCATCATAATTCCTGAATGGTTCAGTATTTCTGTTCGATGAATTCTTCGAAAAGTCACTTTTGTAGAACATTCCGTACTGCTATAGTAATATATTAACTTTAAGTTTGGAAAGTAATTTTAAACAGTATTTTTGAGAATATTTTTATAAGACATTGTCTAAATATAATGCCAGAGTGTCGTTGCTGAAGGACGATCTTTGCCTCCGAGCGAGGGAGGAGCTTTGACTTTTGCCATACAGGAACATCTTGCTTTACTGGCTTGGCGATGGTGTTCTTTTTAATGGTGGGCCAAGGGTGGTGTCTGGGGAAAGAATTGTGATGCAATAGGTTGTTTTAATGTAAAACTTTCAGATGCTTTTTTATGTGGAATGTGCGAACAGCTGTGTGTTGGAGTACAATTTTAGTTTTTCTTAATCTTTCTTCTTTCCGGAGTGGGGATATTATATTTAGAGCCTAGGAAGTGCCTCAGAACCTGTAAGGACTTCTATGGGCAATGCCATATTATCTAAGGCCACGAATGAGAATACCGAAACTGATGAACAATCTAGTATAAAATTTGTTGGAGATGTTTGCTATATAATCTTTAATTTTAGAGAACGAAATGTCTGCATGGATATTAGCTTAAGAGATGTTTCTTTTGAATCCAGGTGGCGCCCAAGGTACTGGTTTTGGAGGACTGCAACACACAAGACTTCGCAGCCGTAAGTAAAGATGCTATTACCTCCTTGTATAGTAGTAGTGAGTCGTGTAGTGCCACGGGTACTATTTTGTTGTACAGTTGGTACAGCATGCATTCTTCATACTTTGGAGGCCAACTAAGTGATGTATACCCTCCAGCTGAGACATATATCTAGAAATATTCTTAGATAAAGTGCCTTAGTTGATTATTACTGCTTCTTCACCTGCCTGCCGAAGATCTGCTACGTACTATAGCTGATACCTGCTAAATGCTACTGTCTGTGATATTGATCTACAGTATCAAACCCTGCAGTCAAATATCGGCGTAGTGCAGTGTACGCTATATACCCTAGACGTGTGATACTGCGATGATAACTGCTGTGCTGTCGGCAAATAAGAAGAAGTAATACTATAAACCATTTTCTGCATGTATATTACAAACTTATTTTTACATGGAAAGGTATACCCAGTAGTGGATGCGTTCCTGTCACTTCAGCTGCTGTGGTGCTGCGCTGAGGAACCCCAGCACTCGTGCTACTACTGACGTCACCAGAAGTATGGTGGGCCGAACATTTGAGCTCCTCCCTTAGGGAAGTATTTCGGATTGATTTGGCCTCGGCGGAGCAATGGTTCCCGACACATATAGGTATTGTGAACGCCTGGAGGTCTTTGTGCCCAGAAGAGGTTCAGGGACGTCCTAAGAAAACTCCAGCACTAGCCTGGATAACTAGTAGCATGGTGAGCTATATCACTGGGGGCCCGACCGAGGTTTTCGGTAGTTTTCTTGGATGGGCTGATGAGTCTAAGTGGGGTGTCCACTTCCAGCCAAAATGGAGTAGCGTTTTAGACTCAAGAAAAGCTAATGGAAGGCCTCGCGGAGTTGGCTGAGGTGGCTCCGTGTTTATAGAGGATGAATTTCGACTCCCGAGTAAACCTCTCTCAAACAATGGGAATATATTTTGAAAATACTGGAAACCAATGAGTGAGGATGGTGTGTGTTTTCGTAATTTGTAAAAACAAAAATATTCCCAATGACGCAAAAATACTGTCGCCGATGGCATTGTCGTGAGGAGGCGCAGTCGAAGCGCACAAAGAGACAGATAGTGCAGCGCGGAGAAAGCTTGCCGAAACAGATAGACACAGAAAGATGACTGGAAGTTTCCTTTTCTTGTTTGTACAGAGCATTCCAGAAATGTCTAGAAATATTAATAGAGGATATGAGGAAGCCGAACTCGCCAGGAGAGGGAGTCGGTAATCGGAACTGATTCGTGTGTCTCCAACTGTGTTTTGAAAGTGTACTCTTTGTAGTCAACGACCTTGTCGATTGTATTTGTGTATGTTACGTAATTATGCTACTGTAAGGGCTCACCAAAGTGTGTTCCTACGGAAATAAAGAGCATTTTGAATTTCTGCAACTTGGAATTTTAATTTTACGAACCCACAAAGTCAAAATATACAGGGCTATTTAAAAACAAAGAATAGATTTCACACATTTATTTCTTCCAAAATACAAAAGGTAGAAACATTATTCCAACATTCATGGAGAGAGAGAAGTTTATAATTTTATATTATGCATTCAACGTGAGCCCTTGTTTTTCACGAAAAATGTCAAAACGGTGGCTCATTTCTTGACACATACGAATTAACTGGTCTCCAGTTATCGAATTTACAGCTTCAACAATTCGATGTCGTAGATCTTCAAGAGTGTCAGGCATAGGAGGGATGAAAACACGGTCTTTTACATAACCCAATAGATAAAAGTCTCACGGAGAATTTGGAGGCAACGGCGATAACGTTGGTCTTCTGTTCCTCTTCCTATCCAACATCCTGGAAATGTGTTATACAAGTAATGTCGGACATGGTAAGAGAATCAGGAGGTGCATCATCTTGCATGAAGGTGAAGTCATCTGAATCATTTTCATTTGGGGAAATAACCAGTTTTAAGGCATGTCTAGATAGGTTAGTCCTGTTATAGTTTTCTCCAGGAAGAAGAAAGGCCTACAAACTTTGGTTACAGATATCGCACAAGAGACGTTCACCTTTGGTGAATGTGTTTCATGCTGACTGCCTTAGGATTCTTACTTGCCCAAATTCGAACGTTATGGCGATTAGCTTTACCAGAAAGATGAAAAATGCATTCATCGAGAAAAATTAATCGCTGAGAAAAATTGCCTTCTTCCATATAATCTAACATGCCAGTGCACAATTCTTACCTTCTTTTGTGGACCTCAGGAGGCAATACTTGCAATAGTTGCAGTTTGTATGGCTTCAGGTTCTGACGATGTCTTAGAGCTCGCCATACCGTAGGATGAGGAATGTTAACTTCCAAGCTTGCTCGTGCTATGCATTTCTTTGGTGTATGGTGTACTCATACGTTCGACATTCTCGTCCGATGTTCGAGGAGGTTCCGTGCTTTTGTTTCAAATGCAACCATCTACTATGTTTTATCGATGCCACTTGTAAATTTGCTTATGACGCCGCAGTTGTTTATTGAATCGATGGTGAAATGCTAGTTGAACTGCAACAATGGACTCTAGTTTTGCTAATTGCAGCACAGAAAATGATTTCTCTTGTGGTGTAGCAGCCATTTCACTACAGACAAACAACAACCACAACAACAACAGGGTTAATGCGGTGGTGATTGAACTTCTACCCCATTCCGCGCTGTCTCAATTGTAAACTTTTCTCTATCCATGAACGTTGGGAACAAGTTTCTATCTTTTGTGGTCTGGAAGAAATAAATATTTGAAATCTGTTCTTTCTTTCTGAAAAGCTCTGTATGTACTGATATAGTACCCAGTGAAATATTTTATGACGAATTCCTGTATGAAGAAAAAAAAAGTAAATTTGGCTGTAACAGAATCAAGTAAAATGGTAAAAATACGGAATGAAGTCGAGTATCTGTTAAACAGATAGCGTGGAAGTTTACTTAATGGAATGAGAAAGATACTGGATCGCTGCCTGGTTAACGGGACGTTCATCGCCCGCTCTGGGTCACTCCGGTAGTGGGATATGCCTTCGAGTTTTAAACTGTTAAGTATTTCAGCATGTTTCAGTGTCCTTGCATGATTCCTTCAAATCAGATCTTCTCCTGTGGAGTGATAAAAGCAGAGCAGTTACCAAAGTTTGCAGTGCGCGAAAGGTCCCTCTAGCTTGAATACTATGTAACCTATCTGTTATATACCAACACAAGTTTATTACAATTAAATTTTTGCACGGTAAATTATTTTTATGGACTCTGGTTCTGAGCTTTACATTCTAAATTGGACGTAACAGACAACATAATTTTGGTCGGAAGACCTCCTTCTCAGTCGTGAAATTCTTTTATGTGCTATAAATCTAATACACGAGACCACAGACTTCACTTCAGTTTCGAAGGACATTATCCTTGCAAAGACTTCTACGTCCACAAATGTTTTCTCCACCACAAAATTTGTATTCGAGCCTCCGTAACCGTAAGTTAGCATGTTACCCCGAGACTATGCAGAATGACAATGGACATCAATAATAATTAAATTAAATGTCATTAATTTAATTAGTTTTTAATTTGTAACTTTTTGAAAGATCAGCATTGCTGGCAAGTACTAGCCTTCCTGCTCTATGACCAATTTTATTTTTGGATGCAGACAAGGAAGGAAAATTCGGTTGCCACCAGGTACTTCTGCATGAAACTACTGTAACTAATTAGAAGCAGGTTACAGCTATACACACTTTGTTTGTTAAGCTCTTAACGTTAGTGCAGGCGTTAACACTAGAAACACTTGTACACACTGAAAACTAAATATAACTGATCTGTGGAATCAAGCTAATGAGTCGCAACTCATCACTTGGCATTGTCCACTGAAGTCATTGCAAACTGTCGATTACAGGTTAACTTTATAACAGGCTAGAGATATTACAAAATGTAGTTGCCAGCCTTCTAATAGAAATTAAGGTTTCATGAGGGCTTGAAGAGCGGGTATATGCCAATGCGATATGGGAGTGACCAGGTGAACATTATCGATGTGTACCTGGCCGCGCCGTGGCTCAGTGGTTAGACCGCTTGGCTCTCACCAAGGCGGTCCGGGTTCGATCCCAGGCGACCGCAAAGTGAGATTTTTGGTGGACAACACGGCGCTGGGGCGGGTTTTCTCCGGGATCTCCGGTTTCCCCCGCCATCTCATTCCACCGGTGCTCCATCTTCATCTCATGTATCATCAGTGTCATCGCCTGCGGTGCCGTATGTAGTAAAAGCGGGCGTCAAACACTACACACATTTCACATTTCGATGTGTACTTACATTTGACAGACATGCAGTTGGGGATGTGTTTTTTTCTGTGTAGCGTTGAAGTGAGTAGTGTCGATTTCACCGCTCTAAAGCATTTTGACAAAAGGCGAGCAACGTTCGTGGATTAAAATAGAGATTGTCCATGGCAAAAATGTATCAGAACGTTATCGAGGATTAAGTGAAGCCTGTAGCCAGAATGCATTACCGCACAGGAGGTTGCACGATGGGTCATGGCGTTTCGTGCGGGCTGGAATGACGCTGCGGATTTGCACCGCACAGGTCCATGGTCCTTTCCTCAATATCAGATTACATTGTCATTGGTCTCCTTTCCGTAGACCATCGATGGACTCTCCGGGAGTTATTCGTAGAGGGTGGTCTCAGTCATCACATGGTGTGGCCCATACCAATGAAAGATCTTACATGTGGAAAATTGCGTCTCGTTGGGTTCCACATCGACTCACCGACATACAGAAATGGTATCAGCATGTACTGGCTTGCATCCACTTGGACAAATACCGCAACGAAGGAGACGCATATCTGGAGATCATTGTCGTCATTGATGAGACGTGGACACGAGTATACGAGCCTGAATTAAAGCGTGAGTAGAATGAATGGCGTTACCCGGGTTCACCACAACCAGAGAAAGCTGGATAGAAACTCTCTCGGTTGAAGCTTATGCTGATTGTGGCATACGAATATGATGGTTTTACTTTGACGCATACCGAAGGAACAAACCTCAACAGTGACTACTATTGCCGACTGCTGGAGCGACATCTGAGTCCAGCTATGCGGCGTAAACGTCCACGTTTATTGCGAGATCACCCTATCGTGTTGCATGACAACGCACGTTCTCATGTTGCAAAGAATGCCAAGCCCTTATTGCAGCTGCAGTGCTGTGGCTGAGTGGTTAGACCGTTCGGCTATCACCAATGCGGCCCGGGTCACCAAAAAGTTAAATTTGTGGTAGACAACATGACGCTGGAGCGGATATTTTTCTAGGTTATTCGTTTTTTTTTTTTTTGTAACTTACGTCATTCAACGTTAGGGGAAAGGATGAAATGATGCTCAAATGATGCATCATTTCAGGTTAAGGGAAAACCCGGGAACAAACTTATCCTGGTAACTCACCTTGACCGAGATTCGAACTCGGAACCTCTTGAATTTGAGGCAGACACGCTGCCATCTACGCCACCGAGGCGGGCGATTTCCAGTTTTCCCCGGAATCTCATTCCACCAGCTCTCCATCTTCATCTGACGTTTTATCGATGCCACCGCTTGCGGTGCCGTATGTAGTAGAAACGAGCCTTAGGCACTACACATATCATTTCATTTCCTAATTGCAACGGTGGTATCGGGAGGTCTAGGAACATCCTCCCTCTTTACCAGACATGAGTCCTTGTGAACTGACCTGTTTCCGAAGTTGAAAGAACCCCTCCGAGGCCGCCGATTACCGACGTGACATCTGTACTCCGCACAATAGCGGGCTCCGTCGCTGTAATCAACAGAGATTGCCTTGCTAACATTCCTAAACGGCTTCCCTACATTTGGTAAAAGGTCATGCACTTTGCGGGTGACTATGCTGAAGGAATGTAATGCAATTGTACAGTAAACGCAAAACATTAATCTCACCGCACCTCATGTGCACGTCACATTATTTATCGTTACACGTGGCCTTGCAAAGCTAAGGGCATTTTATTTGTTCCTTTAGCCGGGATTCGCTCTCCTTATGCTAAAGAATTGTAGCAATAACCATAACAGGGGTTACAAATTGGCGTACAAACGAATTATATGTTTACTATTTAGATCGTATTGGCTAAAGCAGAGACATACAGTATGTGCATTCCGCTTGTCATACAGTCTTCGTATCAAGATTCCTAGTTATATCTTATCAACAATTGCAGGGCATGCATTTTGAAGGGGAGTATGCTAAGGGAATCACTTAATGAGTGCCCAGATTAGCATAATCTTTAATATGTATGTGTGAGAACATTTAAAGCTGAATGGTATTCATTAAATACATTTTAAGGCAGCATTTTATAAGAAAATCGTAGACAGTAAGCAGACCATCTTCTCCACTTTAATGAAATCTTTTTATCGAGTATTTTCATACTCGTATAAACACTTTTCTGCACAACCATTGATATTACTATAACACTGCGACCAGCCTCCTACATACCCACGATACGTCCACGAGTGATTTCGCTAATACACGGCATGGCCGATTCAGAGGCCATAAACGTGTTTGGGTTCCAATTAACACCGTAAGAGGCAAACGCATGAATCTGCCCTCTTTTTGCTAGCCGCGCCGTGGCTGAGTACGGCTCTCACCAAGGCGGCCCAAGTTCGATCCCAGGTGACCGCAAAGTGAGATTTGTCGTGGAGATCACGGCACTGGAGCGGATTTTTTCCGGGATCTCCGGTTTTCCTCACCATCTCGCTGCAGCGATGGTCCATCTACATCACATGTATCATCAGTGTCAGCGCCTGTGGTGCCATATGTAGTAAAAGCTGGTGCAAAGCACTACACGCCCCTTTTTGTCCCTTATTGCTGTGTTATGAAGCCACCATGCCCCGTGATAGCTACCGTAAGGAACAGGCCTCAAAACATCCCGGAAAATGATACTAAATCGGCTAAAGATCTTCTTTGACGTTCTGTGCTTGTTACTATATTAAATATGCGTTACATCAATGTTATCACTAATTACTTTACAGCTCGTGAATTTATGGGCGTCCTTTAAACGCTGTGACTCCCAATTTCTAAATCTAACTGGGCATGAAGGACCACTTAATCATTTTCAGAGGTATCTTCATCACGGAGCCACGGCTTTACCACCCTTTCGGAGGAAACCACGATAAGGCTTTTGGGTGGGTTTCAGCTGGTGAATCAGACGTTATATGTTATCAGTAAATTACACAGAACACAAAAATGCCCTTAAGTAGCCTCGTTACACATTTTATGGGAACCTCTTGACTCTTATAGTCAGCCCAGGTTAGTTGTATGACCTGCCAGCGCTCTCCCGTTCTTGCACAACTCTGATTTATATATACAAATGTCTTTTCTCTTAGAATATACAATTCCACAATTTCTGTATATTTCTCTTTGTATTAGTAGAATTAGATTTTTCTAAGAAATCCAAAGCCTCCTCTTCAGTATTTCTTTTCTTGCCATTTCTTTATTTGGCGCCTTTCTTCTGTTCGTTTCCAATGTTTGCTAGGGGAACAAACCATCGAAACGAATCTTAAATAATTTCATAGAAATGTGGACGAAGAAATTGAAATTACACATCAGGAAATTGTCAACATTAATAAGAACGTCCGTTAACGCTTCTCGAAGGTGTACTTCCTCAGGTGCTGCCCGTGAGCAGTTACGACACATATATTTAACTTTCTCTCTTTAGACTTCAGGTCTATGATTCTACTTAAGATTTTTGGAAAACGTTCAAATGAAAAGTGACTTCTCAAGGTTTTTGGAATACCTTTTACCTCATCAGTATCTGACATATTGAAGGGGTTGTTCTTCTTACGTGTGTTTGGGATGATGTTCCGTAGACTGGATGCTAAATTCAGATATAAAGTAATTTTGAGCTTCCAGTAATGCGGAATCCTCTTTCCCGCGAACTTTAACCACAAATTGATGTAGAACTCGAGAGGACACAGCTACTGAGGCTAAGAAAAATTAAACCTTTCAAAAGAACTTTAAATTTGGATTTTGTCTAACTAAATTACAAAAGTGTCCCGGAGACTGTCAGTGAATTATATAAAAGTAAAGTAAGGGTTTAAAAGATAAACCGAATTTACTTCAAATAAAGAAACTGGAAAGTTAAAGAGCAGTAATGGACAACTGAAGGCAAGAAAAACGCCGAAGTAGCCCACGAGCAGTGGCGAGGAATTACTGGACGTACCTTAATGAAGAAGTAATTGTGTGCGATGGGCTACAACTGGCATCAAGAGCTGCGACTTAACAATCTCGCACGGAATT
Organism: Mantis religiosa; assembly: GCA_030765055.1. NCBI lineage: Eukaryota > Metazoa > Arthropoda > Insecta > Mantodea > Mantidae > Mantis > Mantis religiosa. The sequence continues at coordinate 416,489,570 of CM060950.1, forward strand.
TTGAGGAGTGAAACTGCAAACCTGTTCCGGAAAACTCCACCGACATCACTACCCTACTTGCCGCAGACTGCATCCACGTTTTTTGACCTGAGATACAGATCCATACGGAACAGAACATACAGAAGTTTGGAAGGTCGTCTTCGACGTTGGGCAGAGCATGGTGACCCGGAGAAGGACATCGTAGAACAAGAGGTAACTTTGAGGTACCTTTTCAATTTTTTTGGGGCTAAGTTAAGATAATTAACGTGGAGGGAACTGTAACAATATTTGCGTTGTTTATTCCCTCTAAATAACATTTTGGTGTACACCTGTAGAGGACTGCAAGGATAGTTACGAGATGTAATAAACAGTAATTTAAAGTTATTTGGTTCTTAAACTTATAATTCTCATATTTGAAATTACTTGGCTCAGAATTTTCTAATCGAAAAGTGTAAATTATAAGAGAAAATGAATCCTAATAATTTTATCCACTTAACCTTTAAAATATTATATTCAATTATAAAACCATGTAAAATGACCCATGACATAAGGACCTAGAAATTTCAAACTTCTTTATGTTTTGCATTTTTACTTTGTTGTTCTCTAAAGTTTCTGCAAAATTCAGGCTTTTCCTGGAAAATGTCATTAAACATGTGACAACTTAAATTTTGTAAGAATCTGCTGTGTGTTAAAATTATTAAACCCTTAAATACACAATTATTTTTATATGGGTAAGAAAATACGCTTTACACCGCTTCACCAAGGTTCAAGGACTTGCATCCTGAACATCTGGAAGAAACGGAATGTAATGTTGCATGGAGAATATTTTTAGATCATAAAACTTTTAAAAACAAGATTACCAGAAATTTTTAAGTTTGATAAGCTTTACGTGGTATTTGCACAAGTCTGCAAAAGTCAATTTAAAGCTGACGGATCCACACAGTAGTTAGCTTCTGAATTTGCAAAAGCTTGACATTTTTAAAATAAAAGCATTTAAATATATAATATTTAACTTTATTGCATTAATTTTTAATTTGCAGGAATTGACCAAGCTTCAGACAACAGAACCAGCAGAGAAGTTTTATGACAAAGTGCTTCATAGCGAATGAAAACATAAGTGAATATTTATATTGCTTCACTGTTGTGTGTTGAACTGATTTTGTGTTAACACTGAAAATATAATTTAAATGTAATGATTAAATACTGTTCTAAAATAAAAACTGAAAGCTCTTTTTAATTGTATCTTATGTAAATGATATAATACATTAGCACTGATTTGTCTCCTTTGTTGCTTACTTTAAAAATATTTAACATTGAAAGTACATATTTAGAACTTGGATGTGGTATGTTCTTATTGTATTACTGAGCGGGATTGCTCAAATAAGTATATGGTACTATATTTTATAATATGCATTTATTTTATCTATACACTCAATCAAAAAAGCGCTATTGTGTTTCAGCAACCAAGTGCAATTTCGAAACTTATCGCCCCATTTCTGAGGACATAACCTGAGTTCATTACGAATAAACAGCGCAACAAATGATTGCAGAATGCGCATATTTATTTTTATTGATTACTGGACAATAAGTGCTTAGCGGCTAAAACTCCGTTCCTGGACTATGTGAAATTCGTGTTTACTTCTGTTATGGTAATATAATTGTGAGATAACGTACAACCTAATAGAATCGTACAATCTCCTGCACGACCACACTTGTAGAATAAACAGCGTTTACACTGCTCCACCATACACAAAGCTATTTTAAACCTTGCGGTTGCACCCAGCCGCGGAGAGCGATGTATTTTTGGTGCAGTAGAACTCCTTAACACGGCTCAGAGGACATATATATATATATATATATATATATATATATATATATATATACATATACTTACTAAAATCTCTTGTTGTCATTTCTCCTATCTCGGCTTCACCCCTGTGGCACGGCTACCGGTAAAGCCGGTGGTGCCTGATTTGTATATCAGGCATATAATAATTATATGTCTCATATCATATGAGGGGCTGTTCTGTCATCGAGCTACCATGGCAACGCAAATATGTCAAAAGTTCCAACTGATTCACACTGAATTTTTCAGCTGATTCAGCCGAACAAAAACATCCTGGTATATTTTAGTTTTGCCATTTATTAGGCAAGTTGTGTTTTTGTATTGTTTTCAGCGCAACATGTTTTCTTTAACTGTAGCATTTTTGTTTTCATTCTATAAATGAATATCATGAGAAGTTTTGATTGCATGCTTTGCCACAGTGGATAGCCAGGTATGTTAATCTGAGATAAAGGGGGATATATATTTTAGTTCTGTTGTAACTTGACATTATTGTTACAGTTTCTGTTAATTTATTGTTAGCTACATTTGGTGTTTGCTGTGTTTATCAAATATTTTCCAAACATTAAATACAAATACAACTAATAAAAAATTGCTGTGCATTTTTAGGACACAAAGTCACCATTGACCAGGTGCAATTATTATTTATGAGAGCAACGCTTCTCAAAATATGTTCTTAAATATGTTAACCTAGAAAGTTGAAATACTTGCATAAATCTTTTCAGTTTATAATATTGAATAATTTCTTCACTAGACTGCTTCCAAATGTACTTTAAATAATCTAAAAGACAATTTATGACTCCTTCATGTGAAAATACGTCAAGTATTATGTCACTATCAGAATGACAGGATTCCTTCACAAGTAAGAGATTAGAGGAAAAGGTAAAAAAGAAAGCACCATAAAATATTTTTAAAGAAATGTTTATTACTCAAAAGTTCCAAAATCTTGCAAATATACCAAGCATGCAACTTCAGTGTAAAGAAACGGTTCACTATAAAATGTACTTGACATTTATGGAATTCATTAATCAGTCCAAGGATAACTAGAAAAAGGAGAAAAAGTCCTAAATTTACTGAATTAAACCACGCCACTTATTTAAGGGCACTGGGAGGTCGATAGGTTTCAAAAAATCCATTTTTTGTTTTTAATGTTAAAAATTATATAATTCTTCAGCTTTAAAATGATATATATAACATAGGTCGTCAGATGGTATTAAAGTCCTTTAATTTGTCAATTTAAAGATGGCGGTGTAATGATACGCCCACTTCCTGAGAATGGTGCTCAATCTTTGATCGTGATTTCCAAAAATTGATTTTTCATACTTTAGGTGCATGTTTCTCAAAAACTATAAAATTTATTGACACAAAATTTGTAGTGGTTATTTGTTACTGTTCCCTGAAAACATTTGGCTAACATTTATATTCATGTGATTTATAAAATGGATGAAAAAAAATTCAGTCCTTGAAAATATTATCTTTTTGTTACTAGCAACTAATTAATTTTTCATGTGCATAGTATAAACTATATGTGTTTTTCATTTAGCCGATATTATAAAACTTTATCTTAGGTTACTTAGAATAAAACTTGGTGCATGTAGCTTTAAATTCCTACCAGTAAAGTGCACCTGAAATATAGGATGCAATACTTTTTTCAGGACACACGGTGTGATTTGTGCCCCTTTTGCCTGGACATATGTGAACGTAATTTAAATATTATACAGTAGTCAAATGCACACATCCTTATACAGCAATCATACCGAATTTCAATTTCTGATAATGTTTGGTTTTCTATACATTCAAATTTTAATATTGGTAGAAATTAGCCTTGTCTGGGTAAAAATAACCTCCCAGTGCCCTTAAGCACGTAGTGCAAATATTTACTTACACATTTAAATTTCATACATGTCAGCTCTTATCTTATACCATTTCCATTTTAACCTTGTAACCTTCACTTCACCATATACAGAACAAAATTATTTAATTAGTTCTCTGGAAACTGCACTATCAGCTTCAAACACTTGAACACAAATGTATTAAGTAGTATGCTATACTATATCATTAAGTCTTAGGCATCCTTTCAAAACTGTATTTTTAATGATGGCTGCTAACGTTCTTCCAGTTGCCATTTTCACCTTCCTCTCGCATAGTGTCTCGGACAGGAACACTGCAACAAGTTATATAGGCATCATTGTTGAAAGCTAATGATGAATGTTTCTTTTTCATTAGTTTTGACATGAAGCAATTTTACTCCTAAGAAAATTGCTTGTGAGTACTGTGGTCAATGAGTTTTGTATTCTGTGATGATATTCAGAAATGCGTGATTTATATATCATAAAAGAATCTCAAGCTTTATAAAGAGGCATCTAAGCAAAATTAAATGGTCTTACACGCATAATATAAAAGGGAACGCTGACATACTGTCATTGTTTTATGTATCACACATTCACTTTAGGATTTATAAACGACCAGAACTTCTCATTAAACAGAGGACGAAGCTTTCCCATATACGTAGTGAGGTAAGTAGTCTAAGAATTCATATCCAAATATTTTTATTTTTATTAGCGTTTTAAAAAATATGCAAACAGAGGTGCATATCATAATTAACATAGAGAGCAAGCAAGAAAGACGATAAAAAATCACTCACACCTTTTGAGACATGAGAAAATACGTTAGTTAAATTATAGAATAACATTTTGAACGAATAAATTGTGTTAATATTATAGTGGCAGCTTACCATTACAGTAAACAAAAACATTTTCTCAAAACTTATTATTATTTCTAATGTTTAAGTTGTTTTAAAGTAATAAAGAAGCAAGATATAAATCGTCGAAGTAACCACCGGCGTGGTTCTCAGCGTCTCCTATTTTGGGCTTGAAATATTGCTTAATTTTGCTCAGAGGCCTCTATCGGGTTTCATACTCTTAAAGTGTCGTAAATCTACGACATGGAAACACTGGCTTGCTTACTCTTCGGAAGAAGGCTATGCCAAGAAATCTGTCAATAAAAAGCTCGAAAATACATCCGTTTCTTCCGGATTTGAAGCCGCAAACGCTAGGGTCTATTGTGTACATGTATGAATAATACTACGGGTACAAATATGTCATATGTGCACTGTACCCTTTTAAAAACCGTGTGCCTTCCCAACCCTGTAGACACAAACCTAATTACCAACCGTGAAATATAAAAATTGTTTATTTATTATACATGAGATATGCAAACTTCTTTTAAGAACTTTAAACACATTGGTCTCTCTCTTCGTTTAAGCAATGTTTACTCGCAGTTTTCGTCTGTTACAGGAAACGGAACCAGTTTCCACAGACTGTAAAGCATAAATACAGAACTCCACATTCTTAGGCTGTGATAGGTAAATTCAACGTCCGCTTCTTCAGAATATTTCTGCTCATTTCAGTTAAAAAATAAAATTAAGACAAATAAGCATTGATCCATTTGAAAGCATTTAAGTACTTCGATTTTTTTCTCCAGAAATTTGCTTGTACAAAAACGCGAGGTGCTTATTGAGGGATATATCGGCCTTCTGCTTATATACGAAAATACCAGTATAAGTATACTTTACTTACTCCAATTTTGCTTTAATTTAATCAGTCACCGTTCCCTTATATCTATGGCAATCAAGATAGCCAAGCAATCCAAGGGGAAGAAGAAGAAGAAAAAAAAAGAAATTCCAACACATAACAGAATACCTACATTTCATTGCGATCCTACAGACCTCTTCAATGACGCGTTTACTAAACTGCTTGCTTTGAGCAACCTCAGAAACAATTGTTTCACATGGAAGCCACTTCATGTTTCTCTGTTAGATTGGACTGGACTAGAACTCGTCACGGAGGTCCAAACTTGGTCTACTGTACCTATGCCTCCAACTGGGGCAGCCACGGGAGGAAGGATGAGGTGAATTGAGACAGAGGGCGACTGGCCAAGCAGCCACGAAAATGCATAAGGCTGGATCCCTACAATTTGCCAGTTGGAAACTCCCCGGCTGGCGAGTACAACTGGCATCATACCGTACTGTGCTACGGAAACGTCCTAACCAAACCGGGTTCAGAGACAGTCCTAATGGAGGTGGAAGATTTAACAAGAGCACATCATCCCTCCAAGCCACTTCGAGACTCAGACCGACACTTCTACCCTGAAACAGACCACCAGAAGAGAGATGATGCGAAATGATAATGGAGATGGGATGCAGGGTCAGGAAATTCGGGGGATGTAATTAATCTACCCTGTATTCTCCTGGCGACCTGGGAAAACCCCCCAAAAACCCATAGGTCAGATAGGTCGAAAACCAAAATAGAACTCGGGCCTCCCGATTGCGGGCCACAGACAAAACCACCTGAGCCACTCTGTTAGATCAGTTTAATTTTAATTAAAAGGAATTGGACGTAAACCTATTGATATTATGAGTTGCTTTAACTGGCTGGTTATCCAACAGACCAAAAACAATTAAACTTTAAAAACATCTTGTGTTAAAAAGGCGTAACTTTATCTACTCGCTCTCCCGCAAACAGTTACTACATTCTACTTAAGAATTAAGTTCTATATCAAGATTTCAGTGTAAATACATGTTTCGTGGCTCCCTGAATAAAGATCAATCATTTTTAGAAATGTCTATTTGTCTCTCTATTTTTTGTTTTGTTTGTAATTTACGTCCTCCAACGTTAAGTCACATCGGACGATGGATGAAATTGGTGAAATGATGCACAAATGAGTCCGGGGTCCATGGAGCTTAGAGCTACCTGACATTCGTATATCAGGATAAGGGAAACCCCCGGAAAAACATTATCCAGATAACTCACTCTGACCTAGATTCGAACTTAGGACCTCTTGAACGTGAGGCAGACAAGCTACCACCGCGCTATCGAGGCGGGCTCTCTCTATCTCTCTCTCTAATCAGCGTAACACAAAAGTGAAAAATCGATTAAACACCAAACTTACCATTTAAGCATGGCACTTTCCAAAGATGCGACACCAAGATCTCTGAGATAATTTCCTTACTCCAAACTCATCTTTACAAGAAAACACTTTTGAAAGATCTCATTTTTTGCAAAACATCTGTAATGTTTTTGGTCAAAATTCCTAATGAAGATCAGGGGCAATACGATGGTCGCATTTTCATTCTTCTCAGATATTTGAAGTATAAAAAATCTGAAGCACTATCACATATATCAAGAGCGCACTAGCCGTGAAGTAATGGATCCACTTCTAGAAATGTTCTTGCAATGTTTAACGTTTTTCACTTTTGTTTTGTTTTTGTTTTTGTAATTTACGTCCTTCAACGTTAAGTCATATCGGACGATGAATGGAATGGATGAAGTGATGCTCAAATGAGTCCGGGGTCCATGGAGCTTAGAGTTACCCGACATTCGTCTTTCAGGATAAGGGAAAACCCCGGCTAAAACCTTATCCTGACCGAGATTTGAACTCAGGAGCTCTTGAACGTGAGGCACACACGCTACCACCACGCTACCGAGGCGGGCAACATTTTTCAATGACCCACCAATAGAGAAAAATCAACATCGATTTTTTGGTGTATGTAGTTAAGGGAGAATAAAGCTAAGTATTAAATGTTCACTATAGCACTACTTTTAATCATTACATTAAAATTATATCCTTTAATCTCCAGCAGTATAAACACAACAATACTTCAACATACAACAATAAAATAATATAGATATTCACTTATGTTTTCATTCAGTGTGAAGCAATTTGTGATAAAATTTCCTTGCTCTATCTGTTGTATGTATCTTCGCGGATTCCTGAAAAATAAATTAATGTAATTTAGTTCATTATATAATACTTAGAATTGGCTGCGCCGTGGCTGAGTGGTTAGACCGCTTGGCTCTCACCTAGGTGGCCCGGGTTCAATCCCAGGAGACCGCAAAGTGGGATATGTGGTGGAAAACACGCGCTGGGGTGGGTTTTCTCTGGGTCCTCCGGTTTCTCCCACAGTCATTCAATCATTCATCTCAGGCGTTGGACCGACCCCTCAACCAAGATTTCATCTCTCAGGTCAGATGCTTCGACTCCCTCGCTCTGAGGGAACCCAAGCGCCTCCTAACGTCAGCAATGACGGTTTTGTAAATATGGAAGCTAACTGCCTACCTCGGTAGCGTAGAGGGTAGCGTGTCTGCCTCACGTTCAAGAGGTCCGGGGTTCGAATCTCGTTCAGGGTGAGCTATCTGGATAAGATTTCTTCTCGCGGTTTTACCTTATCCTGAAAAATGAATGTCAGCTAACTCTTAGCTCTGTACTTCTTGGGCTCATTTGAGCATCACTACAGCCGATATGATTCATCTTCCGATATGACCGAACGTTGAAGGATGTAAAAAAAAAAAAGAAACAAAAAAGTAAAAGCTAACTGCGGTTTCGTCCTGAAGAGTGAGCCTTAAATATACTTGGGCAGATGTGTGCAAATACCAAGCAAACTTTTCCAACTTGCAGATTTCTTCTTTTCTCAAAATATTTATCAGGTCAAAGTGTTCCCCATTCTGCCATTGTATTCAGTATGTTTCATATTTTGAACATACTAGTCTCTGAAGCTAGGAGAAGAGATGAACACGTTATTTTGTAAATTATAACATATAACTTATTATTTAGTATTTTAATAATTTAAACACATTGTTGATTCTCAAGAATTTAAGTCACAGACTTAATGGTATTTTGCAGAAAAAAATTTTATTTTATGCCAACTTTAAACAACAATCAATAAAAACATCCGAAACTAAAAGAAATTAAAATTGTCGGAAATTTATAACGTGGTTCATTTCATTGATATTCGTAATTAAAAAGTTCAGACATCCTATTTCTGCCATAATTTTGTACATCTGTGTGATAAAACGTCTAGCCAAGTAATTTTAAGTATATGAATTAACCATTTCGGAAACGAACATCCTTGAATCACTGTTTTTTACATCTCGTGGTAACTATCCTTTCAGTCCAATAATGGGTCTACTGAAATGTTAGTTCTAAGGGATATACAAAGCAGACACTCATATCTTTATGAGAGCTCATCCACACTTAAGTAATACTGTGATCAGCCTTGACGTTTGATCGAGTGGTCGAGATGCCTTTAGCTTTGTTGATTTTCATTTGTTCTCTCCCGTAAGTACTAATGTGAACATTTGTGTCTACAAACAAATACGCGAAGCCGTGGTACGTATAAAACTGCATTTTGCGTGTCCTCTGCGCACATTTACATATAAGCAAAAGAGGAGAGCTGGCCAAAACAAACTCAAGTACATAACTCGTTTCTTTAATGATACAAAGAAATGAAAAACTAACCTCAAACTTTGAATTTCACAAAAGCGATTTTAAAGAAGTTTTATTCTCCTAAAGCGTGTACTAGGGGAAATATTGCATTCCACTCAAAAACTCAATATTCGAAATTTCTCTGGAATTACATTTGGAAGGCGCTGATGCCTACTAATAAGAAAATTAAAAAAAAACATTTTTGAGGAAAGGAGCGTGTGTATGTATGTCTGATTATCTAAAACATAACTGAAAAAACGAAAACAAGTTAAATACCAAACCTGGTATTCAAGCTCAGCATCTTCTAATGATACGACACGATCTACAAGAAAATCCCCCACTCCAGAACTGCCCATTTTATGGATTATTTAAAAAAACGGGTGTAAGATATTTTACAAAATACGAATATTCACGGTATTTTCAGAAACATATAAACGGATATGAGAAACGAGCTAGAATTGATAGACAGGAATCTCGAGTGGATGTGATAATTCTTCCTAGCACTCACCTAGCGTCCCGGGAAAACATAAAAAGTGGATTAGAATATTCGGCCACAGGAATCAAAACCAGAACCTCCCGCATACGCTACCAGCTGAGTCTATACATTATTATCTCTCATATCTTGGGGCATTAGCCACCTGGACCAACTAAACTGAAAGAGTATCCTTATCTCTTGTTTTACGACGTCCTTTCCCAGCTCATGGTGTTCTGAGGTGTTCTGCCCGCAGTCAAAGTCGACGTCCCAAGCCTCTGTATGCTCTGCTTATCGAGGATCGGATCTCAGGTTGAAAGATGTGGGTGTTGTCTGCGGCAACCAGGATGAAGGTATCGGTGGAGTTTTCAGGAACAACGCAGGTTTGTAGTTTCACTCCTTAAAGTTCTATGTGAGATTATTAAGTCATAGTTCTGGATGCTGTTCTTGCCCATTGTTCACAATTAGTTCTTCGTCAAGGTACGACCAGTAGTTCCTAACTTCGGCTCGTTGGCTAGTTCGGTGTATTTCTTGCCTTCAGCTGTTAGTTACTGCGTTTCTCCTCAGATTCTTTATTCGACGTAAATTCGGCTTATCTTTTAAACATTTGCGTTACTTTTATATAATTCACTGACAGTCTCCTTAACTCTTTGGTAATTTAGGTAGACAAAATCCAAATTTAAAGTTTTGTTGCAAATGTTTAACTTTGCTTGCCCTGAGTATCAGTGTCCTCTCGAATTCTACATCAATTTTTGGTTGAAGTTTACAGAAAACAGGATGCCGCATTCCTGGAAGCTGAAAATTACTTTACATAGGCCTGATGTTGAAGGGGCGAAAGTTAAATACATATATGTGTACTAACTGCTCACGTGCAGTACCTGAGGAAGCACACCTTCGAAAAGCGTTAAGCACTTATGTGCTTATTACTGTTGGCAATTTCTTGATGTGTAATTTCAATTTATTCGTCCATATTTTTGAAACATTGGATAAGATTTGTCTCTGAGTTTTCTTCCCCTAGCAAACATTGGAATTGAACACAAGAAAAGCGCCCAATAATAAAAGACAAACAAAAGAAATGCAGTGGAGGGGCCTTCTATTTCTTAGTAGATTTTTCTTCTCTAGTAATACAAAGAGATACATACTGAATTGTGCAATTGCATATTCAGAGAGAAAATGATATTTGTATATATTGTCACCTAATTATCGGAAGGCCCAACCAGCTAGCAGCCGGGTGGGCGACAGGAGGCATTCAGCGCACGCCTACCCATTTATCTTGTAGCGCTAACGAGGGGACGGTTGGAAAAACATCACCAGCCTTCTCTTTCCCCTCTCCCTGACGTCTGGAACAGTCGGGATGATTCGCTGAACCGCTAGGTTTCCAGAAACAGCGATCTTCCTATATAAGGCTGCAGTAGAAGAGTCAGTTCAGTTCTTGGCGAGCAGCTGTGAGGAGCACCGTGCTAGCGAACGGAATGGAAGACTGTGTACGTCTATCAAAGGAGTTGTACGTAATTGTGAGTGTAGAGTGGACCGGTGACAGACGAACTGGTAGATTGAAATTGTGTGCGCGACGTAATTCTGTGCAATCGGCAAGTGTTCCAACTGTAATTCGGTGGAAATAAAGAACATTTTGAGTTTGTGCAATTGCACTTTTAATTTCACGAACCCACAAAGTCACAACTGGTGTCAGTAAGTGGGATAACGGCCATGGAATCGGCATTGGAAAAGATTTTGGAGAAGATGATGGAAATGAAGGCCGAACTGACCTCGGAAATGAAGACGGCAAATGACAGCATCACCGAGAAAATGGAAAAGAAATTGGAGACGGCGAATAGCAACTTGGCCAAGAAGAAGTACGAATTAACCACGAAGACGGAGATGGCAAACAACAACCTGGCAGGGGAACTGAAAGAAATAAAGACGGCGAATAACAACCTCTCTGCGAAGACGGAGGCGGCAAATAACATCCTGGCCGCAAAGCTGGAAGAAATGAAGACGGCTAACGATAGCCTCACTTATAAGATGGAAGAAATGAAGGTTGCAAACGAGGCCCTCGCCGCCAAATTTGAGGAACAGTTGGCCGGCGTCAAGGAGGACGTCACGGGGCTCGGCAGGCGGATCGGCTATGTGGATGAGGGCGTTGAAGACCTGGCAAACCGCGTTAATGTGCTGGAAGGAAAGGCCCACAGCAGCGTCAAGTCCCTGAACGCCAAGGTGGAGGACGTAGTCGGTAGGAGGTTGAAGGATTTGAAGGCCAACGCGCCGGGACACGACACAACATCGGCGCGCGTCAAACCTCCGAAGTATGACGGCGCATCAACGTTCGAGGTCTTCCGCCGTTAGTTCGAGACGCTGGCCAGACATAACAAGTGGTCACCGGAGTAAGAGGCTGCACAGATAATAGTCAGTCTCCAGGAACGGGGCGTAGTAGTCCTAAACGCGGTCCAGACAGCGGCGGCTCCCAAGGATATCTGGGAAGCGCTGGAGAACCGGTTCGGGAACCACCGCCTAGCCGCAGCCTACCGCAGCCAGCTGAAGGCAAGGTCGCAACAGCCAGGGGAGACGGTGCAGAAGTATGCCCTGGCGATTGAGCAGCTGACTAGCAAGGCCTTGGTCGACCTTCCGGAGTTCGTATCCCGGGAAGCCGCCTAAGCCTTTGTCGACGGGGTACGAGACAAAGACATATGTCGGTGCCTAATGCTCGGCGACTACACCACCATCCACGAGGCGCTGACGGCAGCATTGAGGATGGAGGTGGCCAAGGTGACAGCTACCCCGACGTCGAAAACGATGGGTGTCCGCTACACCGGAGACAGAAGACCAACAGAGGGACGCTGGCGAGGACCTAGTGGCCTGTGTTAGGGATGCGGACAGCCGGGACACATGGGGAGAGACTGCCCACACCACGGAGAGCAGCAGGGAAACGAGTAATGGCCGCCTTGGCGAGTGGCACGTCGGCACCATCACCACCATTCCCTCGAGTGACACTGCGAGCCGTCAGCCGGCGGATAGATGACAGCCTCATCGCGGATGGTTGGGTGAGAGGGAAGCCGTGCCGCGCGCTGGTGGACACCGGAACAGCCGTGACCATCATCAGACCCGACATAACCAAGGGTTTGCCAACCAGGAAGCCAGGTCGACGATACCAGCTGATGACGGCGTCGGGCGACAGCTTGCCTGTCGAGAAGGAGGCTCTTCTGCAGCTGACCTTGGGACGGAGTGCCTTGCGTCTGTGGGTGTTCGTAGCGAAGGTGGCTGAGGAGGTGATTCTGGAATTGGATGCCCTCAGAAGCCACGAGAACGACGGTCGACGTCGGCAAGAAGGTCTTGCGGCTCAACGGAGAAGAGGTTATACTCCGTCAACCCGAAGAGCGCCTTGGAATTTACAGGGTCGTCTTGAACGAAGACGTGGTTGCGCCCGCGAGGAGCGAGCTTGTGGTGGCGCGACTGGAAGGCCAGAGAACCAGGAACATTATGCTGGACCAGAAGATGCCTGTACATGGACTATGTGTAGGCAGGGCATTGTTGCCGTGCCGAGGGGAGTTGTCAGTGATACTGCTATATCCAATGGACACTGATCACAACGTCCAGGTCGGGACGAAGTTGGGAACGTGCGAGCCCTAACAGCAATCGACAGGACACAGGAGCCTGTGCCGACGCAACACCTGGGGCCCCCGCTAGAAGGCTTACTGGAGAGGGCGGCCTACCGCTTGACTGCAAAAAAGCTGGAGAAATTTCGACAACTGCTGAGACGATACCAACGCGTCTTCAGCCAAGGTGATAGTAACTAAGGCCGCACGGACAAAGTGCTTCACCGCATCGACACTGGGGACAGCCGGCCTATTCGGCAACCACCTAGACACGTTCCGCTGGCGAAGCAAGGGGCGGTACGAGACATTCAGGAGGGCATGAGATCCAGGGGAGTGATTGAAGAGTCTGACTACCCTTGCTGTTCCCCTGTTTCCTTGGTAACGAAGAAGAACGGTGAGCTACGCTTCTGCGTGGCCCACAGGAAGCTGAACGCTGTCACCCGGATGGACTATTTCCCCTTACCCCGGATTGACAAAACCCTGGACACGCTAACTTGTGCACAGTGGTTCTCGACCCTGGACCAGAAGTCTGGCTACTCGCAGGTAGCTCTAGACCTGAGAGACAAGGAGAACACTGCATTCTTGACAGGTCAAGGGCTTTGGTAGTTCACAGTTATGCCCTTTGGCCTCTGCAATGCACCAGCTACCTTCCAACGCCTCATGGAGTCAGTGCTGAGAGGACTGACTTACGACGCCTGACTGCTATATCTGGACGACATCATCATCGTCGGTAAGACTTTTGAACACCATCTCGAGAATCGGAGAATCTAAGATGCTACAGAGGCTGCAGGCGACCAACTTGAAGCTGAACGCGAAGAAGACACCGGAGAAGACACAGGCTGTGAGAGATTGGCCTCGACAAAAGGATAACAAAGAGTTGCGCAGTTTCCTGGGGTATGCGGTTATTATCGGCGCTTCATCAAGGGGTTCTCCGACACCGCCAAGACCCTCACCCACCTGAAGGAAGAACACTGACCTTAGGTGAGGCCGGACGACGCCAAAAATTCTTTCCAGCACCTGAAGAAGGCCCTGTGCAGTGCTCCAATCTTGGGTTTTCCAAAACCAGGGGGCGCTTTCATTCCGGACGCCGACGCCAGTGACCATTGCATTGAAGGTGTCCTGTCGCAGATCCAGGACGACCATGAGTGGGTGATAGCCTACTACGCTATCCAAGGCAGAGAAGAACTATTGCGTCACCCGACGAGAGTTACTGGCGGTAGTAAAGACCTTGGAGCACTTCCACAAGTACGTGTACGGTCAGCCATTCCACCTAAGGTCTGATCATTCCGTCCTAACCTGGCTATTGAGCTTTAAGAACCTGGAAGTACAGATAGCACGTTGGGTCCAGAGGCTGCAGGAGTACGACTTCACCACGGAAAATCGCAGAGGGATGAGCCACGGTAATGCAGACGCTATGCACAAGAGTGGAAGAGAAGAAGCGTGCCGCAGGATTCCGAGTAGTCAAGATGGTGCCTACGGATGGCTGGGATAGCGCAGGCCTGAGGAGGCAGCAGCTGGCGGACGCAGACTTGGGGCCACTCTTGTGGGAAGTGGAGGCAGGAACAAGACCGACCTGGAGGACGTTGCATCGAGGAGCGCCACCTACAAGTCGTACTGGGCCCAATGGGACTCGTTGAAGTTCAGAATGGGCGTGCTGTTGCGTGTATGGGAATCGCCTGATGGGAAGTCGCAGAGAGAACAGTTGGTTCTTCCCCGGAGTAAGGTGCCGGAAGTCTTGGAGGAAGTGCACGCCGGTACTTCAGGAGGACTCCTGGGAGCGAACCGCAAGATTGACAACTACGGCAGCGCTACTACTGGCTGAGACTCCGAGCAGACGCTGAGAGATGGTGCCGTCAGTGTCACGTGTGCACAGCGAGTCGCGCCCCCAGACTAGGAGCCGGGGTCGCATTCAACAGTACAACGTCGTATTGCCATTCCCACGGATCGCCGTTGACATAGCTGGACCGTTCCCAGTGTCCGACCGAGCGAAGAAATACCTAATGGTGGTCGAGTACTACTTCACCAAGTGGCCGGAGGTGTATGCCATCCCGAACCAAGAGGGAAAGACAATCACGGACTGCCTCGTGGAGCAAGTGTTCTGACGATTTGGGGTACTGTTAGAGCTGCACAGTTACCAGGGCACCAATTTTGAGTCCAACCTGATGAAGGAAGCACTAGAAACTCTTGGGTTTAACAAGACCCGCACTACGCCTCTACATCTCCAGTAAGATGTATTGGTCTAAAGATACATCAAGAGCTTAGAGGAACACCTGAGGAAGGTCGTGGCCAGCCATCAGCGAGACTGGGACGTCAAGGTGCCACTGTTCCTGCTGGCCTACCGCTCGTCAACACATGACACCACGGGGATGACGCCAGCCAGCTTAATGTTCGCCGAGAGTTACGCCTCTATTTTGACCTGGCTTTTGGAAGCCCCATGGAAGCGAAACAGCCAGCGACCGGGTATGTGAAGAACCTGGTGAACCACCTCCACGTTATGCACGAAATGGCTCGCCAGAGTATCCAGAAGGCGAGCGACCGGAGGAAGACCCCGTAGGACAGGCAAGCCAACAGCCAAGGATTCCAGCAAATAGACCTGGTCAGGTTGTACCGCACTACCCCGACCAAGGGACGCTGCCCGAAGTTCCAGTAGCCATGGCAAGGACCGTACCGGGGAGTGAAGAGGATTAACGACGTGGTCTACCGCATCCAGAAGGTGCCCGGAGGAAAGATGTTTGTAGTACACATGGATCGCCTGGCCCACTACGATGGTGCTGTTCGGGACGACCAGCTTTGAGGATGGAGCAGTGTCACCTAATTATCTACAGGATGCATTCAGACCATGACTACTCATTTATCTTGTAGCGTTCACTGAGGGGATGGTTTGAAAAACATCACTAGCCATCTCCTTCTCCTCTCCCTGACGTCTGGAACAGTTGGGATGATACGCTGATCCCCGAGGATTCCAGAAACAGCGATCTTCCTACATAAGACTGCAGTGGAAGAGTCAGTTCAGTTCTTGGCGAGCAGCCGCGAGGAGCACTATGCTAGTGAACGTACTGGAAGACTGTGTACGTGTATCAGAGGAATTGTACGTAATTGCGAGTGTAGAATAGACCGGTGAACGACGAACTGGCGAATTGTAATTGTGTGCGCTACGTAATTCTGTGTAATTGGCAAGTGTTCCAACTGTAGTCCTGTGGAAATAAAGAAAATATTGAGTTTGTAGAATTGGACTTTTAATTGCACGAACCCACAAAGTCTCAAAATAAACCAGAGCCGTACAAGAACGGAAGAGATCTACCAGGTCATACAACTGAGCTGGGCTCTCTATAAGAGGCAGGAGGTTGTGCTAACATGTGTAATGAGGCTACTTAAGGGTAATTTGATGTGCTGCGTGATTTAGGTGTAACGTGCTAGCTTCTGGTTAACGGATTCAAACCCAGCAAAAGAAGGACGTGAGGCTTCATAGCATGTCTTCCTTCGGAAGGAAGAATTTTTGCGTCAATTCAAATAATTAACAATGAAAATCTGATATAAATGCATTCCCTATTATTTATCAAAGATCAATTTATCAATCTTTACTATTATTCATTTCCAGTAGTAGTAGTAGTAGTAGTAGTAGTAGTAGTAGTAGTAGTAGTAGTAGTAGTAGTAGAAGAAGAAGAAGAAGAAGAAGAAGAAGAAGAAGAAGAAGAAGAAGAAGAAGAAGAAGAAGAAGAAGACAAGAAATAAGAAAAAGAAGAATTTAGTTTAGGGCGCGCAACTGCTGTGGTTATCAGCGCCTATACAAAGGTAAAAGGTCTACACAGCTAAAATCAACACATTAAAACCAGAAAAGTGTGTAAAAATGTGTCAATAAAGGGCTATACCATAAACCACTAAAAGCCGGTGTCGAGCTAGATGCGGCTGCCCATATCACTATGGCGGATGAAAGCTAAAACTCGCTCCACTGCACTAAGGTTGTCCGCCAACACCTGTTTCAGGGTAGCCGAAAAACGGAGGGAGTTACGCGTGGGCGCTAAAAACTGGCATTCCGTTAAAATATGTCGGACAGTCAAAGGCTTCCGACAATGGGCAAAAAAAGGTGCAGGGCCAGCAGATAAAAATTGTCGGTGGCTAAAAAGACAGTGTCCAATACGGAGACGGGCTAAAGGACTTCTTCGCGGCGACGACGACGGCGCGAAGAAGTGCACCAGGGTGCAGGATGTGGTTTGATATCCCGCAGCTTGTTGCCCTGAGCTCTATTCCAGGCTTCGTCCCAACGTGAGAGGACAACTTTACGTGAAATGCAACTAAAATCCGCCGAAGTACGAAAAGAGCTAAATCATTGGGGATCTAAAATAGTAGCTTCAGCTGCAACGTCGGCAGCTTCATTGCCCGGCAGCCCCATGTGACCAGGGACCAACACAAACGACACACTAACGCCAGCATTAGCGATCGAGTGGAGAACATCCTGAACACGCTGTTCCAGAGGGTGGTAACTGTACAGCGATTTAATGCTTTGAAAGGCACTCAGGCAGTCAGAGGCAATGACCCAGGACTGCGTTGCTTTCCGACGAACATAAAAAATCGCTTGGTAGATGCTATGGACCTCGGCGGTAAAAATGGAGCACTGCGGTAAAAGGTGTAAGCTAAATGTCCGGTGCTCATGGATGAAGGCAGATCCTACTCCCCGTTCGTCCTCTGAGCCCTCTGCACTGGGGGAAACGTGACTGGAGTTCTAGAAAGGAGGAGAGAATGGACGAAGCCGGGCAGGTCGACTTGGGCGTTGACAGCAAGGAGAAGTCAAAGCGAATATTCATTTCCAGCCAAACGATAGCCTTTGCTTATTTTTTCACTATGAACAAATACAGTATTACGAATTCGTATCTAGAAATAAAGTTTCTATTATGAGTATTGTAAAAAAACTGCAACTATAATGATAATAATATATTACTTTTATCAATATTATTTATTATTGTTATTAATTTTTGATGAAAAACGTGCTCATCATTATTAAAACTCTTTTACAAACCTTTAATGTAATCTCGTCGGACACTATATGGTTTCTAACAGCTTGTCCACTGTTCAAAATATTCGCTGATCTATCTCTTGGTAGGTGTATTGAGCATACTGTAAATTTAGGGTTTCATTCATGATCACAACAAAACTGATGACCCGGAATTCCTGTAAAAAGTAACTGCACGTTACACGGTTCTAAGTCCGGGAAACAAGTTGGACATGGCATTTTCTATATGCCTAGTTCCTGATTATTTCTTGAGAGTTCGTGACCCATTATTCTTATCATAGATTCATCCCATATGAACATGTATTGGAAATGGCACTTCTTAACCTCCCGCGTCATGGTAGTCAGCAATATTACAATATTACTTTTGCGTCACATGATTATACACAATGTCTTGCTAATCCAATGAAGATGCATGATTTTTGCAGCACTTATCTGAAATCTGACTTTTTGGGGTGTTGGACTTAAAGATGCTTCCATTGGGTGCTTTCCATTTCAGAAATATTGTCATCATGTTGCACTTCCGGTTGCGGTTTCTCTTTCTGTCACACACACACACACACACACACACACACACACACACACACACACACACACACACTTACACACACATACACACACACAAACACACACACATACACACACACAAACTACACTCCTTTACAGCAGAGAAAGTCTCCGACGGATGAGATGCAAGGGAGTTGACGAAGGTTCCCACGCCCTCCCTGGACGTGTTTATGTCACCCCATGTCAGCACAGTTACAGACATTCGAAAACACTCTGACGGCTTCTACATTTGTGAATGAATCGTCTCCGTTTTAGTGTACAGAGTGAATAGGGCTCATGTTTTTAACGGTTGTTATCCTTGTGTAGAATGCATTCCCTGTCACACACATTCGCTGTCCTTGTCGCACTGTGTAACACGCACATTCCCCACAGGGGCCTTCTTTGCGTTGCTGTACTATAGTTTCACCAACCCACAAACAAACCCAAACCATCAAACTGAAATCAAATGCAAGCAGCTCAACTTATAACATAAAAGAACAGCTGCACACATCATCTCACAAATTATAATACATCAGAATATAGACACAGCAATTCTACAAGAACCTTCTACCCACTTATGGAATGTTTCTGGGCTTACAAAACAGTTTAAAGTCTTTGCATGCGAAAAGTGCAGAAAAAAGAGCAATTACAAATATAGTGAAGAGTAACAGCTTAGAATCTATAAAAATTAATCAAGCCTCAGACAAGGATAGCGTAGTAGTGCAATTCAGTCACCAGAACCTTCGCTTTTAAGGCAGAAGCCTATATTTTGATATAGAGAGAGAAGTTGAAATGGACATAGTGGAAATGCTCAGGAGGAAATGCTGCCACCACTAGAGAATTTTGACTCAAACCAGGCACCAAGGGAACATGGATCAACAGAGAAAAGCTTTTAAGAACATTCCACTGCTTTGCAGTCTTCTTTACAGATGCATAATCAGTGCCTAAAAAAGTAACTGCCCTAAAAGGTGTAAGCGATCTAGTATAATTGCCATTACCAAATTATTATGCTAAGCATTATGCTCTTTTGGATTCAAGGAGTTTGAAAATTTGTAATTTTGTTGAAATCTTGAGATTGGCAATTTTTGGGTAGATTGCACTGCTACTTCTACTTACTGTAAGGTTTAGTAGAAGCTGTAAAAACAGAATCTAATAACCTACACATATTTTCCTCTCAGCTGGTTTTACTGCATTTATTGCAGAATATAGAGAGTTAGTTGAACTTCTAATGTTCTACATAGTGTAACATCATCAGCCTTTTAAGTGGTAACTGAATGCTGTTACCTATGTTAGGTGCATTCAATATATGTGTTTTGTACAAAAGGTGTCTTTGCAATGGCAGCAGTATAACTTTTACATTAACAGAAATTGAAAGGACTGAAATTCTGATAGTGACAGGAGTTTGCAACAAAAGATTTACACTCTGAAGCAGAAAAAGTGGATCACTTAGCTAAATCACTATTGGGTTCTTTTATTCCATAAAGGTAACTGTGAACTGAGTGAGTAAATGTTAAGGAACAATGCCTGTAACCAAACTGTTGCAAATCTATGAAGTGATATTTTCTAGAAAAGCTGTAAGATATCAACATGCTCTCACATTACTATGATTACAAATATGGGATGTGAGTTTTTTTATTAACTGGCAACATTTCTCTTTTCAGCAATCCTCCAAACCTCTAGTCTCAGAGTATGCAAAAAAATACCCTTTTAAACAGCAGTTTAAATTTATTAAGACCTTACTGCATGTGTATTAAGCAAAGGAAACCACATTTCTTCAAATTGAATAGGCTGTGCATTAAACAATGCAGTAGAATACTTCAATATGTGCCTTTGGATTGAATGAATTCAGACAAAGGCTGAGTTAATAAGGAGAAAAATGCTTACTTCATTGCAAAATCTTCCTGAAAGAAATTAGTCATATCATAATTCAAAGAAAGGCAATGAATTGAAATACCAATGATGATCGGGTATGGGAGCACTCAAGAATAGGTTTCTGTCTTGGTTAATGAAATGCATCTGGAATGAAGGATCACTCCTTATATGGTATGCAAAATTTCCAAAATAATTCAATGAAACTGGAAATGTTTCAAATAAGACCAAGTCTGGAAGTCCAAAACAAGTTACAGATGGTGACAAAGCTCTTGATTATTTATTATCAGTGGAAGGAAACCCACATTTATCTACTCACCAACACACTAGGGAAGGCAGGTGGTGAATTACTTAAATCATGAATTTCCAGGAAGATGGATTAGCAGAAGAGTAAGTACTGAATGGCCACCCAGATCTCCTAACTTGAAACCCTTAGACATTTTCTTGTGGGAATATTTAAAGTGAAGGTTTCACAAGGACCAACCAAAGAATCTGGGAGAGTTAAATTGAAGAGTTGGGCAAGAAATACAGCTGATCAGGTGAGCAGTGCTGCTGGAAACATTAACTAATCACAAAGACATACATTAGCATTGTTTGTCAATAAAGGGAAGCCATTTTGAGCACCTTTGAAGGGTACTCATCCTGTGTTACAACACAGTACCACTAATTTTGTGCTCATGTACTGAAATAATTCTTACAAAATTAAATTACAGTTAAAAAAAGCATTTGCATGTACGCTGCAGGACCTGAGGACGAAAACAAAATGGTGCCGCTAAAAAAAAGTGATGCAATGTTCACAATCTTAGTAATACGACAACATGCTGATATCTTACAGCTTTTCTAAAAAAAATCATTTCACAAAACTATAACAACAAAGTAACAAGCATTGTACCATACTTTCTACTCAACCAGTATATCTAACTATATTTTCACTAAGCCCTTATTAGTGTCCCTATGACTGGCTTGAAACATATCTCAAGAAAAAACTAAAAACTGCTTTTTTGTGTGGTGTGAAATATTTCAGTGATGCTTTGCAACCTCAAAGCGGATTCAACAAATTGTTCAAAGTGGCTTCCTCCTATCCAAAGTCTGCATTCTATGTCATTGCATACTGCATTACAAATTCCAGGATTATTTTGTATATGATCAAATCCAATGTGCATATGCTCTCTCAGTATCAATATATGATAAGGGAATCACATAAACAGGTTTTTCAACTGTTTCCAGACCAAGAAATCTATTAGAGTCAAGTCAGGAGATCGAGCAGACTATGCATTAAATCTCCCTCAACCAGCCCTTCTACACAGAAATTTATCACTCAGAAATTATGTACCATCCGACTCAACTGAACTGACATAATATTGTTTAAAAACTATATTTATTGGATGATGTCCAGAGGCACCTGATCAATTAAATGATGTAACTCATTTGTGAGGAACTGTAGATATGTCTCTTGAATTCAGATACGGAGGAAAGAAATAGGCACTGATATGATGATCATGAATGATTCTATCTCAAACATTTCACAAGGATATGGAACATACAAAGCTTTATATTTTCTTTTTGTTCAGGGATCTTCAAAAAGTATGTTAAGTCTAATGTTGATATGGAATTATTGTTGAAATACAATAATTCTCTCAATCTAGCGCAGGTAAGGAGAGTAAAGTAAAAACTATGAGCCATTGTTGAGATATGAGGCATAGCCAGTTCAGCAGTACATTTGCAGTTGCCATTGTGAATGTTTGTACAGATTTTCAAAATTCCGTATACTTTTCCTGGTAGACCATCTGAGGCACAGAATGCACTTGCCAAGAGCATAATTGCTGTCTTTATATCTCTGGAGGACAGACGGAAGTTGTTTTTGGCTTGTGCAAATAGCATCAAAAGTTATCTCCCAAACACTAAATAAATTCTGTCTAAATGTTTATTTCTCTTTGTTAACATTAGGGTAAACATAGTATGTACATCCCATCCAAAAACATAATTATAGTAATTTGAATTTAAATGTAACTTTATAGGACCTGGAAGACAAGATGAGCATTTTTAAATATATTTGTTGTCTGTCCACATATATGTGAAACAGATAAGATAAACTTACCTGATAATTTACTGAACTGGTACTTAAGGATATTTTGAAATTACTAAACATAAACTTTAAATTTATTTCTTCATTATAAGAAGGGCTTCTCCCCCACAAATACAGATAACCACTTATTATTAGTAAGACAGGGAAACGAAAACAATTATTTTCTTTTGGAATGGCTGAATACAAAGATTAATGTAGTATATATATATATATATATATATATATATATATATATATATATATATATATATGCTCATTGAGAACTGAGCGGCCAGAAAATAATGGATGTTAATTTGTAGATTTCTTCCCTTTTTATTTTTTCTTATTATAATTGTTATCTCTACCATGTACATAGTAATTAATGACTTGAAGCTTTCCCGGCGTTGATTATTGATGATAGTTTCTCGGGCTAACAGCCAGGTCAGATTAGGGTAACTACCCAAGCTTTCAGCGACTAACTCTGCCGCCATCCTCAGGGGAACTGAATCTGGGCTACTGGTGTTGCGATGTTTATACCTGACGTGCGGCCGATAAGGACCGCCTACTTTTTTCCCATTGGCCGAGCTCCGGCCGATGGAGAAACGTGCGGAACCAATCAGGTGATTGCCGATGCTTCTTTGTACTGTGGAGGAGAGATATGCTGAATGACTGATGTCCATGCTTTGCTGATTTGAAGGCCTTCTTCCCTGTTGAAGTTGTTTTTATTCGCTTTAATGTATAGGGCTTCTTTCACCACTCTATCGTAGTACCTAGACGACTTTTCAAGTATTTTTGTAGAGTCGAATTTGATTTTATGATTTGTATTATATCTGTGCTCAGCCACTGCAGATTTTTCTGGGTATCCTAGTCTAATACAACGTTGATGTTCTTTGATGCGATCTTCTACTGTTCTACCTGTTTGTCCTATGTAAACTTTGCCGCAACTGCATGGGATTTCATAAATGCCTGGTGCACGAAGACCTAAATTATCTTTAGCAGAACCTAAATACTGTTTTATTTTGGTTGGGGGTTTGAATACAGTTTTTATTTGATATTTCATGAGCAATCTACCAATTTTCCCCGACAGGGCGCCACAATAAGGGATGACTGCTAAGCCTGCGTGTTCTTTCTTTGTGTTGGGTTCACGGTTGCGTTTGGAGTGCATTTTCTTAAAAGTTCTGTTTATTTCCTGATTAGTGTATTGGTTCTGCCTGAAAACTGTACGCAGGTGTTTTATTTCTTGAGGTAGATTTTCGAGATCAGAGATAGCAATCGCTCGATGTATGAGTGTTGAGAGGACTGTCTGCTTTTGTGCCGGGTGATGACAGCTGGTGCTATTAAGGTAAAGATCAGTGTGGGTTGGTTTCCAAACATTCCGTTCAGGCCCATTGTTGACGCTATAGGCTCTCCGACATACGCTCTGGCTAAATATCTAACTGAGCTAATGCAACCATTGATTGGAAATTGCAGTCACCATGTGAGAAATTCATCAGAATTTACCAAAGTCATACAGGAAATCCAGGTAGCTACCTCAGACATACTGGTTAGTTTCGATGTAGAATCTCTCTTCACTAAAGTGCCCCTCCAAGAGACATTAGAATTGTTGAAACCCCACTTTGATGACAAGATGATCAGCTTATTCCACCATGCTTTAACTTCAACGTACTTCCGGTTTAATGGCACCTATTACGAACAAGTGGATGGTGTTGCTATGGGTTCTCCATTATCTCCGGCTATAGCCAATTTCTACATGCAGGAATTTGAACATGTGGCACTCAAGACTACACCCCTAGTTCCTACTCATTTCTTCCGTTATGTAGACGATACTTTTGTGGTATGGCCACACGGAAAAGATGCCCTGACAGCTTTCCACGAATTTCTCAACAGCATCCATCCCAACATTAAGTTTACCATGGAAATTGAACACCCGGACGGCTTACCTTTCTTGGATTTACTTATTTATAGAAAAAACGATGGTCACCTGGGTCATAAGGTGTATAGGAAACCAACCCACACTGATCTTTACCTTAATAGCACCAGCTGTCATCACCCGGCACAAAAGCAGACAGTCCTCTCAACACTCATACATCGAGCGATTGCTATCTCTGATCTCGAAAATCTACCTCAAGAAATAAAACACCTGCGTACAGTTTTCAGGCAGAACCAATACACTAATCAGGAAATAAACAGAACTTTTAAGAAAATGCACTCCAAACGCAACCGTGAACCCAACACAAAGAAAGAACACGCAGGCTTAGCAGTCATCCCTTATTGTGGCGCCCTGTCGGGGAAAATTGGTAGATTGCTCATGAAATATCAAATAAAAACTGTATTCAAACCCCCAACCAAAATAAAACAGTATTTAGGTTCTGCTAAAGATAATTTAGGTCTTCGTGCACCAGGCATTTATGAAATCCCATGCAGTTGCGGCAAAGTTTACATAGGACAAACAGGTAGAACAGTAGAAGATCGCATCAAAGAACATCAACGTTGTATTAGACTAGGATACCCAGAAAAATCTGCAGTGGCTGAGCACAGATATAATACAAATCATAAAATCAAATTCGACTCTACAAAAATACTTGAAAAGTCGTCTAGGTACTACGATAGAGTGGTGAAAGAAGCCCTATACATTAAAGCGAATAAAAACAACTTCAACAGGGAAGAAGGCCTTCAAATCAGCAAAGCATGGACATCAGTCATTCAGCATATCTCTCCTCCACAGTACAAAGAAGCATCGGCAATCACCTGATTGGTTCCGCACGTTTCTCCATCGGCCGGAGCTCGGCCAATGGGAAAAAAGTAGGCGGTCCTTATCGGCCGCACGTCAGGTATAAATATCGCAACACCAGTAGCCCAGATTCAGTTCCCCTGAGGATGGCGGCAGAGTTAGTCGCTGAAAGCTTGGGTAGTTACCCTAATCTGACCTGGCTGTTAGCCCGAGAAACTATCATCAATGTACATAGTAGGCAGAGAAGTTATTTCATTCCACCAGAAAACTTGATACCAAGATTTCACTGAAAATAGAACCATTAAGACCTCCTGAAAAAAAATGTATCTTTAGAGAAGAATATTGTGCGTGTGAACAAAACAACACTGAATTAATGTAAAATTTAATGCCAAACTTTATATTTAAGTTTAGGATGTCTAAAGAGAAACAAAGATTAAAAGAATAATAATAATAAAAGAATTCTCAAACTATACTATATGAGCCACTTTTCCAAAATATAAATTGTTTTCAAAAATGGCTCCAATGGTTTTGATTAAAATCATATAGGCTATTTTGATATGAATTTAAGTACATATGTTGAGTTTTGTGTAACAGCTTTTGAAGTCCTCTTCATTCTGAATAATTAGATAAAGGGTAAGATATGGACAAAATGTTGCTATTCAAAAATGATATTTCATTAAGCCCCATAATATAAGTAAAATACATTTTGTAGAGTTTACCATTTCCAGGATGTTCATTGTTTTTGGTTTGAATTTTTTAATATTACTTTTCTCAAATAATAGGGTATTCCTGTTTTTCTTCTCTCTTTCGCTACCAGGCATACAAGGAGAACTGAATTGAAGAGCCATCACATAGTGACCAGCCATTAAAACATTTTATTTAAGGCTAGTGCATTCATATGTTCCCTTTGTAAGAAAGAAATGTGTAATATAATTTTTATAAATTTTTGTTTGAATTAACCAGAAGTGGATAGCTTTTTCTATTAACCCACTTCACGTAATTTCGAGTACTTCAGTACTACTCTTCCTGAATTTGAACAATGAATTATGCACACTTTCGTAGGAATTAAAAAAATGTGGCTGAAAGAAGCTTCTAGTTATGCAGGAATATTTTGTCCTTATAAGTTTCATACCACACTTTTGGAAGTCTCACATTGTCTTAGTAGAGAAGCTCAGTAACCAATGAACCAAATGGCCATACTAGAGATGTTCAGTTTACTAGTTTACTTGTTGGTAAGAGTTGAGGGGAAGCTAAGATAATTCATAATGGATGGACATGACTTGATAGCTTTTGGTGGAAGCAACATATCTAAGATGAAACTCTGAAGCATATCTTGTGCATACTTAGAGGCAAGAAGATGGCAACCCCATCACTAACCTTAAGCTGCAGAACATTTGTATAGCAGCCACGGGCTTATAAAATCACAATTTAGCTCCAAATGAAGTCTAGCGAGGCAGACTCTCCAACGACAACCATAGCTTATTGAAATAAGCACAAATGACTTGGCTTGAGCCTCTAAATAAAGTTTGAGTCAAATTATGCTTGTACATGACAGAAACTTAAAGCTTTTCTAATACAGGATAAACGTATTTGATTTCAATCAAAGTTTCCTTGCTTAATATTAATCAATTTTACATATAGTTGAAAATACAGTTGATAATAGAACGTGCATTCATATATCTAAGATTGGTATGGGGTCATTTTAATTCTTCAACCAACTATACATTATATCAGAAACTAACCAGAAAAAGTTACGGTTCACATATCTAATTATCATCCATTTCCTAAAAAAAAGGTATGCAGTGTATGCTATAAGATCTGGAACAGAAATCAAGAATAGAACATTTCTGGATTTAGTTCCATTGTGTTATCAACACTAAATGACCCTTCGCATATAAGATATGCAATAGTAGCTTTCAAAATTTTTGTCAGTAACATCTAATCATTATTAAACACATTGAATAATATGTTTTAAATTTGATATATAATATTTTGCACTGATATATACGCTTTTCCAAGTACATAGTTTCAAAGTACAAATTCCAAATTTACAGCATTTTTTGTTAAAATAAGTTTAATTGCTGGAGATTTTGTTGAAAACTGTAACACATATCATTTCAGTTTGATGTTTTAACTGGTATATTTTAGCTAACTTTTATTGGTTTCCTAGTTCAACATGTGCATCAGCATAATGAGTAGGGCACACACTTTTCCTTCTTCCTTAACCTGTTTTTACAAACTATATTAAAAATTTCACTTTACACATATTTTGTTGTCAACATTATTTATTACAGCACATAATTAGGGTGTCACATAATTTAAAGCAATAAGAAATATATGAGCTAATTTAGATGCATCTACAATTACGCTAAAACATAGTGCCCTAATCATGGTACATTTTAATTGCTGAAAATAAATTTTGTTGACTAATTTTTGTACTCAGAGGCACCAATCATCACTCAAGAGAACAATGGTATGCACCAAGTGCTATTAATGTATTAAACTTTGTTCTTTTACAATAGGCCATTATTTTAATGCAAGTTCTAACTTGTGTTTTCTTTTTCATTTGACATTAATAAACTGAGTCTAACATGCATTGCTATTTAAGGTAGTTATTTTAGTTGCACACCAAACACATAGTTGATCTTGGCATTTCTTTCAGACATCAGAGGTAAGCTGTTTGCATTGTTAGTAGTTTTTTGTTCTTTATGATATAGATTTGTAATGGCTGGATGAGTTTTAAGATATGAAAGCTTCCAACCGGTTCCATTTTGGCATATGACAGAATTCTAGCCACAAGACATTTCATGTATCAGAACTCTGAAACACCACCAATCCGCTGCTTTTCCATAACTTTGTGTAAAATTATTTCCGGAGTCTTATAATCTTGAGTGCCACTAAAGGTGTAAGTAATGACAATTTTGCATAATCCCATGACAGTGATTGTGAAGGTATTCTAGGGTCAAATACACCTCAATTGCGTGGAATATGGTCAGGTCTTTGTAATTTTCCAAAGTTCAGTAAAATGTCGTCTGTTACCTCCTTATATAAATGGTATAGCACAATACAGATATGGCTTGTATTTCATAATGCGATGTACGTAGACCAGGAAAGGTAAGTGAACGGAGAGCAATATTTTCATTTCATACTAAGTGTGATCCAGTTGTCGTGTTTTAATTATTTCAGCTTTATCCAACACCTTCGTCGCACAATAAGTGTTCGAAGGTTAATGTTTTACTACTAATACTCTTCCAAAAGTTCCTGTCTTAGAGTTCAGTAGAAGTTTAAATCCCTTCGATTTGCTTGAGGTATGTCCTTGCTGTTCCATGGTAGTTCAAATTGTGACTTGCCTTCACAAAGAAATAACTAAGGAAGTGTATACGATGAAAATGGTCTCCATATCTTTCCCTTTCCGATGTAAAATCGATTCTTAGTATATCTTCTGCCATTGCAATAGTTTAAAAAGAAATTTTCACCAGTTTATTTGCGTCGATCTTAGACAAACACATTAGTAACCCAGGTTACCTTGCTGTTAATACAAGCAAGGAATAAACAAACGCATAGTGCTCATTTATTATAACTTTTATTTTTTTCCTCTATGATCCTTATTCTTCCATGGCATAAATTTCTAGAGTACAATCCATTATCTCTTGATTCTTACTAAATATAAGAAACTAATAAATGACGATTTAGCTCCGGATTTACCAAAATAAATTGTAGGCCTCGCAGGACGCACGGTGGAAAATCAAACGTTAAAAGCACAATTCCAAAAACATCTATAACAATATTTTTAAATCTACAAAGCACTTAAGGAAACCATCCGAATACGTTGATAGAATGGTAAAATAAGGTTTCTGTGCTTCCAAACAAAATTCAACTTTAACAAGAAAGAAAACAAGCATGTCAGAAATGAATGGTAGTATATAATTGAAGCACAATAATTGTTTATTAAAATTTCTGCAACTGTTCTCGTCATACACGGCATACTTTATATATCAGTCATACTTTTTCGTGTCCGCCTCGGTAGCCCAGATGGTAGCGTGTCTGCCTCATGTCCAAGAGGTCCCGAGTTCAAATCTCCGTTAGGGTGAGTTACCTGGATAAGATATTTCTGCTGTTTTCCCGTACCCTTAAAAGACGAATGTTCGGTAGCCCTAAGCTCCATGGACTCCAGACTCACTTGAGCATCATTCGATCAATATCATTCATCGTCCGTAATGTATTAACGTTGGAGAACGTAAATTACAAAAATAAGTGTTATTCGTGTTAAGCAGCACTTGGACAGAATGATTCTTCCTTTATATCGTTAGACGTTTCCTCATCCTATCACAAAAATTCAGCAATGAACCTGATCAAAATTGCAAAAGACGATATACCATATAAGAAGATTCATCTCTCTTATACATAAATTGATTTAAAAACTTTTTATTAATTGTTTAATTATTCAGTTCTATAGTCATTCTTTTAATTACCAGCTCTTTTGTTCTGGGGGATAGCATTCCAGCTTAGATATCTAGAGTTTCCCGGCGTTTTCTCCAATCTTCCGAGTCTAAAAGTATGGGTGAGTTAGTAAAAGTATGTGTAGGTAACTAAATGCAATTTAAACAATATTTCTCCTTACAAATATTTAAATGTTTGCTGAAAGCGTGTGGATTTTTGGGTCCGTTCTTAAAACATTTTACTATTCCCTTTTTATATATATGGAGATATGTGATGTAGCTCCTTATGCAAAGGTTTACTTCTGTTAAAATGAAGTAGAAAGAAATATAAGCTTTCGCATATCCACTAATAAATAGAAGAGGACGGAAAAGGTCATGTGATTGCTGTACATATCATTTTTCAATAATATCTATTCTACTTACAATGGCAGAAGAGGAATAGTCAGCCGAAGGCCTCCTCTAAATTTTTAATTTAACTGTCCTCCCGAAACACCAGCATTACTAGCGAATGTCCCAAATACCCCATCACCGATTACCTGATATATTACAAAATAATGAAGGTTATCTCTAGCACAGCTTTTTACTTAATAGTGTCTTATCTGTTTGACGAAGAGAAGCAAACCAGAATCCAAAAACATATTCCTTTGTTTATGCATTTCATGCAATTTGGAGTCTTGCTTAAATTATAGTTGTCATTTGTTATGTCACAGAGCACGAAGCATTGGCAGAGATTGTAGCGATAATAACAAAAACCTGCTGTTCGAATCAGCAGAGAGATAGAGCAAAAAATTATAAAACAAAGAACATGAAACAGAGGGGTTTTATTTATCTATGGATGTAGCATGTCGTAACAATTCTTATTCTTCTAAAAAAGGTTGCTGAGACTTCGAATTACACTGAAAATTATAGTCGGGTCATGCTTTGAGGTTTTAAAGTCTCTGCAGTATTAGTATAATTCTCTTAATTACCGCAGTTACAGTATATTTCATATTGGAATTGCATAATGAGCAGCATTTTAATTAAAGAGTAATTTAGAGTTAATAAGATACCCATGAGTATATAAAATTGAATATACAGATTGAGTGAAATCTTACTGGTCCTTGTCGTTGGCGTTAAATAAATTCCTGTAAAATATATAAGTAACTGAAAGCCTATTTCTAATAGCTTATAATTTTTAATAAAGTACCGTTTTAAGTATTATGCTTTCACTCTGCATATATTAAATATTTTACACCAAAACCAAATTCTACACCATCAAAATTTAGAACAATGTAAATCTAGTTATAAACACGTGCAGTGGCCAGGCTTTCATATAGCTTTTTAGAGAGTTGGACGTTGATGGTTTATCTACTTGAGTATTGTGGTAGGACGCGTTGTCAACTATTGGGACAGAATTTTGAGGAAGATTAGGAATGTGCATGGTTTCAACTACATAACGTAATTTTGATTATTCATTTCATGGGGAAAATCCCCATGCCTTTCCTTTGATTTATACACAAGTAGGGCATTTGTTACGAAGCCTAAACATTAGAAGGGTTCGCTGAATGTGCTAACCGTTAGGACATAATATGCCGATATCGCTGGCTAGACCTATACTGAAACGAGCCTCAGATCCGGCAGCATGGGTGACTCATATGCACTCTCATACACTCATTTCGTAGTAAACAGCTCTACTAACAGAGCAGATAAACAGTTCAAGTTCCTCTCCCCTTCATTTCCCGCTTGCTTTCTTGTGGTGGACAGACTTTAGTTTCCAGGCTTGTAGGCCGTGGTACAATCGATGGGATAACATCCGACGTTTCGCCTGTAACTCCGTGGGTAGGGTGGTGGTGCACGGGAGTGCATCAAGGGATGCAGGAAGTCAACTGGGTGCACCGGGTGCGCAGGAGTTCGTCGAGGGATGCAGAAAGTCAAGAGGGTGCATAGGGGTGCACCGGGGTTGGGTGGCAGATGCAGAGAGTCAAGTGCGTCGGTTTGCGCGAAATGGTTAGGGGTTGTACAGGGGATGCAAGAAGTCCAGGGGGGTGCGTCGGGGGATGCAACCAGTCCAGAGGGTGCCCCATGATCTTCAAGGTCAAATGGTATGACTTTCAAAGTCAAATTGTCGGACCTTCAAGGTCAAATTTTTCTAGGTCATATTGCATGTCCTTAAAGGTCATTCAAGTTCAAATTGGATGAACATCAAGTTCAAATTGGCTGATCCAACACTTTACTACTGTTGCCATTATATAACCCTGGGAGCGGTGGCTGTAGTGCACAGTAACTGAGTGGCCTTCACCCCATTCGCGGAAAAAGAGATAGCGCCCCTTCTCACCCTTCTACTTGGTGCATTTTCTATCAGTCACATGTTCTCTCTCCCTGAAAATTTTACGTTATCTCTGAAGTGTTTAATGTGTGCGTTTGGTGAGAGTGCAATGCCAAAAGTTAAAACACCAAGAGCTTCGCTGATACGTCAGTGGCTTCAAGAACTTTTAGACTTTTCTACGGATGGACAAGCAATATTCTGTCAAGCGTGTAACAAATAGGTGAGCAAATTAAATGTACATAATATACTCTTCTTCTTCTTCTGCTAAATTTATACTAAGTGACCGTTTTCTACATAAATTGCCATAATGTTATCCTCTTGCGTAATTTATTGGAAGAAAATTTTTACTTTAAACCTCAGTTTGATATGCTTTGGCGTCGGTGCGCTAAAGAAATTAATTTTGAAAATTAAATTTTGAATTTACATTTTTAAAATTTTGCTGGAAATTCAAGTTAGGCCCCTTAGGTATAAGGTGCGTTCAAAAATAAACAAGGCGGAGAAAATATTACAGAAATCTGTTCCTCTATGTTAGAATTATTGGCTCTGGCTGTTGAGAAAATTGTCCCACTGTGACAAAAGTCGGTGGACGACTGTAACATAGGAGTGCCGGGGCTGTGACGTGAGCCCGTTTCGCACGTACAGCTGGAAGTCGTCGTGGAAAGTGAATCGTTTGACCCAAAGCCTTTTAAGGGGACAAAAATGGCGTAATCGCACACACATACACACACAGGTCTGGACTGTATGGAGGGTGACCGAGATCCTCCCATTTGAATTTCTGCAGGAATGCCGCAACAGTGTTGGCCGCATTAGGCTTTACACTGTCGTGGTGCAAAATGACCCCACGGGTGAGATTGCCTGGTCATTTTGATTTCATTGCTTGACGAAGATTGGTCAAGGATTGCGAGTAGCGTTGGGCATTCATTGTTGTACCTTGCTGCAGGAAGTGTATCAGAAGGGGGTCATCTTGGACAGAGAAGAATGTCAGCATGTGCACTTGTGTGGATGGTCTTGACTGTTTTTGGTGATGGTGACCCTGGATGCTTCTACTGGAGACTTTGTCGTTTTGATTCTGGTTCGAAGTGCTGACACCATGACTCATCTCCAGACACCACTGGTACCAGGAACTGATTCCCTTCCCTAACATAGCGATGCAGATGACCAAGACAGTGGGCTATTCGACATGTTTCCTGGTGTGATTGAAGACTGTAGGGCACCTATTGGGCACACACTTTGCGCAAGAGCAGTCGTTCCTTCATGATGGTGTGAAAACTTCCGACGCTCAATCCGACGTCAGCGGCTATGGCTTTCACTGTCACTCGGTGGTCCTAGGTAATGAGTGCATAAATCAGCGACGGGCTGTGAACTTCCACGCTCAGGTCGGAAAAACACTTCGTTACTCACGCCACGGCATGACCACCCTGTCACCGGTTTGCGCATGCCAGACTCCAGCTCGTTTCTTTTTGAACACACCTTAACTTTGATCCCGTTCTTATCCAAGCCATTTCTTCCCTCTCCAGTCTGTTACATTGGTCTACATATCTTTCTCTTCTCCATTCTCTGTTTATTATCTTATAAAAATATAAGGATTTTCTATTTTCCAGCCCTCCCGATATCTTTCATGTCCTTCTATTTCCTCCATTCTGTATATGTTAAAAAGCTGTTTATACTCCTACTTTCTAATCTCCATATGCCGCCCCCTATTTCTATATCTTCCATAGTCTATATATTAAATATAAGAAGGGGATTAAAGAGTAAGCCTTA
The DNA here is from genome assembly GCA_030765055.1 of Mantis religiosa. Classification (NCBI taxonomy): domain Eukaryota; kingdom Metazoa; phylum Arthropoda; class Insecta; order Mantodea; family Mantidae; genus Mantis; species Mantis religiosa. The sequence goes on from CM060950.1 coordinate 416,523,438, forward strand.
AATGGCCCCGCCTGTGGGTCCGTTTGAAGTAAAAGCGGGCGTTAAACACTACACATTACATTTTTTGCTTAAATGGCCATTAAATTTTAATTTATATGTAATCGCTAGTGTCGAATTGAAATACGTGAGAAATTAAGTAATACAAGAAACAGTGACACATAAGACACAATTCTCGCTTCATATACAGACTATTACATGGTTGAACACAGTAGAGCATGACCAAACGTTTGGGAATAGTTATGTGGTCTCGTGTTTTAGTCCAAGCCTGGAGAGAGTGGTGGCTAGTAATCTAGTGTGATAGAAATCAAATCAACCACAACTAGAAACAGCAGTCTTGGAACAACACTGCTTTAAATCGAACGATGACTTCCGTACTAAAAGCCAAAGGAAAGATGCAGTAAACGGGCCTAAAATGACGGTGATGTAGCTAACTTATGCGACAGCAAATAAGATACCTTTTAGATACTATTAGATACTTTTAGGTAATATTTGACAACCTGTTACTATTCTTTAGCCACTTTCTGACTAATATACATTCTTAGACTTTCACGGTTGGCGTTAATCCAACAGAACGTAGTTTCGGGTTTATAGGCCGTGGTCCAGTCGATGAGATAACATCTGACGTTTCGCCCGTAACTCCGTCGGGCATCTTCAGAGATACTGGTTGGTTTCCTCAGCCACACATTAGTGGACGAGCGACTAATAAGACACAAACAATCGATCCCTCGCGTCTTTATATAGTTCGGGCGCTACACTAAATGCCACTCTAATTGTGAGCCAGTCAGGGGTAATTTCTCTGAAGATGCCTGACGGAGTTACAGGCGAAACGTCGGATATCTTATCGATTGTACCACGGCCTACAAGCCTGGAAACTAAAGTCCGTCCACCACAAGAAAGCAAGCGGGAAATGAAGGGGAGAGGAACTTGAACTGTTTATCTGCTCTGTTAGTAGAGCTGTCTACTACGAAATGAGTGTATGAGAGTGCATATGAGTAACCCATGCTGACGGATCTGATGCTCGTTTCAGTATAGGTCTAGCCACCGATATCGGCATATTATGTCCTTGAGGGCTAGCCCATTCAGCGAACCCTTCTAATGTTTAGGCTTCGTAACAAATGCCCTACTTGTGTATAAATCAAAGGAAAGGCATGGGGATTTTCACCATGAAATGAATAATCAAAATTACGTTAAGTAGTTGAAACCATGCACATTCCTAATCTTCCTCAAATTCTGTCCCAATAGTTGACAACGCGTCCTACCACAATACTCAAGTAGATAAACCATCAACGTCCAACTCTAAAAAGCTATATGAAAGCCGGGCCACTGCACGTGCTTATAACTAAATTTACATTGCTTTAAATTTTGATGGTGTAGAATTTGGTTTTGGTGTAAAATATTTAATATATGCAGAGTGAAAGCGTACTACTTAAAAACGGTACTTTATTAAAAGATATAAGTTATTAGGAATAGGCTTTCAGTTACTTATATATTTTACAGGAATTTATTTAACGCCAACGACAAGGACCAGTAAGATTTCACTAAATCTGTATATTCAATTTTATATACTCATGGGTATCTTATTAACTCTAAATTACTCTTTAATTAAAATGCTGCTCATTATGCAATTCCAATATGAAATATACTGTAACTGCGGTAATTAAGAGAATTATACTAATACTGCAGAGACTTTAAAACCTCAAAGCATGACCCGACTATAATATTCAGTTTAATTCGATGTCTCAGCACCCTTTTTAGTAGAATAACAATTGTTACGAAATGCTACATCCATAGAAAAATAAAATCCCTCTGTTTCATGTCCTTTGTTTTAGAATTTTTTGCTCTATCTCTCTGCTGATTCGAACAGAATCTGCGTGTTCTAAAAGGTTTCTGTTAATATCACTACAATCTCTGCCAATTCTTCGTGTTCTGTGACAAAACAAATGTAACCTATAATTGAAGCAAGACTCCAATTTGCATGAAATGCATAAATAAACGAATATGTTTTTGGATTCTGGTTTGCTTCTCTTCGTCAAACAGATAAGACACTATTAAGTAAAATGCTGTGCTAAAGATAACCTTCAACATATTGTAATATATCAGTTAATCGGTAATGGGGTATTTGGGACATTCGCTAGTAATGCTGGTGTTTCGGGAGGACAGTGAAATTCAAAGTTTAGAAAAGGCCTTCGGCTGACTATTCCTTTTCTGCCATTGTAAGTGGAATAACGATAATTGAAAAATAAGATGTAAAGCAATCACATCACCTTCTCGGTCCTCTTCTATTTATTAGTGGATATGCGAAAGCTTATATTTCTTTCTACTTCATTTTAACAGAAGTAAACTTTCCGATATATAAAGGGAAGAGTAAAATGTTTTAAGAACGGACCCAAAAATCCATACGCTTTCAGGCAAACATTTAAATATTTGTAAGGAATTATATATTGGCCAAATACCATTTAGTTACTTACACATATTTTTACTAACTCACCCACACTTTCAGACTCAGAAGATTGGAGAAAACGCCCGGAAACTCTAGATTTCAAAGCTGGCATGCTATCCACCAGAACAAAAGAGCTGGTAATTAAAAGAATGACTATAGAACTGAATAATTAAACAATTAATAGAAAAGTTTTTAAATCAATTTATGTATCAGAGAGATGAATCTTCTTATATGGTATCTCGTCTTTTGCAATTTTGATCAGGTTCCTTGCTGAAATTTTGTAATAGGATGAGGAAACGTCTAACGATATAAAGGAAGAATCATTCTGTCCAAGTGCTGCTTAACACGAATAACACTTATTTTTGTAATTTACGTTCTCCAACGTTAATACATTATGGACGATAAATGATATTGATGAAATGATGCTCAAGTGAGTCCGGAGTCCATGGAGCTTAGGGCTACCGAACATTCGTCTTTTAAGAGTACGGGAAAACAGCAGAAAAATATTATCCAGGTAACTCACCCTAACCGAGATTTGAACTCGGGACCTCTTGGACGTGAGGCAGACACGCTAGCATCTGCGCTACCGAGGCGGACACGAAAAAGTATGACTGATATATAAAGTATACCGTGTATGACGAGAATAGTTACAGAAATTTTAATAAACAATTATTTTGCTTCAATTATATACTACCATTCATTTCTGACATGCTTGTTTTCTTTCTTGTTAAAGTTGAATTTTGTTTGGAAGCACAGAAACCTTATTTTACCATTCTATCAACGTATTCGGATGGTTTCCTTAAGTGCTTTGTAGATTTAAAAATATTGTTATAGATGTTTTTGGAATTGTGCTTTTAACGTTTGATTTTCCACCATGCGTGCTGCGAGGCCTACAATTTATTTTGGTAAATCCGGAGCTAAATCGTCATTTATTAGTTTCTTATATTTAGTACGAATCAAGAGATAATGGATTCTACTCTGTAAATTTATGCCATGGAAGAGTAAGAATCATAGAGGTAAAAAATAAAAGTTGCAATAAATGAGCACTATGCGTTTGTTTATTCCTTGCTTGTATTAACAGCAAGGTAACCTGGGTTACTAATGTGTTTGTCTAAGATTGACGCGAATAAACTGGTGAAATTTTCTTTTTAAACTATTGCAATGGCAGAAGATATACTAAGAATCGATTTTACATCGGAAAGGGAAAGATATGGAAACCATTTTCCTCGTATACACTTCGTTAGTTATTTCTTTGTGAAGGCAAGTCACAATTTGAACTACCATGGAACAGCAAGGACATACCTCAAGCAAATCTAAGAGACTTTGACTTCTACAGAACTCTTGGACAAGAACTTTCAGAAGAGTATTAGTAGTAAAACATTAACCTTCGAACACTTATTGTGCGACGAAAGTGTTGGATAAAGCTAGAATAATTAAAACACGACAACTGGATCACACTTAGTATGAAATGAAAATATTGCTCTCCGTTCACTTACCTTTCCTGGTCTACGTACATCGCGTTATGAAATACAACCCTTTTCTGTATTGCGCTATACCGTTTATATAAGGAGGTAACATGAGACGGCATTTAATTGAACTTTGGATTCCATGCAATTCCATGCAATTGAGGTGTATTTGACCGTAGAATACCTTCACAATCACTGTCATGGGATTATGTAAAATTGTAATTACTTACACCTTTAGTGGCACTCAAGATTATAAGCCTCCGGAAACAATCTTACAGAAAGGTTATGGAATGGTAGCGGATTGGTGGTGTTTCGGAATTCTGATACATGAAATGTGTTGTGGCTACAGTTTTGTCAAATGCCAAATGGAATCTGTTGCAAGCTTTCGTGAACCTCTTTTATCTTACAACCCATCCAGCCTTTAAGAATCTATATCATAAAGAGTAGAAGAACTACTAACAATGCAAACAACTTACCTCTGATGTCTAAAAGAAATGCAGATCAACTTTGTGTTTGGTGTGCAACTAAAATAACTACCTTAAATGGCAATGCATGTTAGACTCAGTTTATTAATGTCAAATGAAAAGGTAAACACCAGTTAGAACTTGCAGTAAAATAGTGGTCTATTGAAAAACAACATAGTTTAATACATTAATAGCACTTGGTGCACACCATTGTTCTCTTGAGTGATGATTGGTGCCTCTCAGGACAAAAATTATTCAAAAAAGCTCATTTTGAACAATTGAAATGTAACATGATCAGGGCATTATGTTTTAGTGTAATTGTAGATACATCTAAATTAGCTCATATTATTCTTATTACTTTAAATTATGTGACAACCTAATTATATTCTGTAATAAATAATGTTGACAATAAAAGGTGTGTAAAGTGAAATTTTTAATATAGTTTGTAAAAACAGGTTAAGGAAGAAGGAAAAGTGTGTGCCATATTCATTATGCCGATGCACATGTTGAAATAGGAAACCAATAAAAGTTAGCTAAAATGTACCAGTTAAAACATCAAACTGAAATGATATGTGTTACAGTTTTCAACAAAATCTCCAGCAATTACACTTCCTTTAACAAAAAATGCTGCAAATTTGGCATTTGTGCTTGGAAAATAGTTACTTGGAAAAGTGTATATATCAGTGCAAAATATGATATATTAAATTTAAAACATATTATTCAATGTGTTTAATAATGATTAGATGTTACTGACATAGAAATTTTGAAAGCTACTATTGCATATCTTATATGCGAAGGGTCATAAGTGTTGATAACAAAATGGAAGTATATCCAGAAATGTTCTATTCTTCATTACTGCTGCACAACTTATAGCATACACTGCATACTTTTCTTTTAGGAAATGGATGATAATTAGATATGTGAACTGTAATTTTGTCTGGTTAGTTTCTGATATAATGTATAGTTGGTTGAAGAATTAAAATGACCCCATACCAATCTTAGAAATATGAATGCACATTCTATTATCAACTGTATTTGCAACTAAATGTAAAATTGTTTAATGCTAAGCATGGAAACTTTGATCGACCTCAATTACGTTTACTTGGTATTAGAAAAACATTAATTTGCAGTCATGTACAAATATAGTTTGACTCAAAATTTACTTATAGTCTCAAGCCAAGTGCTTATTTCATTTAGCTATGGTTGCCGTTGGAGAGTCTGTCTCGCTAGACTTCATTTGGAGCTAATTTGTGATGTTATAGGCCCCTGGCTGCTATAAAAATGCTCTGCAGCTTAAGGTTAGTGATGGGGTTGCCATCTTCTTGCCTCTAAGCATGCACAAGATATGCTTCAGAGTTTCATCTTAGATATGTTGCTTCCACCAAAAGCTATCAAGTCATGTCCATCCATTATGAATTATCTTAGCTTCCCCTTAACTCTTACCAACAAGTAAACTAGTAAACTGAACTTCTCTAGTATGGCCGTTTGGTTCATTTGTTACTGAGCTGTTCTACCATGACAAGGTGAGACTTCCAAAAGGGTGGTATGAAACTTACAATGACAAAATATTCATGCATAACTAGAATCTTCTCTCAGCCACATTTTTTTAATTTTTACCAAAGTGTGCATAATTCATTGTTCAAATTCAGAAAGAGTAGTACAGATCTACTTGAAATTATATGAAGTGATTTAGAAGAAAAGGCTATCTGCTTGTGGTTAATTCAAACAAATATCTATATAAGTTATATTAAACATTCCTTTGTTACAAAGGGAACATATGAATACACTAGCCTTAAATAAACTATTTTAATGGCTGCTCACTATGTGATTGCTCTGAAATTCTGTTCTCCTTGTATGTCTGGTAGAGAAAGAGAGAAGAAAAACAGGAATACCCTATTATTTGAGAAAAGTAGTATTAAAAAATTCAAACCAAAAACAATGAACATCCTGGAAATGGTAAACTCTACAAAATGTATTTTACTTATATTATGGGGCTTAATGAAATAAAATTTTTAAATAGCAACATTTTGTCCATATCTTACCGTTTATCTAATTATTCAGAATGAAGAGGACTTCAAAAGCTGTTATACAAAACTCAACATATGTAATTAATTTCATATGAAAATAGCCTATATGATTTTAATCAAAACCATTGGAGCCATTTTTGAAGGCAATTTATATTTTGGAAAAGTGGCTCATGTAGTGTAGTTTGAGAATTATTTTATTATTATTATTCTTTTAATCTTTGTTTCTCTTTAGACATCCTAAACTTAAATATAAAGTTTGGCATTAAATTTTACATTAATTCAGTGTTGTTTTGTTCACACGCACAATATACTTCTCTAAAGCTACATTTGTTTTCAGGAGGTCTTAACGCTTTTATTTTCAGTGAAATTTTGGTATCAAGTTTTCTGGTGGAATGAAATACCTTCTCTACTTACTATGTACATGCTAGAGATAACAATTATAATAAGTAAAAATAAAAAGGGAAGAAATCTACAGATTAACATCCATTATTTTCTGGCCGCTCAGTTCTCAATGAGCATATATATATATACTACATTAATCTTTGTCTTCAGACATTTCAAAAGAAAATAATTGTTTAGTAATTTCAAAATATCCTTAAGTACCAATTCAGTGAATTATCAGGTAAGTTTATCTTATGTGTTTCACATACATGTGGACAGACAACAAATATATTTAAAAATGCTCATCTTGTCTTCCAGGTCCTATAAAGTTACATTTAAATTCAAATTACTATAATTATGTTTTTGGATGGGATGTATATACTATGTTTACCCTAATGTTAACAAAGAGAAATAAACATTTAGACAGAATTTATTTAGTGTTTGGGAGATAACTTTTGGTGCTATTTGCACAAGCCAGAACAACTTCTGTCTGCCCTCCATGGATATAAAGACAGCAATTATGCTCTTGGACAAGTGCATTCTGTGCCTCAGATGGTCTACCAGGAAAAGTATACGGAATTTTGACAATCCGCACAAACATTCACAATGGCAAATTGCAAATGTACTGCTGAACTGGCTATGGCTCATGTCTCAACAATGGCTCATAGTTTTTACTTTACTCTCCTTACCTGCGCTAGATTGAGAGAATTATTGTATTTCAACAATAATTCCATATCAAGATTAGATTTACCATACTTTTTGAAGATCCCTGAACAGAAAGAGAATAAAAAGTTTAGTATGTTCCATATCCTTGTGAAATGTTTGAGATAGAGCCATTCATGATCATGATGTCAGTGCCCATTTCTTTCCTCCGTATCTGAATTCAAGGGACATATCTACAGTTCCTCACAAATGAGTTACATCATTTAATTCAACAGCTGCCTCTGGACATCATCCGATAAATATAGTTTTTAAACAGTATTATGTCAGTTCAGTTGAGTCAGATGGTACATAATTTCTGAGTGATAAATTTCTGTGTAGAAGGGCTGGTTGAGGGAGATTTAATGCATAGTCTGCTTGATCTCCTGACTTCACTCTAATAGATTTCTTGGTCTGGAAACACTTGAAAAACCTGTTTATGTGATTCCCCTATCATATATAGATACTGAGAGAGCATATTCACATTGGATTTGATCATATACAAAACAATCCTGGAATTTGTAATGCAGTATGCAATGACATAGAATGTAGACTTTGGACAGGAGGAAGCCACTTTGAACAATTTGTTGAATCTGCTTTGAGGTTGCAAAGCATCACAGAAATATTTCGCACCACAAAGAAGCAGTCTTTAGTTGTTTTCTTGAGATATGTTTCAAGCCAGTCATAGGGACACTGATAAGGGCTTAGTGAAAATATAGTTAGATATACTGGTTGAGTAGAAAGTATGGAACAATGCTTGTAGCTTTGTTGATATAGTTTTGTGAAATGATTTTTTTAGGAAAGCTGTAAGATATCAGCATGTTTTCCTATTACTAAGATTGTGAACATTGCATCACTTTTTTTTAGTGGCAACATTTTTTTTTCGTCCTCAGGTCTTGGAACGTACATGCAAATGCTTTTTTTAACCTTAATTTAATTTTTTAAGAATTATTTCGGTACATGAGCACAAAATTAGTGGTACTGCGTTGTAACACAGGATGAATTCACTTCAAAGGTGCTCAAAATGGCTTCCCTTTATTGCCAAAGTATGTCTTTGTGATTAGTTAATGTTTCCAGCAGCACTGTTCACCTGATCAGCTGTATTTCATGCCCAACTCTTCAATTTAACTCTTCCAGATTCTTTGGTTGGTCCTTGTGAGACCTTCACTTTACAAGAAAAGGTTAAGGGTTTCAAGTTAGGAGATCTGGGTGGCCTTTCAGTACTTCCTCTTCTTCCAATCCATCTTCCTGGAAATTCATGATTTAGGTAATTCACCACCTACCTTCCCTAATGTGTTGGCGAGTAGATAAATGTGGGTTTCCTTCCACTGATAATAATTAATCAAGAGCTTTATCACCATCTGTAACTTGCTTTGTACTTCCAGACTTGGCATTTTTTTTAACATTTCCAGTTTCATTGAATTATTTTGAAAATTTTGCATACCATAGAAGGAGTGATCCTTCATTCCAGATGCATTTCATTAACCAAGACACAAACCTATTCTTGAGTCCTCCCATATCTGATCATCATTGGTATTTCAAGTCATTGCCCTTCTTTGAGTTGTGACATGACTAATTTCTTTCTGGAAGATTTTGCAATTAAGTGAGCATTGTTCTCCTTATTAACTCAGCCTTTGTCTCAATTCATTCAATCCAAAGGCCCATATTGAAGTATCCTACTGCATGGCTTAATCCACAGCCTATTCAATTTGAAGCAATGATGTGGTTTGCTTTACTTAATACACATGCAGTAAGGTCTTAATAAATTTAAACTGCTGTTTAAAAGGGTATTTTTTTGCATACTCTGAGACTTGAGGTTTGGAGGATTGCTGAAAAAAGAAATGTTGCCAGTTAATAAAAAAACTCATATCCCATATTTGTAATCATAGTAATGTGAGAGCATGTTGATATCTTACAGCTTTTCTAGAAAATATCACTTCAAAGATTTGCAACAGTTTGGTTACAGGCATTGTTCCATAACATTTACTCACTCAGTTCACAGTTACCTTTATAGAATAAAAGAACCCAATAGTGATATAGCCAAGTGATCCACTTTTTCTGCTTCAGAGTGTAAATCTTTTGTTGCAAACTCCTGTCACTATCAGAATTTCAGTCCTTTCAATTCCTGTTAATGTAAAAATTACACTGCTGCCATAGCAAAGAAACCTTTTGTACAAAACAAATAAATTGAATGCACCTAACATAGGTAACAGCATTCAGTTACCACTTAAAAGGCTGATGATGTTACACTATGTAGAACATTAGAAATTTAACTAACTCTCTATATTCTGCAATAAATGCAGTAAAACCAGCTGAGAGGAAAATATGTGTAGGTTATTAGATTCTGTGTTTACAGTTTCTATTAAACCTTACAGTAAGTAGAAGTAGCAGTGCAATCTACCCAAAAATTGCCATTCTCAAGATTTCAACAAAATTACAAAGTTTCAAACTCCTTGAATCCAAAAGAGCATAATGCTTAGCATAATAATTTGGTAATGGCAATTATACTAGATCGCTTACACCTTTTAGGAAAGTTACTTTTTTAGGCACTGATTATGCATCTGTAAAGAAGACTGCGAAGCCGTGGAATGTTCTTAAAAGTTTTTCTCTGTTGAATCCATGTTCCCTCGGTGCCTGGTTTGAGTCAAAATTCTCTAGTGCTGGCAGCATTTCCTTCTGAGCATTTCCACTATGTCCATTTCAACTTCTCTCTCTATTTCAAAATATAAGCTTCTGCCATAAAAGCGGATGTTCTGGTGACTGAATTGCACTACTATGCTATCCTTGTCTGAGGCTTGATTAATTTTTATAGATTCTAAGCTGTTACTCTTCACTATATTTGTAATTGCTGTTTTTTCTGCAGTTTTCACGTGCGAAGACTTTAAACTGTTTTGGAAGCCCAGAAACATTCCGTAAGTGGGCAGAAGATTCTTGTAGAATAGCTATGTCTATATTCTGATGTATTATAATTTGTGAGATGATGTGTGCAGCTGTTCTTTTATGTTATAAGTTGAGCTGCTTGCATTTGATTTCAGTTTGATGGCTTGGGTTTGTTTGTAGGTTGGTGAAACTATAGTCCAGCAACGCAAACAAGGCCCCTGTAGGGAATGTGCGTGTTACACAGGGTGACAAGGACAGCGAATGTGTGTGACAGGGAACGCATTCTACACAAGGAGCAGAACCGTTAAAAACATGAGCCCTATTCACTCTGTACACTAAAACCGAGACGATTCATTCACAAATGTAGAAGCCGTCAGAGTGTTTTCGAATGTCTGTAACTGTGCTGACATGGGGTGACATAAACACGTCCAGGGAGGGCGTGGGAACCTTTACCAGCTCCCATGCATCTCATCCGTCGGAGACTTTCTCTCCTGTAAAGGAGTATAGTTTGTGTGTGTGTGTTTGTGTGTGTGTGTGTGTGTGTGTGTGTGTGTGTGTGTGTGTGTGTGTGTGTGTGTGTGTGTGTGTGTGTGTGTGTGTGTGTGTGTGTGACAGAAAGAGAAACCGCAAACGGAAGTGCAACATGATGATTGCCCCTTCCTGAACTAACCTTTTAATGAAAAACATACAAACTTTCCATTTTCTCAAAAATGTCTAATGATTGATTTAAAACAGATATTTAAGATATATGTATTATAACAAATTAAATGTACAGGCTGAATTACCTAAAACTTGCATCGACAATATTTCTGAAATGGAAAGCACCCAACGGAAGCATCTTTCAATTCCAACACCCCAAAAAGTCAGATTTCAAATAAGTGCTGCAAAAATCATGCATCTTCATTGGATTAGCAAGACATTGTGTACAATCATGTGGCGCATAAGTAATATTGTAATATTGCTGACTTCCACTACGCGGGAGGTTAAGAAGTGCCATTTCCAATACATGTTCATATGGGATGAATCCATGATCAGAATAATGGGTCACGAGCCCTCAAGAAACAATCAGGAACTAGGCATATAGAAAATGCCATGTCCAACTTGTTTCCCGGACTTAGAACCGTGTAACGTGCAGTTACTTTTTACAGGAATTCCGGGTCATCAGGTTTGTTGTGATCATGAATGAAACCCTAAATTTACAGTATACTCAATACACCTACCAAGAGATAGATCAGCGAATATTTTGAACAGTGGACAAACTGTTAGAAACCATATAGTGTCCGACGAGATTACATTAAAGGTTTGTAAAAGAATTGTAATAATGATGAGCACGTTTTTCATCAAACATTAGTAACAATAATAAATAATATTGATAAAAGTAATATATTATTATCATTATTGTTTCAGTTTTTTTACAGTACTCATAATAGAAACTTCATTTCTAGATACGAATTCGTAATACTGTTGTTGTTCATAGGGAAACAATAAGCAAAGGTTATCGTTTGGCTGGAACTGAATATTCGCTTTGACTTCTCCTTGCTGTCAACGCCCAAGTCGACTTGCCCGGCTTCGTCCATTCGCTCCTCCTTTTTAGAACTCCAGTCACGTTTCGCCCAGTGCTGAGGGCTCAGAGGAAGAACGGGGAGTAGGATCTGCCTTCATCCATGAGCACCGGACATTTAGCTTACACCTTTTACCGCAGTGTTTCATTTTTACCACCGAGCTCCATAGTATCTACCAAGCGATTTTTTATATTCGTCGGAAAGCACCCTCTGGAACAGCGTGTTCAGGATGTTCTCCACCTAATCGCTAATGCTGGCGTTAGTGTGTCGTTTGTGTTGGTCCCTGGACACATGGGGCTGCCGGGCAATGAAGCTGCCGACGTTGCAGCTAAAGCTACTATTTTAGATCCCCAATGATTTAGCTCTTTTAGTACTTCGGCGGATCTTAGTCGCATTTCACGTAAACTTCTCCTCTCACGTTGGGACGAAGCCTGGAATAGAGCTCAGGGCAACAAGCTGCGGGATATCAAACCACATCCTGTACCCTGGTGCACTTCGTCGCACCGTCGTCGTCGCCGCGAAGAAGTCCTTTAGCCCGTCTCCGTATTGGACACTGTCTTTTTAGCCACCGACAATTTTTATCTGCTGGCCCTGCACCTTTTTTTGCCCATTGTCGGAAGCCTTTGACTGTCCGACATATTTTAACGGAATGCCAGTTTTTAGCGCCCACGCGTAACTCCCTCCGTTTTCCGGCTACCCTGAAACAGGTGTTGGCGGACAACCTTAGTGCAGTGGAGCGAGTTTTAGCTTTCATCCGCCATAGTGGTATGGGCAGCCGCATCTAGCTCGACACCGGCTTTTAGTGGTTTATGGTATAGCCCTTTATTGACACATTTTTACACACTTTTCCGGTTTTAATGTGTTGATTTTAGCGGTGTTGACCTTTTACCTTTGTAAGGGGGCTGATAACCACAGCAGTTGTGCGCCCTAAACTCAATTCTTCTTTTTCTTTTTCCCTTTCTTCTTCTTCTTGTTCTTGTTCTTCTTCTTCTTCTACTACTACTACTGCTACTATTACTACTACTACTACTACTACTACTACTACTACTACTACTACTACTACTACTACTACTACTACTGGAAATGAATAATAGTAAAATTGATAAATTGATCTTTGATAAATAATAGGGAATGCATTTATATCGGATTTTCTTTGTTAAATATTTGAATTGAGGCAAAAATTCTTCCTTCCGAAGGAAGACATGCTAAGAAGCCTCACGTCCTTCTTTTGCTGGGTTTGAATCCGTTAACCAGAAGCTAGCACGTTACACCTAAATCAGGCAGCACATCAAATTACCCTTAAGTAGCCTCATTACACATGTTATCACAACCTCCTGCCTCTTATAGAGAGCCCAGCTCAGTTGTATGACCTGGCAGATCTCGTCCGCTCTTGTACGGCTCTGGTTTATATTGAGACTCTGTGGGTTCCTCAAACTAAAAGTCCAATTACACAAACTCAATCTTTTCTTTATTTCCACAGAACTACAGTTGGAACACTTGCCAATTACACAGAATTACTTAGCGCACACAATTACAATTCGCCAATTCGTCGTTCACCGGTCCATTCTACACTGGCAATTACTTACAATTCCTCTGATACACGTACACAGTTTCCAGTACGTTCACTAGCATGGTGCTCTTCCCGGCTGCTCGCCAAGAACTGAACCGACTCTTCCACTGCAGTCTTATGTAGGAAGATCGCTGTTTCTGGAATCCTCGGAGATCAGCGTATCATCCCGACTGTTCCAGACGTCAGGGAGAGGAGAACGAGATGGCTGGTGATGTTTTTCAAACCATCCCCTCAGTAAACGCTACAAGATAAATGAGTAGTCGTGGTCTGAATACATCCTGTCGATAATTAGGTGACACTGCTCCATCCTCAAAGCTGGTCGTCCCGAACAGCACCATCGTAGTGGGCCAGGCGATCCATGTGTACTACAAACATCTTTCCTCCGGGCACCTTCTGGATGCGGTAGACCACGTCGTTAATCCTCTTCACTCCCCGGTACGGTCCTTGCCATGGCTACTGGAACTTCGGGCAGCGTCCCTTGGTCGGGGTAGGGCGGCACAACCAGACCAGGTCACCTTGCTGGAATCCCTGGCTGTTGGCTTGTCTGTCATACCGGGTCTTCCTGCGGTCGCTCGCCTTCTGGATGCTCTGGCGAGCCATTTCGTGCATAACGTGGAGGTGGTCCACCAGGTTCTTCACATACCCGGTCGCTGGCTGTTTCGCTTCCGGAGGGCTTCCAAAAGCCAGGTCAAAAGGAGGTGTAACTCTCGGTGAACATTAAGCTGGCTGGCGTCATCCCCGTGGTGTCATGTGTTGACGAGCGGTAGGTCAGCAGGAACAGTGGCACCTTGACGTCCCAGTCTCGCTGATGGCTGGCCACGACCTTCCTCAGGTGTTCTTCTAAGCTCTTGATGTATCTTTAGACCATGCCATCCGACTGGAGATGTAGAGGCGTCGTGCGGGTCTGGTTAAACCCAAGAATTTCTAGTGCCTCCTTCATCAAGTTGGACTCAAAATTGGTGCCCTGGTAACTGTGCAGCTCTAAAGGAACCCGAAATCGTCAGAACATTTGCTCCACGAGGCAGTCTGTGATTGTCTTTCCCTCTTGGTTCGGGATGGCATACACTCCCGGCCACTTGGTGAAGTAGCCGTCGACCACCATTAGGTATTTCTTCCCTCGGTCGGACACTGGGAACGGTCCAGCTATGTCAACTGCGATCCGTTCGAATGGCACTCCGACGTTGTACTGTTGAATTCGACCCCGGCTCCTAGTCTGGGGGCCGCGACTCGCTGTGCACACGTGACCCTGACGGCACCATCTCTCAGCGTCTGCTCGGAGTCTCAGCCAGTGGTAGCGCTGCCGTAGTTTGTCAATCGTGCGGTTCGCTCCCAGGTGTCCTCCTGAAGTACCGGCGTTCAGATGGCTGTCAACAATGAATTGTTTATTGCAGCTGAACCAAATCTTCTGTACAATCTTTTAAATAATCAAGCTTACCACCCACAAAGTTACAACAAAAAAGTTTCGATACCCTCATGGAAATCAGGCAGACCTATCAAGTTCAGCCTCGTACAGTCGTAATGGTGGTGCTTCCACTGTGTACATTGTTTTATAAATAATATACATTCAAAGTTAACGATTCACTAAGGTCATGGGTAATAGCTTTATCCCAAGTGACTTTCGCTTTTAATATGTACAGTTGACTGTGAAAGTTCTCTGACAGTCATACGCATATTAATTATTCATAAAACTAATGATTATTGAAAATTATGATAAATGATAATGCAAAATGCTAATTCTAAATTTTCCGTTTAACTCGGCCGTAGCAATAGATAATGCCTTTTACCATAACACAAAAGTAGATAAGCCTCCAACGTCAAGTTCTTTAAGAAGATATATGCTTTCTTGGTTACAAAACCACAATATCCCATTTGATGAAAGTAACACCAAAACAAACTTATATGATCCAATTCTAGTCATTAAGTCGACTCAGAGAAACTTTTTGTTTTACTAAATATTGTGTGAATATAACTAAACAATCTTAAGGCATCTTCCGATCTGAATCCTATAGAATTAATGTGAACAGATGCCAAACAATGGATTGTTTGCAGAAACGTACCATTTAAAAAGAAGGACGAAATGTTGTGCGACAATAATTTCAGCAAACTGGACAAAAAGAATGAGAAAACGTATGCCATTATGTGGATGAAATAAAAAATAAGTACTAAGAAAAAGTACTAACGGAAGAAACAACTGAAAGAATTATAATGAAGACAATGGGAAGGAGACAGTGATGAGGATGACTTTTTTGTAATTTTACGTCCTCCAACGTTAAGTCATATCGGACGATGAATGGAATGGTTTAAATGATGCTCAAATGAGCCCAGGGTCCATAAAGCTTAGAGTTACCCGACATTGGCCTTTCAGGATAAGGGAAACCCCGGAAAAACCTTAGCCAAGTAACTCACCCTAAACTAGATTCGAACTCGGGACCTTTTGAACCTTTTGTTTAACTCAGTGTTAAGTTTAGTGTAAGTGAAAGACCTTTCTGGAGCTATTGTATAGGACTTCCCTATATAGCAACACATGAAATAAAGAATCCAGTGATACTTGAGAGAGTAAAGTCATCACTGCCATTGAAGACCAGGGAAAACAGATAACAGACTCGCATCAAAGCTTTCATTGAAATATTTCGGCAGGGGCGGCTCGTCCTTACCTGCTGCAGCAGGCTCTTTTCTGTTTTATAAATGACATTGTAGATATTTTAAAAGACCCTGTAAGTAACAATGCATTAGTGTAGGTATAAGAAATAGAGTTCACCCAATAATGACCTCTTGATGCATGGAAAACATCTGCGTAATTAATGGAACGCATCCGTGACGTCAACGTGCTGAGAGCCAGCAAGCTCGGTAATCAGTTATTACGCATGCGTACAACCTTCCCCTCCTGCCTGCCTGATGCCCCAAGTACCCTAGATTTTCGCACAAATACGTGCTGCATCTGGGTGTTGTGCAGTGATCATTTGCTGCGTGGTGAAGTAGGGTCATCAACACTAATAGTTATAGCTGTAGAACTTGAATTTGCATTGAATATCATTTAACAATCTATCATTGCTTTATATTTTACTTCTAGAAACCAATTCCATTCTTCTTATGTAAACAGATCCAATACCTAATGTTTATTAAATCGTATGGCATTTTTTGTACAATTTACGTCCTTCAACGTTAAGTCATATCGGACGATGAATGAAATGGGTGAAATGATGCTCAAAGGATTTCGGGGTCCATGAAGCTTCGAGTTACCCGACATTTGTCTATCAGGATAAGAGAAAACTCCGGGAAATACTTTATCCAGGTAACTCGCCCTCGCGGAGATTCGAACTCGGGACCTCTTGAACGTAAGGCAGACACACTACCATGAAATCGGAGGGCAAATTGTGATGCACATATCATGTTGGCGCGATACTCCTTTCCCCCGACCATAACAAGTGAATGTAGTTCGCATGCTCGCATTGTATCCAAGTATTCCATTGTGTAACGTTATTCAGTGGCTGATATCAGTTTCTCTATTTATGTGTCAATGTGAAACGTGTTATAAATTCACTTGATTCAGTGTATGAGTAATTTAATATTACGAAAACTTTAACCAATAAATAATAACCTTCTGAAAACTGCCTATTTCAAAGTGAGCATTAGAAGAAAGGATTGGTATAAAATGCTAGGGCGACCAATACCGGAGCTATATATTGAGAAAAAAGAAGGAATTCTGTTTATGCCATGAAGAAACATGGGCGCATGGACTTCAGTTTTCGAAACTAGGTGTGTCGCATGAACCTTTTTCCTGCAGCACGCTGTTGTTTTTTAGCATGTGCCGCCAATGTATATCAGTGTCAAGAACTACTACATGGTGTATAGCAAATAGTATCCATGGTCCTTAGTCTCAAATTGTAGCCAATGGATGCTTCTAAACCAATGGTATTCAATCTTATTTATTTATAACCAATAGCATTTTTTTTTTTTTTTTTTTGCAGATGAGACAAACCTCATTTTCAGAAATAGCGATGAAAGACCTATGCAGGAATAAATCAATTATGCCATTACAGAATTGGAGAAATGGATGGTAAGTAGTAAGCTTCGTATAAATTTAAATATAAAACCGTAACTCTTAAATTCCAGCTGTTTGAAGGAAAAGAAGAAAGAAAGAAATAATATTAGCATTTTCAAACACTCATTAGGCCATCTAGCAATTTTTATTGCATAATATCTAAGATTTACATTATTTAACACGCCTAATATCACAATTGGGCACTTCAAAGCACATATCGGTGTATTATTTGACTTGTAAAATTTCCCCTTGTAGGAAGTTTCTGTTCGAGTATTTGGGCCCTCATGGTTCACTGTAGTTGGTTTGCAACAATAAATATCTAAATTCATTTGCCTGCTCATCAAACAGGTGTTCTAGATGTTTTAAGTATTCATCGTGTTTTTCCATACTGTTTGGACTCTCTTTGGGAGATAATAAACCTTGAGATGTACTTATTTGTTCCTCATTTGCATATTCTACATCTTCTCTCTGTTGTGTATCACCCATTGTCTTCGTCTGGGGTGTTTCCAAAGAAGGTGACAATTTTGGGTTCTTCTTCGTTCACTGGAGTCCGGTTCTGGAGAAGGACTTCTTGAGTAGGGTATATCCTCTGAATCACACCAACTCCTGGTAGTCAGTTTCTCTGCTCTGCTTCGTTCACTGGAGTGAGGTTCTGGAGATGGACTTCTTGAGTAGCATCTATGCTCTGAATCACACCAACTCCTGGTAGTCAGTTTCTCTGTTCTCCTTCTTTCACTGGAGCCAGGTGTGGAGAAGGACTTCTTGAGTAGCGTGTATCCTCTGAATCACACCAACTCCTGGTAGTCAGTTTCTCTGGTCTCCTTCTTTCACTGGAGTCACGTTCTGGAGAAGGACTTCTTGCGTAGCATCTATGCTCTGAATCACAACAACTCCTGGTAGTCAGTTCCTCTGGTCTGCTTTTTAGTGGTTGCTTGGTAGGTGATCTTGTTCTAAAGGTTCCAGAGGAACTTGAATCTTGCATGACATCGTAACTTCTATCTGGTAACCTCGAGTACCTTCTCTGTCTAGGACGATAAGGCTCAGAAATCGTGGGCTTTCGGACTGCAACTGCTTGTGCTGTGAGAGTATCTTCCTCTTGTGGTGGATTGAAGTCGTAATCGAATATTTCTCCTTCCTCCTCCTGCAATTCTTCTTCATCGAGTTCATAGTCATAAAGTCCGCGCTCTAATAGTTCTCTCAAAACTACAGGATCATCGGGATATTGGGAATATGCATTGCTATGGGAAGCTAAAGAGTAGTCAGGTAATATATCTGCTTCTGCGCTCAATTTTCTGGGATTATGAAGTTGCTGCCAGTTACTAGCAGAGCTGCCTCCAGCTGTTGCTGTATTCAAACTTTCTTCAAGCCTTCTTCTTGTCGTTGGAGAAAGAGTTGGGCTTCTACGTTCCATTTTGTAGACACAAGATCTTCTTACAAGTCATACAAGTTTTTTGTTTGTTTGTATTATCAAATTAAATAACTGTTTAATTTAAAATCCATACCTCGGAATATTGTCCTCGTGATTTCAAACGTTCAAATGTTAGGCTGTGGACTCCTTTACTACGAATTTTGAATTAAATATACGAAAATTTGGAAGATTAAGCTCCTGGTGTTGAATCTATTTCGTTGTTTTAATTGTTTAAATCGCATACTCCAATTAAACTATTTAGTCATATGACGGCTTTGACTTGAGAAACAACCACAGAGTAATAAACAACTGATGGTGTTATTACTCCCAGTTACTCCCTGACCAATGTTTGTGTATATGTTCTGTGAGCTTAGATGACTTCATGAGAATGTAACAAGTAAATATAAATAATTTTTTTGAAGAAACCAGTAAAAAAGGTAACAGTTACAATATATGGATTAATACAATCTTGGAATTTGATGTTGAATACGAGTTAGAGTTATAACCCAAAACTATTCCAACGAGATGAACTTTCTCTATGTACATGTTGGAACCTTCTCTGAATAAACAGAATAAATGAAGTGGTTTTTTTAGTCTGTGGTATAGATTGATTTAGTTTCACTTATACAATGCAACCAAGGATTATGGATTTCTTCCGTTAATCCTTTGTTGGATTAATGGATTGTTCCATTAATTCTTTGTTAGATTAATGGATTGTTCCATTATTAGCGATTCCGATATTTGGCTGAATTTTGTAAACAAGACTAGCTTATGTTCTGTGCTTAAAAGTTGCTCAGAAAAATAATATATATAATATATAATATATATATATATAATATATAATATATAATATATATATATATAAAATTACAAAAGTAACAGTGCAAGAAATAATGAAGGTGAAAAGGTACGATATAAATATAATACAGTGTTTATTAGCCACAGGAATTCATACTGAATTATAGGCATTGTCAATATAGTTAGAGTATTGTACAATATTTACAATTCATCTATGAGGTATTTCATTCTATAGTTTAGAGATAATTTATACAAATTTTATTCACACTTGAAAACATTAAAACACTTGAGGACAATAACAGTTCAACTCTGTTATGAATATTTATGTAGACACTGACACTAGTATTAAACTTAATTTTAATGCTTTGGCTAGTTAAAGTTGTTCATTGATGAGTCTTCCAATCTTGGACAATTGAAAGAAGAATAGAAATATAATACATTAGTATAATTATGTACAACAAGCTGATGAATTTATACTTTACCTGAATTGTATTGAAAGTATTCATTTACTGAGTAAAACTCATTTTTAAAAGAAATTATGTAGCTCTGCCTTAAACTTATTTATAGAGGGTATGTTTTTTTAATTGATTTGGCAAGTGGTTGTATAGCTTTAAACCCATGTATGTGACAGAAGTCTCCAACAGTTTTGTTTTATGAATATAGGTGTATTATTTGTCTTTATGGCGTGTGTTATGGATGAGTTCAGCATTTGTGACATAGTTTGCCGTATTAGTCTCCATGTAAATCAATAACTATTTTATATATAAACATGGTAGGGTCAAGATATTCAAATCTCTGAAGTGATTTCTGTAGTTTTCCATTTTTGGAATACCAACCATAATTTGTAATGCTTTCTTTTGTAGCTTAAATATTAACTTACTATTTGTAGTATTTCCCCACAATGGTAGTCCATGTGATAGTAGTGAATGAAAGCAAGCAAAGTAACAGGTTCTGAGCTTAGTAAATTCTACTCGAAGCTTCAGCTCATGTAAAACAAAACAAACTCGGCTCAGCTTCTCTGCTAACTTTTCTTTATATTTGTCCCAACTTTCAATTCTCTTAAAAAATTTTTCCTATAGTATTGTGAAGTCTTTTCAGAAACAAAGACTCACAGAACCTTCTTTGAATAATAAACAAACTTAAATTCATGTTGGTTTTCTTGAAAGTCTTGTACCGGTAATTGTGTATTTAGTTAATATTGCTCAGGATAGTGTGATGTCAGGCAGGCGATATATGAAGAATAACATTAGCGGGAGTAGCAACCGGCAGCTGAAGCATGAATGCCCTGGCAGTATCCTTAGTGCTAGTACTACTTCGCGATATATATTCTATCATGATTAATGTCGTTTAACAAACGGTTAGGAGATTTCTGATGATGAATGGAAAAATGTTTGATCTGGTGTACAGTTTTATTATACATTATATACATCGAAAATAATACTGATATTTTCATTTCACATCGACTGCCTGTAGCCGCCACCTATAATGACAGCACAGAACTAACATGTCCTGGCACTGGTGTGTTTAGCCGACTCATACCTCAAGCAAAATTGAGCTACCAAACAACATCGATTTAGGATACTCTCGAAGGTACCTTAATATTTTGTCACGGGTGAACTAAATCCATTCTTCTTCTTCTTCTTCTTCTTCTTCTTCTTCTTCTTCTTCTTCTTCTTCTTCTTCTTCTTCTTCTTCTTCTTCTTCTTCTTCTTCTTCTTCTTCTTCTTCTTCTTCTTCTTCTTCTTCTTCTTCTTCTTCTTCTTCTTCTTCTTCTTCTTCTTCTTCTTCTTCTTCTTCTTCTTCTTCTTCTTCTTCTTATTCTTCTTCTTCTTTGATTTTGCACCAGGAGCCGGTGCCAACGCAACGCCTGGGGCCCCGGGTGAAAGCTTTAGTGGAGAGGGTGGACGACCACCTGACCGCAGAACAGCTCGAGAAGGTTCGAAAACTGCTGAGACGATACCAGCGGGTCTACAGCCAAGGAAACAGCGACTACGGCCACACGGTCCGGGTACATAACCGCATCGACACCGGAGACGACAGGCCTATTCGGCAACCACCTAGACGCGTTCCACTGGTGAAACAAACGGCTGTACGGGATATGCTGGAGGACATGAAATCCAGGGGAGTGATTAAAGAGTCTGACAGCCCTTGGTGTTTCCCGTAGTCTTGGTGACGTAGAAGAACGGCGAACTACGCTTCTGCTTGAACTACAGAAAGCTGAAAGCGGTCACCAGGAAGGACAGTTTCCCCTTAACCCGGATTTACGATACCCTGGACAAGTTTGCTGGTGCGTAGTGGTTCTCGACCCTGGACCTGAAGTTGGTTACAAGCAGGTGACTCTAGACCCGAGAGACAAGGCGAAAACCGCATTCTGGACAGGCCAAGGGCTTTGGAAGTTAACAGTTGTGCCCTTTGGCCGCTACAATGCACTAGCTACCTTCCAACGCCTTATGGGGTCAGTGATGAGAGGATTCGCTTATGGCGCCTACCTGCTCTATCTGGAGGACATCATCATCGTCAGCAAGACCTTCGAAGACCATCTCGAAAACCTGAGCAAGGTGCTACAGAGTCTGCAGGCGACCAACCTGAAGCTGGTCGCGAAGAACTGCCAGCTCTTTCGCAAGTAAGTCAACTACTTTGGCCACAAACTCTCGCCAACTGGAGTTACCACGAACCCAGAAAGCCACAATTTGGTAGCAGAGTGTGTACCGCCCTACCCGGATCAAGCGGCGCTGCCCGAAGCTTCAGCAACCATGGCAAGGTCCGTGCCGGGTGGTCTACCGTAACCACAAGGTGCCCCTAGGAAAAATGTTGGTGGTACACCTGGACCGTCTAGCCCGCTACGATGGTGCTGTTCGGGACGATCAGCCTTGAGGCGCGAGCAGTGTCGTGAACGCATGGTTGAAGCGAGGCCGCCCGAGGGACGAATTCAAAGAGACGGGCAAAGCGATGTGGATATAAAAACTTGCCGAAACGTCGAGGGGGGGAACTAGACGGATATCTGGAGATTTTGTCTTTCTTCTAGCGCCGTCTTGATTGTTTGAAAACATTCCGAATAGTGAGAAAGCTATAAATAAGGAAGCCGCAGCTCGTCAAGGGGACAGTTGTTAATTGGACTCGTGTGCACGAAAAGCTGGTGAACTTAGTTTGTGGTCGATGACCTTGAGGGTTGTATTGCGTATGCAATGTAATTCTGCTAATATCAGGTTGACTAATGTGTGTTTCTACGGAAATAAAGGGCAATGTTTGGGGTTTGTGACCTGGACTTTTAATTTCACGAATCCAGAAAGGCACAATATAGAATAGACTTTAGTTATACAACTTACTATTTACAATATATTATTCATATTACGTATTTTACTTAACCTAGTTGTATAACTAGGTGCCACCTTTTACACCAGCTAACTCAGCTTGCTTGGCGTTCAGGCCTTTTAGCATTGCTGAGTAACATGGTAAACACTCCGTCATGTAATCTAATTTCCTATCTGTCTCGCCCTGTCATCCCAGAATTTTCTTCTCATCCATTTTTCTTTAACCGTCCAAAAGAAATTCTTCGTATTCGTATTTCTGCTTTTATTTTTCCTCGTAGCCATTCTTATAGTTATCAGCTCGCTTTGCATGTTTTCCCATTTCTTCTCCAACACTTTCTGTCTCCATGCTGCTGGTTCTCTGTACTCTGTCAAATGATGAACGCTACTTTCTGTTTCTCTACATAATACACATACTCCTATTCTGCTACCTCTTGGACTTCTTAGGTACTTTGATCCCCTTCTTATACAAGCCATTCCCTCCCCTGTCTGTTACATTGGTGTACATATCCTTCTCTTCCCCATTCTCTGTTCATTATCATAAAGATTTAAGGTTTTTCTATTTTCCACCCCTCTCCATATCTCTCTCGGCTTTCTATATCCTCAATTCTGGTTATATTAAAAACTGCCTATACTCCTACTTTATAGTCATCATATGCTCCCCCATTTCTATTTCTTCCATAATTGATATGAAATATAGGAAGGGGAGTAAAGTGTAAAACTTAAATGGCTATTACATTTTAATTTGTATGTAGTCGCAACTGTCGAATTGAAATATGTGAGAAATTAAGTAATATAATTTAGTATTATAAGAAACAGTGACACATAAGACACAATTCACGCTTCATATACAGACTCTTTATTGTATGGTTGAACACAGTCGAGCATGACGAAACGTTTGGGAATAGTTATATGGTCTCGTGGTCTCGTGTTTCAGTACAAGCCTGGAGAAAGTGGTGGCTAGTAATCTAGTGTGATAGAAATCAAATCAACCACAACTAGAAGCACCATATTAGTGTTCAAGGAAATACCAATCTTGGTAAATCTCCTTTAAAACGAACGATGGCTTCAGTATCGAAAGCGAAAGGTAAGATGCTGTAAGCGGGCCTAATTATGAGGGTGATGTAGCTATCTTATGCGACAGCAAATAGATACTTGAGAGAATTAATATTGTAAATCTAATTTTTTTAATCTCCTCACATTTTAGATACTATTTGGCTACCTTTCACTGTTCTTTAGTCACTTTCTGACTAAGAAGTAGTTTCGCGTTTATAGGTCATGGTCCAGTCGATGAGATAACATCTGACGTTTCGCCCGTATCTCCCGCGGGCATCTTTGGAGATACTAGATAGCTTCCTCAGGCACCCAGCCACATATTGGTGGACGAGCGACTAATAAGAGACAAAGGATTGGTTTCTCCCGTCTTTATATAGTTCGGGCGCTACACTAAACGTGTAAGAGTACTTTTGGGTTATTTTTGAAGTATGAAAAGTTTATAAATTTATAAAAACTAATTATGTAAATATATTTAATAATTTAAATATGTAAAAATGTACGTAATCGTGTGATTGGACGAAATAATAATTATATGACGTAATATGATGTAATGTGGTGATGTGCCATTGGATCGGCCAATCACAAAATTAAGTGGAAGCAACGATAGTTACGAGAGGTCAATAATCTTTAAGACAGATATGTTCTTCAGTCTTTTTACATTACGATATATCAATAATCTTTAGGAGAGTGATATGTTCTTCAGTCTTGTTTAGTTACGATAAGTCAATAATTTTTAAGAGGAAGATATGTTCTTCAGTCTTGAATAGTGACGATAAATCAATAATCTTGTTATACAGAGAAAGAGATTTTGTTGTAATGACGAATGTGATGTATACCGCTGCAAGAACAAAAACATTTTAAGTTACAATTTGAATCTGTATAAATATAACCAATTATAGAATTTGACTTCTTTATTCCGAACCACACCTTGAAACACACATGTCTCATGACTCTTACTTAGAATAAGATGATACATGAAAGTGAACATAATTTTGGAACCGATGTTGGCGTGGATGCCTTGTACAGGAGGATCCAAGAAAGAAATCAGAATTAACTACGAATAGTCCAACAAATCCCTGTTACAAACGTTACTCTATTTTTAAGCCATTCCGGAGTAATTTCTCTGAAGATGCCCGACGGAGTTACAGGCGAAACGTTAGATGTTATCTCATAGATTGTACCACGGCCTACAAACCTGGAAACTACTGTGTGTCCACCACAGGAAGGCAAGCGGGGAATGAAGGGCAGAGGAAGTTGAACTGTTTATCTGCTCTGTTAGTAGAGCTGTTTACTATGAAATGAGTGTATGAGAGTGCATGTGAGTCACCCATGCTGCCGGATCTAATGCTCGTTTCAGTATAGGTCTAGCCACTGATATTAGCATATTTTATCCTTGAGGGTTAGCCCATTCAGCGAACCCTTCTAATGTTTAGGCTTCACACCAAATGCCCTACTTGTGTATAAATCAAAGCAAACGCATGGAGATTTTCACCATGAAATGAATAATCAAAATTACGTTAAGTAGTTCAAACCATGCACATTCCTAATCTTCCTCAAAATTCTGTCCTAATAGTTGACAACGCGTCCTATCACAATACTCAAGTAAACAAACCATCAAGGTCCAACTCTCTAAAAACTGATATGAAAGCCTGGACGCTCCACGTGTTTATAACTAGATTTATACTGTGTTAAATTTTGTTCGTGTAGAATTTTGTTTCGGTATAAAGTACTATATGCAGAGTAAAAGCATACTACTTAAAAATGGTACTCTATTCAAAAATATAAGTTATTAGGAATAGGCTCTCAGTTACTTATATATTTTACAGGAATCTATTTAACGCCAACGACGTGGAGCAGTAAGGTTTCAGTAAATCTATATATTCAATTCTAAATACTCAGGGGTATCTTATAAACTCTAAGTTTCCTTAAATAATAAATAAATAATATACAACCTTAAATAATATCCAACCATGCACTTCTGACATGCTTGTTTTCTTCATTGTTAAAGCTTTTATTTTTATTTGTAAACATAGAAACCTTTTTTGACATTCTATCAGCTTATTCGGATGACTTCTTTAATTGCTTTGTAGATTTAAAAAGATTGTTATAGACTTTTTCGGGATGGTCTATTTAAGTTTGATTGTCCACCGTGCGTCCTGTGAGGCCAATGTACCTTCTGCTTCAACCCATGCGCGGTTCTTCCTTGATGCGTTTGAATCGCCAAGTCACCTACTTGTTTTTGAATAACTTACACGGTTATGTTTTATGTTCTAGAATTTAATTTTCATTTATAAAAGTTCTCCAAATTATATTTTGTAATGGAGCCGCTCTTTTGGCGCCAGCGCGTCGCTAATGCAGTTAGCTTACTTCCCCACCAGTGATTCGTTATTAAAAGGCTAACATGACCGTAACACATAAGGTTGGAGGGGCAGAATGCATTGCTGGTTACCATGGCTATGGATTCCATTCATAGAAGCTGTATATTCCGCACCAACTCGTATTGCCAACACAATACAGCACTTTCTTCCAACTTTATCGTTTATATGAAAATAAATTTGTTGGTAGAAGTGGTAACCCGCTTGAAGCTAGCCCCGCATGTCATTGCTATTGTTTATTATCAGTTGGCATTCTGTAAAAAAGCGTAATTTTTTATGTGATCAGTGATTATTGTGTGCTATGTGAAGTGTTTAATTTTTCATATTTAAGGGATTTACAATGAATCCAACGCACGACTTGGTGTGTTCCATTCTCCAAACACCCTTTTCATTATGAAAAAACGATGACAAACGTGACGTGGTAAATGTCGGTAGGCCCAAACCAGTGCTATGTTTAGAAAAACCTTGCAGTGGAGCATCTCCAAAATACACTAGGACATTTAAGACTCTTTGGTATGAGGAACATAATTCTGTCGGATTGAAGGAGCTGGCAGAAAAGAAAATTGCAGACGCTCTTCGGGAAAGCTCACGTCTATATATTGTAAAATACAATGAGTACGTTAAGCTTAACAGGCTTTTCATGTAATATATCATTAGGGAAGTAGACAAGAAATGGTATTTCGTGGACTTAATGAAAACGAGGACTCTTAAAATAAAGATAATTTTAAGGAACTTTTGGATTCATATACAAAGGGAAGCCCAATCAAAATTACTATTTAAGTATAAAATCCGGTTTTGCGATGCTGAATTTGCCAATTTAGGTTGGCCAATTTTCCGAGGCACCTATCAATTCACCCAGAGCCGCGCCTGCTTCAACCGCAATTTGTTTTGGTAAATCCGGACATATATCATCTTTTATTAGTTTCTTATTATATTTAATACTAATCAACTATAACGGATTCTAGTATGGAATTTTGTATAGAAAGTTTAGCCATGGAAGAATAAGAATCATATAAGATAAAAAATAAAATGTATACTAAATGAGCATCGTGCATTTGTTTATTCTTTGCTTGTGTTAACAGCAAGGTAACCTGGGTAACTAATGTGTTTGTCTAATCGTCGACGCAAATAAACTGGTGAAAATTTCTTTTTAAACTATTGCAATGGCCGAATATATACTAAGAATCTATTTTACATCGGAAAGGCAAAGACATGGAGACCATTTTCCTCGTACACACTTCCTCTAATTATTTCTTTAAGAAGGCAACTCACATTTTGAACAATCATGGAACAGCAAGGACATACCTCAAGCAAATCTGAGAGATTTTGACTTTACAGAACTCTAGGACAAGAATCTTTTGGAAGAGTATTAGTAGTAAAACATTAACCTTCGAAAACTTACTGTGCGACGAAAGTGTTGGATAAAGCTAGAATAATTAAAATACGACTGGATCCGGCTTACTATGAAATGAAAATATTGCTCTCCGTTCACTTACCTTCCCTTGTCCACCTTCAAGGACTTCTAGGTGATTGCTTTATGGAGTTTTGGCTGAAGTAGCAGTACTTAGTGGTGATGAGTATGGTGGTGGTAGTAGTAATAGTAGTAGTAGAAATAGTAGTAGTAATAGTAGTAACTGTGGTACTAGTAGTAGAAGTAGTATTTATTTGTTCTGTAGTTCATGATACATGATATAGAACACGTCCAACATTTTTACAGATTTTGAACTACTTAACACTATTTACAGACATACATGCATATATACTATTTACATATATATACACCTATACATATGTACAGATAATGTATACTAAATGTAAAGGATCACTTATACAATCAAGTTTTTTCATAGAAAATATTATATAAATAACATGCATTTATTGATAATTATGTGTGAAGGTTTATAACTCAAGTTATACTGTAAAAGCAATGCTGTAGTAGAACGCCTTTAACAGAAATTCCAAATTTATGCAGTGCAGATATTTTTGTTTGAAGTACCCATTGTGTCAATTGACCAATTTTCAGAATTATATTAATATATTTAAGAATCATCCCCTTAGAAATAATCCAAAGCATATTTGAAGTGCCATCTTGGAACTTTTACACAAATTTTCTGTGCCAATTAATGCACTGTTTTTGATCGGGAGTCAGTTTATTTGGAATTCATTGACATCAAAGGTTTCTTATGTCTGTTGATGTAAAATGAATTTGACTCATACCAGTGCCCATTGTCATTCAGGTAAAATATCTTTCAATCTTCTTTGAGAATTGCTCAAATACTGGCAATACTTTTAACAGTAACAGCAGTTCTTGAGGTGCTTCAGAAATCCATCACTAAGAAGGAAATTATCTCTTGAATTCAATTACAAATTGTTGTTTTAAATAGGGTTTCTTTGCCAAAAGCATTTCTAAATCAATCTTCACATTGTTTAGGTGTTAATGATTACTTAAAACCACAAAGAAACGTATCATAGCCTGAAAATGTTGATTATCCAAATTCATTGATTGTGAACACAAAATCTTTGAATGATAATTATCAACCAATTGGAGAAAATTTAATAAACCACATGTCAAAACATAAAGTAACTGTCAAATATAAACACATTTCATTTTCTTTTTGGAAACACTGCATTCTAAAAATGTTCAGTATTCTGCTATCTATATTCGAAAGAATACCTCCCAAAGGACGAAATCAAAATAATTACATGGGTGAAGGAATTTATTAATGCACAGAAACAGAACAGCCTTTTGAAATTGAGTTATCGCTAAAATCTAGGCTTCAGTCTGAGCCACTGTTTAAATTTTTGTGGAACATGTTAGATGAATGTCCAATATTAAACAAGAAGCCACTCTGAAGTAATATCATTCTTACCTTTGTGAGAGTGGTCTTTTCTCTGCAGATGCTACTTTGAAATTTAATATAGATTTAACCTCTATAACAAAACAGAAATTCATATTGTTTTATGAAAAATAAGATACTAAACTGGTCAAAAATCAAACACACATCACTCGCTTACAACAGAAAGTTTAAAACTTTTTTATAAAGCTAGAGTAAAATTCTCTTTTTAATTCTGAATTAACTTTACATTTCTCTAACAATTATTTATTTTTGTAATACACATATTGCTTCTATATGTTCATGTTTTTACTTATTTCCAGACCATATATTATTTAATCATGAAGTAGTCTTATAAAAAACATATTCTTAAGTTTTAAATTACAGGTTAAACTATTATAAAATAGTAAAAATCTGATTCAGACCTTACAGTTTTGGAGTTGGTGCTAAAAATTTGTTTTAAGAATTTTTGTCACAAACTTCATTTTGGTTTGTACTGGGAACATTGTCAGAAATAATCTGCAACCTAAGGAAGTGACATTTATATTAAATTTGTAAACCTCTGTTTTATGGGATTAATTGTATTAATTTGCTGCTGAACAAATTTTTTTTATCAGTAATAGAAAGACAAAATTCAGTTGTATATTGAAACTTTGTTTGCTCCTTACAGCTTCATTTGTTGGGATTGTGCACCTGTCTTGAAAACAGCTTGCTGTGCTTCATGAAGCTGTTTTATTATTGCAATCCGTCCAGCCTGTAAGAATCTATATCATAAAGAAGAGGAGAACTACTACAATGCAAACAACATAAATCTGTCACCCACAATTTTTTTAATTTTTGCAAAAACTCCATAAATCACTGTATGTTCACATTAAGAAAGAGTAGTAATGTTGTAAATGAAAGTACGTGAAGTGATTTAAAAGAAAAAGTTATCTCCTTCTTGTTAATTAAAATAAACATTTATAAAAATTATATTACACATTTCTTTGTTACAAAGGGAACAAATGCATGCACTAGGCTTAAATAAAATATTTTAGGAGCTGGTCAATAAGTGATAGCTCTGAAATTCAGTTCTCCTTGTATGTTTGGGAGAGAAAGAGAGAAGAAAATGAGGAATGACCTACATTTTGATAAAAGTAGTATTAAAAAATTCAAACCAAAAACAATGAACATCTTGGAAATAGTAAACTCCACAAAACTGTGTTTCACTTATATTATGTCACTTAATGAAATCAACATTTTTGTGTAGTAACATTTTGTGCATTTCTTACTTTTTATCTTATCATTCAGAATGGAGAGGACTTCAGAGGACGTTCCACCAAAGCTCAATATATGTATTTAATTTCATATGAAAATAGCATATATAGTTTTAATCAAAATAGTTGAAGCCATTTTCATTTGTTTTATTTAATTTTTTAAAATCTTTGTTTCCTGGAGATACCCTAAATCTAAATATAAAGTTTGGCAATTAATCGATATCAGTTTTGAGTTGTGCTGTTCACACGCACAACACACTTCTCTAAAACACATTTTTTTCAGGAAGACTTAACGGTTTTATTTTCAGTGAAATCTTGGTATCAAGTTCTCTGGTGGAATGCAATACCTTCTCTGTCTACTATGTACATGCTAGAGATAATTCTAATAAGCAAAAGAAAACAAAGGGAAGAAATCTACAAATTAACGTGCATTATTTTCTGGCCCCTCAGTTCTGAATGAGCATATATATTACATTAAGCTTTGTCTTCAGACATTCCAAAAGAAAATAGTTGTTTCAGTTTCTCTGTCTTAGTAATAACAAGGATTTTTCTTTTTTGTGGGCGGAGAAGCCCTTTTTAGAATGGAGAAATAAGTTGAAATTTTCGTTTTTTAATTTTAAGATATCCTTAAGTACCAGTTCAGTTAATTATCAGGTAAGTTTGTCTTATCTGGTTCACATACATGTGGACAGACAACCAACATATTTAAAGAAATGCTCATTTTGTGTTCCAGGTCCTATAAAGTTACATTTAAATTCAAATTACTGTAAGTATGTATATGGATGAGATGTATTACTATGTGTACCCTAATGGTAACAAAGAGAAGTAAACATTCAGACAGAATCTATTTAGTTTCTGGGAAATAGCTTTTGGTGCTATTTGCACCAGCCAAAACAACATTCGTCTACTCACCAGAGACATAAGGACAGCTATTATCCTCTCGGACAAGTGCACTCTGAGATTCAGATAATCTAACAGAAAAGGTTTAGGGAAGTTTGACAATCTGTACAAACATTCATAATGGAGAACTGCAAATTTACTGCTGCACTGCCTATGCCACAAGTGCCCTAGCCTCATGTCTCAACAATGGTTAATAATTACACAAATAAAAATATTTGTAACAGAATCTCCACCTAACTTAAGAAGTTAAAGTTAATAATTCCTTCTTCTTTATAAGATCGATTTTGAAGCCCCTCAAAATCAAACCTATGCGGTCCTCGTCCCGAGGGGTGGGAAACAGGAAGTAGGGGACTGACTGATGGGGTGATAAACGGTGGGGACTTGGTGCACCCCACGACCGCTACGGCTGCCGAGAAGGCCCATCAGTAACCCTGAAAACTGGCATCAGAGGCTCTGGTATTTTTCCCCAGGGACCTACTACGGTAGGTACGAGATTGGCGATCCCGGGGTCCCCAGCCACTCACCCTCAATTCATCCCCTTCATCTCCATCAACTGAGCCACGTTAAGCTACTGCTTGTCAGTAAGCATCACATTCTTCCTCTTCTAGTTTTTATTATTATTATTATTATTATTATTAGCACGTAAGGTATTAGGTTTATAACTCCTGTCTCACCAGCAGGGATCACTCCTATCTCCGTGGTTCTGTCCCACGGTTTTCAGCGCGGCTTCGGACATGTGTGCTCTCCGGAGGTCTCAAAAGTGAAGGTTGAGCGGACCCTTCGCACTGCCCCTATGTGTAGCCTTAGGTGCCGAGTCCGTCCACACCGTCAAGTACACCCACGTAGCTCCTTGAGGGCCCGGTCTGTGTTAATCTCCCGACGACCGTGTGCCGTTGGGTTAGTATCACGGACCGGGCGTGCTACCGCTGACGGAACCCCGGTGTAATCAACCACAAGTCCCCTGAATCCGCGTGTGCCTATTATACGCAGCGCGGCCTAAAGTGGGGAGCCACAGGCGGTTATTCCTGTGGTAGGGGAATAAAGCCGGGGTGTGCGTGGTGGACGGTTTACCCATACGGTCAAGCAGTGGATTTTGAAGGGTAGCTTTTCTGAGGTACAAATGAGATCGGTCATGGGTGGGGTCCCCATGACGGCACAGACCGTGAAGATTCGGTGTCTTTCTTTCTTTAACCCCCGGATGGCAGGCTGACGCCGACGGTTCCGGATGGGGGTCTCTATCATCATGTCTCCGCGCAAAACCTCCTTTACTGACCCATTTTTAGTGATTACCTTGGCATGTGATGGCAAAACGTTCAAAGATGTTAGTCCTTTCTATATAACGCGTGAACTAGACAAGATAAGTGGCCCTGTTAAGAATGCGACGCGAGTCCGGGACGGTACGTTATTATTAGAGAGTACCAACGCAGACCAGTCTAAAAAGCTACAGAAAGCGAATTTGTTGGGCTCCTACCCTATCCGGGTAGCCCCACACAAAACGCTGAATACGTGTAGAGGAGTAGTCACCACCTCTAGCTTAGATGGTCTTGCGAATGAAGAGATAGTAAGCTGCCTCCCTGATCAACTTGTTTGTCAGGCGTACCGGCTTACCCGAAAACAAGATGGCAAGGAATACCCCTTACGCACAGTCTTTCTTACTTTTGCTGGAACTAAGTTACCTGAATTTATCTATTGCGGCTATGAACGTGCTAGCGTCCGGCAGTATGTCCCGAACCCCATGCGCTGTTTCCAATGTCAGCGGTTCGGACATACCAAGGTCACGTGTACCAATCCTGCTCTTTGTGAGCAATGCGGCCTGGCGAAACACGAAGACCCAAACTGCACTCGACCACCTTGTTGCGTGAACTGTGGCGGTAGTCATCCTTCCAGCTCGCGACAGTGCCCTAGATTCATGGACGAAAAAAGTATTCAGGAGCTACGTGTAAAAGAACGCCTGACTTTTCCAGAGGCACGACGGCGCTTTGAACAACTAAAGCCTGCTACCACTACTACTGGATATGCATCAGCAGCTCGCCGTACTCCTAATACCTCTGTTGCTGGTCAACACGTCCCTGTCGCCCACGCATCCACGCAGACTGACTTTCTAGCCGTTAAACCCACGTCTCAGGCTGTTTGTATATCCACCAGCACAGATTCCACTTCAACCGTACAGACTCCAGCCACCAAGCCATCAGCGGGTAACAAGCATCCCGTGGTAAATGCGAAAAACCGATCCCGACCACAACATAGATCGCGAAGTCGCTCGCCTTCTATTAGATCCCGGTCTCGTTCTACGAGCCGTAGGAGTTCTGACTCCCGAACATCAGCTGAGTCACAGGAGGCTAACGATTTTCGACTCGTAGGGCCCAAATCAGCCAAGGTCAACAAAAAGGTTAAAACGGCCCGCTAAAAACTCTTTATGGAAATAATCCAGTGGAATGTCAATGGTCTTCGAGCTCGTGCTCAAGACCTACAACATTTAGTTTCTCAACGGTCGCCATTAATTATTTGTCTCCAGGAAACCCACTTACATCCCAATCACTCGTTACACCTTCACTCTTTCTCTGCATTTAGAAGCGACTCTCTTGCAGGTATGCGTGCAAGCGGTGGCGTTGCTACCTTAGTGGCGCCTAACATTTCAGCCGCCAACGTTCCACTCACCACACCATTGCAAGCTGTGGCCGTTCGGATACAGCTGGAGAGCATCAGTTTTACCATCTGCAACATGTACCTGCCGCCGCTCAGTATAGTTCCAGAGCGTGATCTTCAAGCCCTATTGGCTCAGCTCCCCTCACCACTACTCCTTGTGGGAGATTTGAATGCCAAGCACACGCTCTGGGGATCAGACACTGATAACGCCCGTGGATGCCTCCTCGTAGACGTCTGCGATAAGTCTGACCTGCTTCTGCTAAATACTGGTGACCCGACATTCCTATCATCCGCCTATGGTACACATTCCGGACTAGACGTTTCTTTCTGCAGTCCGTCATTAGTACCGCTACTTGAGTGGTCAGTACTTTCCGACCTCTTTGGCAGTGATCATTACCCCATTAACATTCATTTTTCTGGCCGCCAATTTGTACCTTCTCGACATCCTCGCTGGATTATTTCCAAAGCTAACTGGGGAAAATTCCAATCCCTCATACACCTCATCGACGATGGTTTCGACACCATCGACGAAATGGTCGAATATTTTACTTGCTCGATCCTGCTCGCAGCAGAATCCAGCATTCTTCGAGGTTCACCTACACCACGTCGTATCCCTGTACCGTGGTGGTCTGAGGAATGCAGTTTGGCTGTCAAAGCACGCAAACGTGCTTTGCGCGTTTTTCAGCGGCACCCGACGGAAGGGAACTTCGTCGCCTTCAAACGTTCTCGTGCTAGGGCACGCTTTATACTGCGCAACGCCAAGCTTAAATCCTGGGAAGCCTATGTGTCTTCGCTTTCCCGGCGCAGCTCTACCCAACAAGTATGGTCAGCTGTTCGGCGGATGTATGGCAAGTATCGCCGGACGGTAATTCCCGGCCTTGCCATCAACGGTTCCATGTGCACCACCGAGCAGGACATGGCTGAAGCCCTAGCTACCATATTTGCTGCTACTAGCCAAACTGACCGCTATGACGCTCTCTTCCTGCCTATTAAGGAAAAGGCGGAGCGGGTACCACTTAATTTTAATAGTGACTGCACCGAGCCGTACATTCAACCTTTCACCGCAGCCGAGCTCGCCCATTCCCTGGCGTTAGCAAAGGATTCTTCTCCAGGTCCCGATGACGTACACCGACAGATGCTGCTACATCTTCCATCTGAGGCGCTATGTTTCCTTTTAAACATCTATAACCGCATTTGGCATGAGCGGGTTTTCCCTTCCTCCTGGCGAGAGGGTGTCGTCACCCCCATCCCTCGACCCGGAAAGGACCGCACGCTACCATCTAGCTACCGCCCCATTTGCCTAACGAGTGTCATCTGTAAGACGTTGGAGCGAATGATAAACGCTCGGTTAAATTGGTGGCTAGAAAAACATAACCATCTGTCCAACTTGCAATGCGGTTTTCGTCGCCATCGCTCAAGTGTCGATAATCTAACACGCCTTGAGGGGTATATTTCCGATGCCTTTCTACTGAAGCAGCACGTCGTGGGCGTGTTCCTCGACCTGGAGAAGGCCTATGACACCACTTGGCGGTACGGCATACTCCGTAACCTTCATAGTTACGGTATGCGTGGTCATCTACCCGAGTTTTTATGCAATTTTTTAAAACTTCGCCGTTTTCGTGTGCGCATAGGAAAAACGATATCCCAGGAGCGGATACAGGAGAACGGTGTACCTCAAGGGTCGATTTTGATCGTCACCCTTTTTGCCGTAGCGATTAACGGCATCACTAGTGCCGTTCGAAGTGGAATTCCATCATCCCTCTATGTTGACGACTTCGCAGTCTACTATAGGTCTGCCAACATAGATCACATTGAGCGCCAAATGCAGCTGACCATTACCCAGCTAGCAGCTTTCCGCTTCAAACCGGCTTCCGTTTTTCAGCTGCGAAGACGCAGTGTATCCACTTTCACCGCCTACGAGGTATTCACCCGCCTCCTGATCTTCATTTGAACGGCACACCCCTGCCATTTGTCTCGCACCTGAAGTTCTTGGGCCTCTACTTGGACC
This sequence comes from Mantis religiosa, assembly GCA_030765055.1. Taxonomy (NCBI): domain Eukaryota; kingdom Metazoa; phylum Arthropoda; class Insecta; order Mantodea; family Mantidae; genus Mantis; species Mantis religiosa. The sequence goes on from CM060950.1 coordinate 416,559,558, forward strand.
GACAACTAAATTGGGAGCACCACATTCGTCACCTTCGAGCCTCTTGCGATCGTTCTCTTCGGGTGCTAAAGGTATTATCTGGAGCATCTTGGGGGGAGCGATCGCACGGTAATGTTGAGGCTGTACCGCTCTCTGGTTCGGTCCAAGCTGGACTATGGCAGTTTTATTTATGGCGCAGCGACCGCCTCTAAACTTCGCCTTTTAGACACCGTGCATCATACTGGCATCCGCCTTGCCACAGGAGCTTTCCGCACCAGTCGAGTCGACTGCCCGTATGCAGACTCAGGCGAACCTCCACTCCATATTCGTCGCTCGCTGTTACTCTGCTCATACGTTTCAAAGTTGGCAAGTCATCCCAATCATCCTTGTTTTAAACCAGTTCTGTGTCCAGATTTAGTCCACCGTTATATGCGCCCTGGTTCTCGGACTCGCCCCGTGGGAATAAGATTTCGGGATCTCTTACATTCCCATGGCCTCCGAATGCCTCGCGTGGAGAGGTCGTCCATCTGCCCTTATCCTGCATGGCAGCTCGATCGTGCGGTGTTCGATCTCGCTCTTTCAAGCAACTCTAGACTCGCTACTCCACATTCGGTGTTCCAACAACTTTTTGCTGAATTGCTGGGCCGTTACCCTAGCTATGTTCCGGTCTTTACAGACGGTTCTCAGTTAGGTAGCGCTATGGGTTGCGCATTCTTCATTAACAGTGAGGCTCATAAATTTCGCCTTCTGGACTCCACTTCAGTTTTTTCCGCAGAACTGTATGCCATCTTCTATTTGCTCCTTTTTATTTGCAAGTTAGCTCCCGGCTCTTTTATTGTCTGCACTGATTCTCTGAGTGCTCTTCAGGCCTTGCAACAGCACACTGCCGCTCACACCCTCGTTTTAAAAATACAGGCCCAGATCTCGCAAATACTCAGGCGCGGGTTCAATTTTGTTTTTACTTGGACCCCAGGCCATGTGGGGATTTCCGGAAACGAGGAGGCGGACGCGGCTGCAAAGTCCGCTTGCCGTTTGCCCCGGAGTTTAACAACTACTGTGCCATACCAGGATGTGCAACGTTTTTTCCGTCGCCAACTCCTCTCTGCTTGGCAGCACTACTGGACAGCTTTGGAAGGCACACAACTCCGGGCAATAAAGGAGAGCGTACAACCCTGGCTAACTTCCTGCAGGGATAACCGGCGAGCCGAGGTGATACTCACCCGGCAGAGAATTGGGCACACACGAGCGACACATGGCTACCTGTTAAGAGGGGAACCGGCCCCTGTGTGTGCTCCATGTGTAGTACGCCTCACGGTGCGACAGGTATTACTGGATTGCCCACAGTACGCCCGCCTTCGCCAGTCTTTGGGCTTGGGAGCTAACTTGCACGGTGTTTTAGGTGACGACCCAGTGGCCGTGGATAAGGCACTGCGGTTTGTTTTTAAAATTGGTTTTGATAAACAAGTATAACGTGTATTTTATATTTATTAGTTTTTAGAGCTTTTAAATAATTAGGACGATGATGAATTTTTATGTACTTTTAATAGTTGTGTGTTTTTATTTTATTTCACCTTTTTAACTTGATTAGTGTAGCTATTAGGTTTTAATGTTGACTTAGGGCCCAAATGACCTTGTTGTCGATGGGCCCTAAAACACCACACACTCACTCACTCACTCGATTTTGAAGGCACATTGCCTTCGTCTTCGGTTTATTAAACAAATTCCGTTGTTAAGGGAATCTCGATTACCATGTTATTTTCTGTTGTTATGCTACGTTTCCAACATTACCAACATCTGAATACGATACAAACCTAAAAACAGAATCAATTGCCTATTTGTCAAAATTCATTATGCAATGTTTATTTTTTAAAATAAGTATTTTCTCCTACACTATTAACTCTATGGGACCATTTAATTGTTTTAAGGGGATGCAACACTGAGAACCCCAAATCAAGCAATTTTCAACCAATCTTGCTGAAATGTTTACCACTTAGTTCTGATGAATAGTGGATTCAGAATTCAAAATTTGGTTTCTGTATCTTAAATAGTTTTGGAGTAATAAATTTGTGAAATTCAAAATTTGGCCGAAATTCAAACCACTCCATTTGATGAAAATTTTCAAGATATTAATTTTTCTATTTCTTCAAATATTCAGATGGCTATGAAGAAAAGATCTATCATATGAATTTCTTATACTGCCTTTAGTTTCAGAGAGGAAAAAATTAGGTATGGAGCAAACAAAAGAAGCCAAAAAATGATTGAAGCTTTAACTTTATATATCAATAATTTTAAAAATATAATGAATATTAAAAATTCATATGATAAAAGCCTTAGTTTGCTTTCTAAGAGCAAGTGTTGAAAATGTTAGAAAGACTGAATCAAAACTGCATTGTGTGGGTTTTTTGAATGACAAAAAATGTTGAAAAAACTATAACTGAGTAAGTCAAATTTTAAAATCCAAAACATTTTCCTTCTCAGCTACATGCTTTGAAGCAGACTGAAACCCTCCAGATAGGTATGTTGTACCCTCCTGCCTCTTCCTTCTCTCTGCTGCAGCAGTTTTCTTCAATTTTAGTTTCCTTCTGGATGTTTTAGAAGTTACCTGCGCAGAAGTTGCTGAATAAAGTAAGCATAATTGTTCCTTTCCCTGGCTAATTTTTGAAGATGCTGGTGAAAGCTGTGCCCATTATGTCTGACTGCAGCTTGAGTAAGGAAGAACAACCAAAATTGAATTCACTGATGGTTGATGTCACAGCAACCTGAAGTTTCCTTTTTGACACAAATATTTGTTTTGGGCATTTACACCATATCATGCTATGTAAACAGTCATTTGCATTTTGAGTCTTAAACGATGTACATCTCCTTAGGTTTTCATGTGATGCCAGACTTTGGTACACAGACATTTGTTTTCTTACCACATCAGGCCTCAAGAATGTTCCCATTGTTGTGTTATGATTAGGTGTTTCTTTCCATGTATCCTTTAGCCTATTCATGATCCTAACTATATACACAGTGAACAAAAGGTCAGCTGTTTCTAAGAACGTTTTACCTATAGCCTATATAACAGTTTTATGCACGTTTAGATGTATAAAATACCTTTATAAATGTTAAATGGAATACTAAAACTCATTAATTATATAGAAACAGTATGCAGTTTATTGAGAAACCCAACAGAATCATGACCAAGCTAGAAACTCACACAAAAGCAAAATATAAACATTACTATTTGCTTTAAATATGTGCAGCCAGTGTTTTGTTTACATGGTGCAGCATATTGTGTGCTCTAATTTCAAATGTATTAATTTAGTACATTCAATCGAACTCAAATTACTGAATTCTGTGAAACCAAGGGCCGGCATGAAGATGCGCCTGGGCATTTAAATTGTCATGTGAGGGTATTTAAATGCCTGAAACTCAAAAGTTTAGTTGGATTATGATACAATAAGATTCAAACTATTTTATTAGCTCAAAAATAAAGAAAATTGCTTTTTCCCATATTTAGCCAATTTCGGTGTAGCATTCCCTTAATAATTTAACTCTAGGGTTTGTTTCATGGTTAAATGACCAAAAATGATCTGCTATGGCCGATTTATCTGTTTGTTTATATTTAATGTTAGGAAAAAAAATTTTTTCTGGTTTCAAAACTACTTTTCGTCTTTCCAATATAAACCTGATCACAATCCAAACAATTAAATTAAGAATTACCAGATTTTTTATTATTCGGAATTTTATTTCTTTGTAAAATTGTAATATATTTTTAATACTATATTTATTTTGAGGAACTAAAGTTATACCAATTTCTTTAAAAAATTTGAAAATGTTTATTAAACCAAGGATGTTAAGTAAATTTTTTAAAGTTATAATCATCTATTACTTTTTCAAGAGTAGAAATATCATTACCAGTTTTATTATATTTAAAATGTTCAATATTCTTTTGTATAAGATCTTGATTAAAACCACTAATTAAAGCAGTATTAATAATATGTTTATATTATTTATTAAATTCTTCTTTATTCTGGGGTATATTTATTAATCTATAAATCAAACTATTAAAAGAAAGAGCAAAATCAAATCACAAAATCAACAGATGGCAGCAGCAACTCCAGAACTACCCACACCACTGGATCAAGCTTGAGTCGCATAAGAGCCAACGATGCGAACGGTGGTTTGCGAAACATGTCCTCAAATTAGGTACATAAGTGAAGCTGATGAGTAATAAATACGACTCATCTATAATTTAATAATTATTTTGCTTCACTGTGGTGTTCCAATACAGTTAAATTTCAATATAATGATAAGGAAGCTAACATTCTTTTGGATACAGGTAGCACAGTCAACATTCCATGTTACTGATCTTTCTAAATTGCAACCTATTCAAATGATGTTGAGGACTGCTGGAAACAAATTTTTGGATGTACCCTATCGTATTTCCTTAGAATTTGTTATTCATAATACTGTTTTTCAAGAAAATGTTTTGGTAGTTAAAGATTTAGCACATGATCTCATTTTAGGCAATAATTTTCTCAATGAACATGGTGTAGTTATTGATTATGCTCAAAATTTAATTACAGTGACCACTACTGAAGGTAACACTCTTGAAATTCCTATCCATCATGCTACTGCACCTTTTGCTGATATAGCTATTAACCCTTTGCAAGATAATGACTCTGATCAAGTAAATGCTGTTAAATGTACTGTGGTTCAAGATGTAAAACTTCCCCCTTTAACAACTAGCTTTGTGACAGTTAAACCTATGATACCAATTATGAATGATGTTGTACTGGAGCCTTCTGAATCTATTATGCAGAAAAAGCATATTTCTGTTGCCTCTCTACTGTGTCAGCCTTCATCAGATATGGTTATTCCAGTACACAATAATACTGCAGTACCTCAGATATTGTTTGCTAATACAGTATTAGCAAAGCTTATTATGTTGCTTTAGTGCAAAGCAATTCTATTGCAGCACCTGATGTTCCTACATTAAAAGCTCCCAGTTTTGACTTTAATGTGAATAGTAAACTGTCTGATTAAAAGAAAGCAAAGCTGTCTTCTTAATTTTAAAGTACACTCATATTTTTGCTATTTCTCTTCAGGAATTAGGTACCACTGATGTAGCTGAGTTTGAATTTAAAGTAACAGATCCATATCCCATTAAGCAAAGACCTTATAGGGTACCAATTAAACAGCGAGAAGTTATTGCACAACAAATAAAGGAAATGAAAGACGCTGGTATAATTGGAGAGTCGCAATCCCTTTGGGCTTCGCCTGTTGTCTTAGTCAAAAAGAAAGATGGTTCCCTGAGATTATGTGTTGACTATAGGAAATTAAATGTAGTAACTGAAACATCTTCATTTCCATTGCCACTTATTGATGATTTACTTACTTATTTGGGAGATGCAGAAGTTTTGTTTCATTAGATCTTTTATCAGCTTATTTTCAACTACCCATTACAGAAGATAGCAAGAAGTATTCTTCATTTGTCACTTTTCAAGGTCAGTTTGAATTTGAAAGACTTATCATTCCCTCGATTTTTCAGTTACATAGCTGAAAAGTTGCTAGGTGATCTTAAGTATAGGAAAGTCTCTGCTTATTTGGATGATATAGTTGTATTTGCCAAAATATTATATTCTGTTAGCTTAATGTGAAACAAACACGCCGTAGTTGTTTCATTGTTGGTACTCCTGGTTGCCGCCTGTGAGAACCAGGCAAGTTCAAACATGTTCAGTATCGCCTACAGCCGCAACGGAGGTAACACACGAGGTACAATATGCGACTTTGAAATTCTGCTTTCGTCTCAACAGATCTCCGGTTGAGGCCTATGCAATGTTAAGGAGACCTATGGAGAGTCTGTTCTTCCCTACAGCACGGCTAGAAGGTGGTTTAAAATGTTTAAAGAGGGGAGACAATCAACTTCAAAGGAAGGTGGACCCTGTGCTCCAGTTACTGCACTTACGGAGAAAAACATCAACACTGCTGTTGCCATTGTGAGAAAGGATCGATGAATTACCCTAAGATCACTTTCTGAAATACTGAACATTTCATTGGGTGCCACCCACACGTTGGTGACAGAAACATTACACATGAGACGTGTTTATGCGCGATGGGTTCCAAGACTGTTGATTCCCAAACGAAAGTATATTCGCATTAAAGTTGATGTTAGAGGAAGATCCGGAGTTTCAAACGTAATCACTGCTGATGAAACTTGGCTATATCATTTTGATCCTAAGAGCAAACAGCAAAGCTCAGTGTGGAAGTCTCCTTCATCACCAGCCCCCAAAAAAGCAAAAGTTGTTGCTTCTGCTGGGAAGTTATGGTCATTTCATTCTTTGATATTCATTGAGTGGTTTATCAGCATGTTGTACCTGCACACACATCAGTAACTGGACAATGTTACAGGGCTGTCCTGAAAACATTGCTAGTATATATCAGGCGCAAAAGACCACATTTTCGTGAAGCAGGCTGAATACTTCAGCACGATAATGCGTGGCCGCATATTGCCAATGTTGTTGACGAATATCTTCCAAAAATCAACGTGAAGTGCATCCCTCACACTCCCTATAGTTCGGATTTAGCCCCATGTAACTTTTTTCTACTCCCTAACTTGAAGAAACGCCTTCGTGGGAGGCATTATCCATCATCAGAAGCAGTGGTGAAGGCTGCGGAGGCGATTTTAGAGGATCTCTCAAAAATGGTTTCCAGCATGTCTTTGAAGACTGGCAGAAATTCTGGGACAAGTGCAACGCATTCAGGGGAGACTATTTTGAGAAGAACCATAAAAATTATGAGGATGAGTAAAGGTACCTTGTCATAAAAAATTGTGGTCATTCTTTATTGAACAGCCCTCGTAAATCGCTTATAACTTACAGTTTAATCTCAGAAACACAGTTAAACTCTTTGAATAAAAGATACAAAGTGCTCGCGATATGAAACACACAGTAAAGAGAAATTTATTAATTAAAACCTTCCTCTTTGGTATACTTATAAACTGTTGATTGGTACGCTTAGATCAGAGGAAGACAGCTTCGAGAGTTGTGACGTATTTCAGCCAGGAGAAGGGCCTGCGCTGCGTGTGACGTCAGGCAAGAACCATGTAGCACCAAGTTCACTATATAAATGGGGCTGTGAGTACAGAATCTGAGGGTTTAGACAGATTTAGCACACTCGATGACAACAATGTAGCTGCCACGTACCAAATGGAACTGTTAAATTTACAATGTGACGATTTATTGAAGGACAAATATACACACAACAAACACTTGGCTGATTTTTACAAGAATGTCCCCCAAACCAGATTTCCGTGGCTGTATTCACTTGCCGCACTAACACGGTGTATGTTTGGCTCTACATATATAGCCCCCCTCGGTAGCGTAGATGGTAGCATGTCTGCCTCACGTTCAAGAGAACCCGAGTTCGAATCTCGGTCAGGGTGAGTTACTTGGATAAGGTTTTTCCGGGGTTTTCCCTTATCCTTCCAGATGAATGTCGGGTAACTCTAAGGTCCATGGACCCTGGACTCATTTGAGCATCATTTTACCAAATTCATTCACCGTCCGGTATGACTTAACGTTGGAGGACATAAATCACCCAAAAAAATGGATATATATGTACCTTGTCGGATTACAATCTAACATGCAGTCTTCGATTACAAATTTCCCAGATATTATGTCCTGATAATGATAAACTAGTTGAAGAAAAGCGAAACAAAAAGTGTCGGAAAATGCCCCCCTCATTTTGTCCTCTAATTTGCAGAGAAAATGACTTGGTTTTATTTTATTTACTTTATAACCTGCCTGACCTTCAGATAAACTATGAGTTTGAAGTTTTATATATTTTCTCATAACACAGAGCCAAAATGTAATTGTTTATAAACTGTGACCAATTGTGTAATTAAAGCAGTCAGTATTAATATTCCAACACCCAAGATGTAAGCTGTACGTATTATTAACACCCAATATGTTTCCTGTCTTTTCTACCCGCACACATCAGACTATTCCTTCCCCTTCGACAGCAGTAATCAGCGCGGTGGCGTCACACGCTAACCTGCCTTTCGTTCGGGAACATATTTTGTCACAAGAGCTGTCAGAGCTGACGTCACACCGTTACTACCTGTCTTCTAAATATAGTCTATATTCTTCTATATTCTACGAACTACCAGTTTTTGAAAATATTCTAACTGCGTGATTCTTTTTGGTATGTTAATGTGTTTTCTAAGCGAGACGAAAATTCTAGTAGAATCTGGCTCACATCTATTTACCTGAAGGTAAATATGCATAAAGATTAATGTCGACTAATACGCATAAAGGTTAATGGGAAATGTCGTCGTTGGCTAATTCTCGGTTTAGAAGTCGAGGTAAAAACTTCCAACGTAAAAGCTGTCAAGGAAAGAGTGAAATTATTTTTTATCTAAATATAGAGCATTTCCAGAAGCAAGGCATTCATGAGTCCTGCGCCGTGGCTTAGTGGGCTAAGGCGTTATGCTTTGGTTCCCTGCCACCACATGCGCCCCGGGTTCGATCCCACGCCTGGGAGTGCGGATTTTAGGTCCCGGGCATAGGACCGGTGCCCACTCAGCATCGTAAGGAAGTTCAGGAGCTTATGATAGGTAAGCGGCCTTGGTTATGAAAGACAACTGACCAGCTGGGGTATGCAGAGATGCTGACCACTTCTCCTCCCCGCATCGGTAGGATGATCGCCCACCTCTACCTTGTGTATGTGGGCGTGAGGCCAGTAGTCGGGTTGGCTGATCCTGGTCAGATATAGATTGTAGTACCGCGGATTGGACATTTTAAGGCATCCATCAATCACCAGTATAAGGCATGCGTTTGTAGCGTCCAAGGCACACATCGCCAACAATTCTGGTTCTCATCTCATGACAGTTGAAGAGGTCGTACTTCAGTTGATAAACTACTGCAAACACGATGCAGGTGTAGATGACGATGTGCGAAAAGCAGATGGGCTGCAGAATGATATCGAACCTCTAGATTAACCAGCAGCTGTAACAGCACTGACTCAGGAACATGCCAACCAGGACGCCTTCATGTCTGTCCAATATTAACTATTGAAGCATGCTATTTCTATTACTTTTATTCTTAAAATTTCTTTAGCATGAATATTTATTAAGTTATATGAATGCTTACTTTCTGTATCAAGTAATTACATAGAAAGTAGTGATGGCATTGCATTGCACCCAAATTTTCATATCAGGATTGTACTGCAGGAAAACATTTTAATATCCCCTGAATCTGAAAAAGGTTATGTTTACATAAATATACGCATATGTGTGTATATATCTGTATGTAGTGTGCGGATAAACACCAAACTTAATTTTGAATAGATAGTCAAACCGAAAAATTCAATGCCATGGCTGGGATTTGAACCACGTATCTCCTGGTTTCCGTCCAGTCATTCTTACTCATTGATCTACCACAGCCAACGTGCCGTCATGACATTAAATTCTTTAATTTACTCATATATTTTCCTGGTAAACCACTAGGGGCTCTCGTATTCGAGATACATCATTTGTGGAGACTTGTTGTTTTAAGTACTTGAGTCCCAGGGTTCATCATTAAACTCTTATTATTTAAGTTAACGTTGGTTTGGCCATGTTAGCTGAAGGATAAGAGCGACTGGACGGAAACCAGGCGATCCATGGTTCAAATCCCGGCCATAGCATTGAATTTTATAGTTTGGTTTCCTATTCAAATGATTGATATGCTTTAATTTACAGTGTAAATCTTTTATATATCAATTTTAATTTTTATAGTTCTTTGCATATTACATTTCAAAGCAGTGCTACAGCAAGAGGCACAATGGAAACATTTATATTATAATTTAGGGAAGACTATTTCAGTATAAGAAATGGAAATATTGTCAGTAAAGTAGTACTGAAAGTTAGATAATGTACTGGTATAAAAGTATACTGTGACAGAAGAAAATATGTGGAACACTTGGAATTGTTTCATGCTGCAGGAATATCAGACCTTTATCTTAATGGCCAATCATAGTTCTTTTTAGTGATTTATGCAAAATAATGTTTTGGGCAAACAAACCTTTAAGGGGAGAGCCTACTGAGTTTTAGGCCAAAAATGATAAAAAAATGGAAAATGAGTTTTTTGCATTAGAGGGTAGCCCAATGTGTGGGGCACAAGTTCATATGCTTATTTTTCCTGTGCGGCCATTTTTAAATTGAACTGGGAGTCTTTTAAATCGCACGTGGGTGTCCTTTTAATACGTTACGCGCCCTTTGGGGTAGACAATCCTGCCAGATTTGCAGTTTTCAGCTTTCCTTTTTCAAATTTCGCTCGGAATCGATTACAATCGATCATTCCTGATGTGTGCTGCCATCTGGTCCAGCATTTTAAAACCACATGCACACAGGAACCATATCAATCAACAGAAGTCTTGAAAATCCAAATCAACTTTCGTAAAACGTTGTTAGTTTGTTGTTTTGGAACAGGCCATGCAGCAATGAATAGATTTTGTGCTACAGTGGGAATGAAAGGTATGGCAAAAAAAGCTATGAGCTACATTTCAATAAATTAAGTAGACATGCATGCAAAATAAAAAATAAAATTCTTACCAACTCCAGAGGCATTGTGCGTAGGGAGCACATGGCCCTTGATCCATCACTAAATGATCAGGACATTATTGACATAGCTGTATCATACGATGGAAGCTGGCACAAACGTGGGCATACATCTTTGCATGGGATTGGTATTGCTATAGATATATTAACTGGCCTTGTAGTGGACTATGAGATTCTGTCAAAGTACTGTCATATGTGCAACATGACAGCTGCAGAATTGGGGTCGAATACACCAGAATTTTCAATCTGGCAGCAAGGACATAAAGAATGTGGTGAATGTTCCATTAATTTTGATGGCACATCAGGAGCAATGGAAGTAATAGCAGTAGAAACAATTTGGGTGCGTTCTGTGTCTGAGGCCAAAATGCGATACACCACAATGCTGTCAGATGGTGATGCAAAGACCATTCGACATCTCAACACTTTGAATGTTTATGGCAGTAGTAACATTGAGAAAGAAGAGTGTGTCAATCACATATCTAAAAGGATGGGGACAGGTCTCAGGAATTTGGTTAAAGAATGGCAGGCTAAAGGGATAAAATTTGGTGGTCGTGGAGCTGCAACCTTGAAAGAAAGTACAATTAATGCATTAACATTTTATTACAGGACTGCTATTATAGCAAATATCCCTGATGTGAACAAGATAAAGCAACAAATTTATGCCACTCTCTCTCACTGTATGTCCACTGACAAAAATCCAGAACATAACAGATGTCCAGCAGGTGTCGACTCATGGTGCTTTTACAATAAAGCCAAAGCAAGGGGTGAAACACCACAGAGTCATCAGAAAATGCATGTAAAGCTAACACAACAGCTAGTTGTGAAGCTAATGCCTCTGTATCAAAGGTTAGCAAATAATGAACTGCTGAAAAGGTGTGCAAGGGGTCAGACACAGAACCCAAATGAGAGTTTACACTCTGTCATTTGGCATAAATGCCCCAAACAAACATTTGTTTCCAGACCAAAAGTAGAAATAGCAGTAGCAAATGCTGTGGGTGAATTCAATATGGGTGCATTCGCCTCTCAGAAAGTAAAAATGGAGATTTATGGAAGAAAAATTTGTCAAAGTACCTACAGGATAAATGACCAGCATGACAGAAAAAGAAAACTGAAAAGTGTTATAAAGAACATGGAAGAGAGAAAAATTGCAAGAAAGAAGAAGAAGCTTTCAAAAACTGCTGCAGATGAGAGGCAGAGGAACAAGGAGGGAGATATGTATGGTGCTGGGAAGTTTTGATACAGGTACAACAGTCTGCATGCATATTTTATACAAAATCAGTGATTTTCTCAATACTACATTTTTAAATGTACAAAATGCTCCTTGCAAACCAGTTTTGGTCCAGTCAGTCTCAAATTTTTTATACATATGGCACAATATTATGTCCTAAATAATTGGCATTTATTTTGCAATATATGGAAAAACTTAGAAACAAATTTTGTGATTAAATATCAAATATCATAAAAATATAGAAAATTAAACATAAGATATATGAAAAAAATTATTTGGTTGTATAATATGTAAATTAATGTAAGTAATCCCAACTATTATTGATATGCAACTTATAAATTATATAACAAAGTTTGATTGTGAAATGTGAAAAAATGATGCGCAAGGAGTTTTTTGAAAATTGGTATGTTTTTATTTATAAAATGTCCTAAAAATTGAAAACTAAATAACCAAATTGACTCAAATTGTGCAATTGTCTTAATATTAACTAGCATATGTTGCCTACCAAATTTTATTTAAATTGAACAAAAATTACAGAAATTCTAAAACTCATTAGGGTCCCCCCTTAAAGGAACTAGAAAATTAAAGCAATTTCCACTTAAAGAAAGAAGGCACATGAAGGAAGTTTCTGAATAGCGGATTCCCCCCCACTGATGATATTTGATCCCAGCCACTTAAAACAAGAATTACAGCACCTGAGACTCACTTGCCGTCAAAACGGCTACTCCGAATATGAAATTGAAGCCTCAATCACCAAAGCTAGGAAAGGGAAACTTGTAATACAGCAGGCGTCAGATAAGCTTACCGCTATAGCCTGCATCCCGTTTACCGGCAATCTATCTGGCAGAATCAGCAGAATTCTCGCCAAATACAACATCAGGACCATCCACAAGCCACCTCCGAATATTAAGCATCTGTTGGGACCAGTGAAAGACGAACTGGACTTCCAAGTTCCGGGAATGTACCGCATTCCCTGTGAATGTGGGACACCGTACATAGGACAAACCAGAAGGGCCATCGCTACTAGAATAATCAAACATGAATGGAGCATTCGTTTAATGCAACCTGAGAAGTCTGGACTGGCAGAGCATTGTTTTGATAACGGCCATAGAGCCAATTTTCAGAAGATGACCATCTTGGCAAAATGCAAGTTACTGGGAGCGGAGTATTAGGGAGGCTTTGGCGATTTCCTCTGAAAGGAGCATGCTTAATCGTGATGCTGGATTTCAGTTCAGCTCCTCTTGGAAACCAGCCTTAAAAATGGAAATCTGTCGAATTAAGAAGCAAAGATCTATACAGCTTGATAATCAAGTTAAGTAGTTACGTTTCTGTGACACAATTTTCTACACTCATGCCATCTCCTGGCATTTAATTTACTGAAAAGAGTCTTTTGTTCAGTAATGCGAATCTTGATAGTGTTTTGTCTTTGTTTATAGTTGTGTTATATCCAGTATTTCATTTGTGGTTATAACCTTTTATAAATATCCTGATGATGGGAGAGATGCACACTCCCGAAACGCTGATATCTAATCATCTTTTCACCTGGCTGGCTGCCCGAGAAGAAAGTGAGTGGGTCCCTTTATTGTTAAATTATTCCAATTTCATGAACCCCATTATACCCTAAACTGTTAATATGAGAACGCTTACAATTTTGTTATGTTGTCATTCTGCCCACTTACCTTTGGCTTATTAATTGGTTTACAAGCAGTACCATGTTTTTAATGGCGTGCCTATGTTTCCCAGACTGCTCTTTTTATATAGTTGACTATCCTGTACATCAGCCTCAGACGACTGCTTTGCAACCAGCAAAATGGTACCCCTTTACAATTCAATCTTTTCTCAATTCCTGGAGAATTAATATAATTTTGAGTCAAACTAGTGCTCAATGCTTCATTTATTGCTAGTTTACCTAGAACGCATTTCATTAGGAGTTTCCTTAACATCTTCACCTAATGGTCCTATCAAAACATGTTCTAGGTAAACTAGCAATAAATGGAACATTGAGTACTAGTTTGACTCAAAATTATATTAATTTTGTGCTTCATTGTATCATAGCCCTTACTCATAGGAAACCTGGAGAATTACTTGATAGTAGTGCATCAACCCATTATCTTTTTTACGAACGGTCCTTTGGGTACCTCTTGCATGGTTTCCCTTGTCTGTTGGGTTCTCCAATTATTTGGCACAGGTTTAGACCCTTTATCAAGTGTTACTTTCTCAAATGTTCACTTCCAGTTCTATGATTCTCTTCCGTTCAGATTCTTTTAAGTGCCTTTCAGCACATTAGTTTCCCCAGTATTCATCCCAGGATGAACTGGTGTGAAGTCCTGAATAAGGTGAACATTTCTCATCAAACAGATAGCCACAAGGTTCTTCAGTTTTTATGGGTTCTGGAACAAACCGATATCCAGTTAATGAATATGCAGATCAACTGGTTAAGAGGCACCAGACAGAGACCGATGAGATCTGTGGTTCGATTTCCGGCTATGGCACTGAAGTTTACAGTCTCACTCTACCCGTGCAAACCTTACCCCACCCACAAGCAGTGTGGAAGAACAATTAATTTTCATCAATTAACCCAAAAAAAGTGTTTGTTCAAGCATTATTTTTTTCTAAAATGAAAGCTTAGGGCATTTTAAGGTATTGAATGTTTCATTAATACAGTAAATGACCAGAGCAAGTAACAATAGAGTACTTTGACATTATCTGACCTTTCTATAACTTATACATTATGTTGAGTACAGGAGGCTGTGAATCCTGCCATAAAAATAAAACTACAGTTTATTTTTGTAAAGTATTATAAAACATGGAAAATCTTGGTAAAAACAAAAGAATACAAATATTAGGCAAATGAGGCAACCTTGTGCCTTGGAGAAAAGTATATACAAGGTTGACTCATTTGCCTAATTTTAGTAGCAATGGCACTTCACTTTCTGAAATACTTCTTTTTATTCTATATAAAATAATACAAGTTCTAATTATTGTTAGATGTGATAAAAGAATGTGAATTTGAGAAAATATGTGTAATTTATTTAATCAGAATACAGAAACAAACATAAAACAGCCAAACTTAAGTTTTTCAAATTAAAATGTTTTTAAACAGCTGATCAAAATATTGTGCAACTTGAGTCTTAACACATCATCACTGCAGACAACATCTGTTGACGATTCATCCACATGGATCAGTGCCTTGTCTTCTTGCTGCAACAAACAACACAGAAATATGAGAGTAGGGAAAATTAAATAAAGTAAACAAAATAGTCTGATCACCATTCTATATAGCATTTGTGTTTCAGAAAATTATCTTTACTAGTATTGCTAAGGCTAGTTCCTACATATTATAGGAATAGGTAATAAGGAAATCAACAAAAACGTTGAGTATGCATTAATTAGGAAACAGCAACAAAGACTGTGGTAAATATTTAAACATTTTACAGATGAGGCGATAACAGTTTTAGTCTTTGTCTCAAACAATTGCTTCTAATTAATTATCAAGTTATACTTGTAGTAGAAATTAGTGAATTAAAGTTTAATTCATTAGCAAATATTCCATTTTATGCCATGCAGCCTACATCAATATTCAAACTAAAAGTTTCTATTGAAATGTTTGGTGAAAAGCAACATTCCTATGGAGGATTACTCTGACTAGATATAGTAAAGTTTAAAATTTGCCTAAAATTGAAAATATGCTATTTATACATATTTATGTACATTATAACTAATATTGTGTTGTAAATTTACATGGTTACATCTGACTTTATGCTTATTTGAGAAAAATTCATGCTGGGTGCAAAATAAATACTGAAAGCTGTAAGAAGGGAAACAAAAAAAGTTTCCGTGCCACACTTTCTTCAATGGTTGCAAGCTCCCCTTCATACGTAGTAACAGCATCTTCAGGTTTTAGTTAACTCACAGAAATTAATCATTTCTTCACACTAGCCGTATACAGACTAAGGTTTTTGATAGATAGTCAACATGAAAAATTCAATGCCATGGCCAGGATTTGAACCATGGATCTCCTGGTTTCCATCCAGTCACTCTAACCCATTGATCTACCATGGCTGACAGGACAACACGTAAGCCATGGTAGCTCAATGGGTTAGAGTGACTGGATGGAAACCAGGAGATCCATGGTTCAAATCCTGGCCATGGCATTGAATTTTTCATGTTGACTATATCTAGCATCTTCAGGGTTTCAAAACCTTTTTCCATGCTTGATTTTTTCTTTGGAAACATTGACCTCTGTAGACTCCAGGAACTGAATAGTGATGTTGGCCATGTGTACGGACTCATTGTCATGATGGAGAAAGATCCCTCACAGTTCCATATGTGGCTGTCACTCTTGAAGTTTAACATAAACTCCTAGCAGGCAATATGTGGTGTAACCATTAGCGCTAACCATCCTCTGCTTCTCCAAAGGAACAGTTACTATATGTCCATTCTTTGAGAAGAAAGAGACCACCATTCTCTTTGCCAACACTTTAGGGGCCCTTCTCTTTTGTCAGGGAAGATTCACACCCTGATTGCTGCTTGCTCTCCAAATCAAACTGATAAATCCAGGTTTTGTCACTTGTGATGATGTCAAAAATCCATGTAGAGCTCCTATTTTGAATCTTGTCACCATTCCTCAAACCATTCAATACGAGCATGTATTTGTTCTCTCCCATCAAGATGAGACCTTCCTCTAACAAAGTAATTCATGCAGCATTTTCAAAACTAGTGATGAAACAATATGCTATGCTGCCTCAATTTCTTAAAATGTTATGCAATTATTTTTGAGAGTCATTTTCTCAACTTTCATTGTTGTCAATGCACCACAAATGACTGTTCAGCATGATAAAATCAGTGTTCTACTAGAGTAAAATCTTAATTGAGAATGGTGCAAACAGCCACAGGATCCCTCAAAGTCACTGCATGAATATGTGAACCTGAACCGTTGTTGTACTCAACTACTACAGAGCAGCCACTGTATCATTTTCTTCAGACATTGTTTCCTACCTGACCCAACAAAATTTAGTGAATAAGATAAGATTAACTTGGGAATAGTGTATGTATGGGATGTTACTACTTTGGAATCTTGTAACCCATCTGTATACCCTATTTAGGCCGTTTAATTTTGTAGCACAATTTGCTGCAAGAACAGCAAAACATGTCATGGCGGTGATACTCCGTATGTAGGGATGAGTGTGCCAACCTAAGGGAGGGAGTAAAATATGCTAGTTTGACATGATTTTAAGTTTTGTTCATTTAAATGTATATTATCTATTTTTTAACTTTGCCCTTTCTCCCCACTATCCCAGATCCAGGCTCGTCTTCTTATAAAAAACATCCCTCGGCTACACTTATGACCCTCAAGCATTGGTGATGTTCTTTTACTGTAATGTTGGCAGCTGTAGCATCTGTGATGTGAGCAAGTAGTATAAAAAAGGAGATAACCTAAATAGATAAGATTCCTCCTAAATAGAGCAAGTATTCATTATATTAGACCAAGTATGGAAGAATGTCCATTTCTTCTTCTCGTTCTGAACCAAATTAGCTCAAAATAATAAAATTCGTTACTGAATTAACATTAAATTATTTTACTTCTGTTTTTATTTTGATACCTTCTTCAGATATGCAAAAAGCTGCAAACAAGTGGAACTATTCATGTATGCAAGTGCACGACCTTGTAAGTTTGTGGCTGGGAATCCCCTTTAAACATGCATCCTTATATACTGCTGACATTTGAACATCAGATCAAGCCACAAATGGTAACCAAGATTACTATTAGACATTTACAGTTATGCCCACGTTTTGACTGCAAGGGTTAAACTTGCCTGGAACACATTCTGCCTCTTCGTACTGATTTATAATATGCCACTAAATCCACAACACTAGATGGCATTAGCATCAGTGTCACCAGAATTTTCAACAAGGTCCACTACACAAAGCAGCTTTGCTAAGGCAACAGAAGCTCATATTTGGGAGGTACCACGTTTGATTCTCATTGGAATGATTTTCTCAGTTTGTTAGCTAAATGCTGGGGTGGATTATATTCTACCAAACTTTCTTGTCCCTGGTTTCATTTCATATTGTAGCATTCTTTTTGTCCCTGGTATAGGGCTTTTGGTCTAAACCTATACATGAGGATAAGGGGCAGCTGGGAATGCACAATCTGAAAATGTTTTGGCCTGCAGTGTGCTGTGCCTGCTGCCATTAGAACTGGCTCTCCTTTGCATACCCTTTATTGCAGAGCAACATGCCTAGCCTTGACCACAATGATGAAATCCTCCATTACTCAAGGATCCATTTGTGAAAATAAGCTACTTTCACAGCTGTCTTGCTTTCAACAAAGACTTACATTACAAGACTAATTTTTGCTTTATATTTTTATCTTAGAGAATATGAAAAAGCAATGTGGCAGTTTGCATGTTACTTGTGAACAGAAACTGCTGAGGAAAACGGCACGGAAAGTAGTTAAGAAAGTTGCAGCGGTCAGGTAATGTACTAAGAGTGAACAAACAAAATATACCCTTAAAGTCCTTACTGGCAAAAAATATGAATAATAATAGACCACTGGATACACCAAGAGATAGAAAAGATGGAAGAAGAATGTTGGAAAGATGGATCATCTTCATGTGTTGCTGCTACAGGAATTTTGGGTTAATCTCACACATGGCTATTTCAGGGCTTATTTTGCCATCTTCAGCTGATTTTCTTTATTTTCATTATTAAGGGAGGAGGGCTCATTATTTCTGTTTGCTTTGTATTATATATATATATCTTTTATTTATTTTTTTATAAATTGTTTATAATATTTTCAATGATTTTGTCCCTTTCATTGCTGAGGTACTTACTCACAGTATTTGTGCTGTTCATTTGCTTTGTTGTGGCTGTGTCTTCATTGTAGAAGTTGTAGGGATATTTCCACATGCCTGTTATTCTAGTATAAAATAAATACTTATATTTTATTAATTCAGGAATTATTAACAATAATGTAAACAATTATAGCAATAGTAATATCTATGATTTTATAATAATATTTGTATGAGCATATTACATATATAAATTACGTATAAAATGTTGTAAACCTTGAAAAATTATAACCAAGAAAATACACAGGCGTAGTTTCTCCAGATTGTCTGCTATGTTTCAGGGCAACTAACGGTAGAGCTTTCATTGTTGCTACCCCTTAGCATGGCCATATGGGTTATTGGACTTCCCTTTTTGTGTAGATAAAGAAAGGAATTTACCGTTTCTGGGAAGTTTAGAAAAGCGCAGTTTTGGAGCCGAATCGAGGCAGTCTGGTGAAGTTTCAGATAGGGAGAAATGTTACGCCGTAGCAGCATCAAGCGATGTGAAGTGTGAGGTTCATTCAACATTATATAGAGTATTCTCAGATTAAGATAAATATTTTAGAGCTTAGAACATATATAGTTGTGAGTACTGTCCGCAAGTGCCGCCTAAATCACTGAAACCTACAGACATTCGAGTAACTTGACACCAATACAAAAGTATTACAACACTTTCTGTTCAAGAACCCTGTGAGAAAACCCAATTCCTGGTCCAACCACATCACGTACTCCATAGTTTAGTAGTAATACATATACTCGTCGAGGTGGATCCCCCCAGGGGCCTCCTTCAGTAGGTACGGGTTTGGCGCACCCGGTGTCCAAAGCCAACAGTGTCCCTCGTGTGGGCTCCTCATCGTGGCTGAGGGAGATGGTCAACAGGCCCACCCACGTGTAGGCCGTGCGTGGAGACGATTAGATTCGTTGTAGATTCTTTTCTAGTTTAGAGTTTTGGATATAGTGAACGAAGGTTTTAGTAGGGTTTCATTGAGTTTGTTTATGTACGTGTATTTTTAATAGGGTTTGTTACACTTGCATAGTTTTTAGAAAGTTTTATATCTGGCCCTTGCCATGACTAGTTTTTTAAAGGGCGCTGATGACCGCCCTGAGAAAGTAGCGCCTCTTCAGCCACAACACTGACGAGTATGATGACGGCAACAGATCGTGGCTTCGAAGCCTGATGGATTTAGAGACCCTCAAGATAACACGACATACATGGAGCTGCCAACGTGTGAGGCTCAAGATAGTTCCAGATAATTTGCAGTGGACTAAGTGGAAGGACATCGATGACTCCAGGAACTGCACAGCAGAAAGCTACACACCCACAGGAGCCCAATGACTCAAACCCAGGACCATGAACAGGACAGCACCGGTAATCTCTACTACCAATCAAAGTAAGACAGTGCCAGTTTAAAAGAAATGTGCATGCGTTCATGTTTTTGAGAAACGGAAAATCATCCGACCTTTCCAACATGCAGAACCAAACCCATAATAACATGGAAATGTACGAAGCTATCAGCTGTAGGGGCAGTCAGAGCATTGACCTGCCATGTTCTGAAGGACCTATTGTGTGTGAAACTGTCCATTCACAGAGGGTAGCTACCTGTAGACCTGTTTCTCCACCACAAGCTTTTGATTTTAACATTTTATTAGCAAAATTTAGTTGGCTAGAAACTAAAATGGTGGAAACACTCAAAGAACATAGTGACATCTTGGAAAGGAAAGTAAATAAAGCTTTGAGTAAAAAATTAGAAGAACATAGTAAACATTTAGAAAATAAGCTAGGCGAGCTAAGTAGAGCTTCAGAAATAGAAATGCAAAATCAAAATAAACAAATAAATGAAAAATTACACAAACTTTCTGCTGTAACAGGGGACTTAGGAAATTTTCCACTCAAACGCAAGTGCACAGAGAATTGTTATCTGATAGCAATTGCAAACTTCAGAGGGGGATAGATCACGTGGCCACAGAACTAGAAGAAACAAAAATAAATTATTTGAAGCAAAAGGTTAGAAACAGTGATGTATTTAACATTTGAAAGTAATGAGTCGGTAATTCAAACACAAACATCACTTAAATTATCTTTACTTGGACATGTTTCGGAGAACGGTTTGTCCCCATCGTCAGCAGTTATCCGACTGGTTGGATCCGTGGTTTCCTGAAGTGAGCTGGAAACATGTCCAAGTAAGGATAATTTAAGTGATGTTTGTGTTTGAATTACTAACTCATTACTTTCAAATGTCAAATACATCACTGTTTCTAACTTTTTGCTTCAAATAATGTTTAAATGTTTGCTATGTTCTTCTAATTTTTTACTCAAAGCTTTATTTACTTTCCTTTCCAAGATGTCACTATGTTCTTTGAGTGCATCCACCATTTTAGTTTCTAGGCTGCTAAATTTTGCTAATAAAATGTTAAAATCAAAAGCTTGTGGTGGAGAAACAGGTCTACAGGTTCACTCACAATAGGTCCTGCAGAACATGGCAGGTCAATGCTCTGACTGCCCCTACAGCTGATAGCTTCGTACATTTCCATGTTGTTATGGGTTTGGTTCTGCATGTTGGAAAGGTCGCATAATGATTTTCCGTTTCTCAAAACATGAACGCATGCACACTTCTTTTAAACTGGCACTGTCTAACTTTGATTGGTAGTAGTGATTACCGGTGCTGTCCTGTTCATGGTCCTGGGTTTGAATCATTGGCCTCCTGTGGGTGTGTAGCTCTCTGTTGTGCAGTTCCTGGAGTCATCGATGTCCTTCCACCTAGTCCACTGCAAATTATCTGGAACTATCTCGAGCCCCACATATTGGCAGCTCCATGTATGTCATGTTATCTTGAGGGTCCCTAAATCAATCAGGCTTCGAAGCCACAATCTGTTGCCTTCATCGTACTCGTCGATGTTGTGGCTGAGGAGGCGCTATTTTCTCAGGGTCCACCTTGACGAGTATATGTATCACTACTAAACTATGGAGTAGAAGATGTGGTTGGACCAGGAATTGGGTTTTCTTTCAGGGTTCTTGAACAGAAAGTGTTGTAATAATTTTATATTGGTGTCAAGTTACTCGAATGTCTGCAGGTTTCAGTGATTTAGGCAGCACTCGCAGACTGTA
Source organism: Mantis religiosa (assembly GCA_030765055.1). Classification (NCBI taxonomy): domain Eukaryota; kingdom Metazoa; phylum Arthropoda; class Insecta; order Mantodea; family Mantidae; genus Mantis; species Mantis religiosa. The sequence continues at coordinate 416,581,289 of CM060950.1, forward strand.
CTCACAACTATATATGTTCTAAGCTCTAAAATATTTATCTTAATCTGAGAATACTCTATATAACATTGAATGAACCTCGCACTTCATGTCGCTTGATGCTACCAGCTCACTTCAGGAAACCACGGATCAAACCACTCGGATAACTGCTGACGATGGGGACAAACCATCCTCCAAAACATATCCAAGTAAGCATAATTTAAGTGATGTTTATGTTTGAATTACCAACTCATTACTTTCAAAACTAAATTGTCTAAAATCCAACCAACATATGAAAAGCAGTGTGCTGGGGGTTATTCAAAGGACCAGTGAAAACTTGGTAACAGCTCAAAGCCAACTCCATAAAGTGATAAGAAACAGAAATAACCTCAGTAAACAAAGAACTGAAAGGGGTAAAGACGCTTGCTCTGTCTATCAGTGTACAAAGTGCAAAGTGACCATTTGGAAGGTCTTGAAAATAAACATAAAAGTTTAGAGAAGCAATTTAATTTATTGAGCCTGCATTATGATCTCTGGTTACCAGCCGAGGTTTGTTACCTTTCAGTTATCCATAAAATAAAGACGATTACAATTTAAAAAAATTTACTTACCATCCTTAGGTTAATAATCTTTTTCAAAATGTTTTTAAAGAATTTGGTGTAACTTTAGTTCCTCAAAATAAATATAGTATTAAAAATATACTGCATTTCTCTAAAGAAGATAAAATTCCTAATAAAAGTAACTCTGGTATTTATTAATTTAATTGTTTAAACTGTGATAAGGTTTATATTGGAGAAACAAAACGTAATGTGTAAACCAGAACGAAAGAACAGTTTCGTAATGTTAAGTACAAACAAACTGATAAATCGGCAGTAGCAGATCATTTTTGGTCATTTAACCATGAAATAAATCCTGAAGTTAAAATTATTAAAACAATTAAATTGTCCGATAGATTTAATAGCTTGGAAAAAGATATTTATTTTAAGAAATAAGCATCGCGTAAGGAATTTTGAAATACCTGCAGTCGATTCTGTTTTTTTTTTTTTTTAAATTTGTTTCATTTTCATATTTTGCTAGTACGAACAAAAACAGTGACATCTAGCAACTGTAGCATTGATGATGATGATGATGATGATGATGATGATGATGATGATGATGATGATGATGATGATGATGATGATGATGATGATGATGATGATGATGATGATGATGATGATGATGTTTACGAGTCTGGTTGAGGATGTGAATGAGTGTTTTCACAAAACTGCGGTCCCGATCAATTTTATAAGTTTGTTTGATCATTTCTTATACGATAAGTGAAGTTTTAAATTACAAATTATTATGAAAGGGTAGAGACAGAATGAAAAATTCAATGCCATAACCGGGATTTGAACCACGGATCTTCTGGTTTCCATCCAGCTGCTCTAACCATTTGAGCTACTATGGCCAACGTGCCAGCATGACATTAAATTCTCCAACTGTCTCGTGTTTCTCCCGGTAAACCACTAGGAGTTCTCATAAACACATGAGACAACTACCCTAATGGCGACTTACTATAGTGTAAGTACTTTAAGGCCCGGGCTGTATAGTTCGGACCACTATTAGGTACAATTAATGGAAATTAATTGTTCTTTTGAATTTCTGAATTTTTCATTCTGGCTCTACCCTTTCATAGTGTATCCAACACACGGCTAGTGTGAAAGAACAATTAATTTCCACAAATTATTATATTGGTATATCTCTGTTGATATGTTTCAGGAACATGTGTTTCCATCTTCAGAACATGTCTGACTGACTCGTGGTGGTGTTTCTGCTGTGGTGGTTGTGTATAATGACTGCATCATGTGACGCTGAAATGTTCTTCCTGAGGATACTTGATGGCAGTAAATCAAAATTCATTATCTGTCGTTTAGGTTTCAAAATGATCTTTTCCCATGTGTCCATTCTGCTGCATGATTGGTCGGTTTGATTGGTGTAATGTTCAGTTTGATGTTATGGGTCCCCAAAAATAGTGTGAAACTGCAGATTTATTCATTTGTTTGTATTTTAAGCATCTCATATGTTCCTTTGGTCTAGTTTCCACATTTCTTTTTGTTTTTCCAGTATACACTTTATCACATTTGAAGCAATTGACTTGGTATATACCAGCTTTTTTTTGTCTAGCGGTATAGGGTCGTTTAGTCTATTACAAAGTACTTTCTCTATGCTAAATTTGTTCTGTGGGGCTAGGCTAATGTTGTGTTTCATGAAAATCTTCTTCAGTTTCTAAAATGTTTTTGGCAAAATGCGAATTCCTTGAATTTTCTTCTTGGGTTAAAATTGTGGTATTTTTTATATCTTTCTGTCGTTTAAATTTTGGAATTTTCTTGTCGATTGTTACTCTGTTGAAACCATTGCTTTGGCTGTGTTAACTATATGTTCATATTCCAGATAATATTTTTGTTTGTTTAGGGAGTGTACACCAGTCTGTGAGTTAAGCTATTTAACACACACATTGTGTGCACACAAGGAGAGAGTAACCCTTTTATTAAAATGCTTCTTTTATTCAGGGAGTTTCAAAATGCATATTTTCGGTGAAACCTTGGATTCAAAGTTTTGGGTGAGATTCAATGCTTCCTTTATATATAATGGGTAATCAACAGAGAAAGTAAAAATACAGAAGTATTGAAAAATTCTCACTAAAAACAGCATATCTTCAAAACATTGATACACAAAGAATTTTATAGAAACATTGTGAACTTCAGCAAGATCTACATTTTTCCTGCAGTATGTTTCATATGACTTACAATTTACCAGTTATACAAATTCAACAACAATGAACAGGGCTTCAGAAAAAATTCACAACATACATTTTGTTTACCCATTCCAATATTTCAAATATTTTAATCATAATTGTTATAGTCATTTTAAGAAAATAAAGAAAAAGAAATTTGCCCCATGCACAGTGTTTTTTGGAGGTTCACATAAATCTTTGTTTCAATCCTTGGAAAATGCTGGATTTAAACAACAAATTTGATATTCATAAAAATTCTGGTTTGGAAACTATGCTGTACAGATGCATGTGCACACATTTCTTTTAAAGAGCTTTTTTGAGTTTAAAGGACGTCAAAACCTATATTTCCAATGAAATTTCAAGTTGAATATTTTTATGGAGTAGAATATCTTCTCTGCTTGCCATAATTAAGTGTAAAGAAAGCAAACATTTAAATATCTTATCTATCGTCAAATTTTTTGGAGGGAGGAATGCAAGTAAAACCTAAGTTTAGGAGCACAATAATTTTGGTAGATTTTACTATCTTCAAAATTTCAATAAATGAATGAGTTATGGAAATTTTTCACTATTATTTGTATGTAAACCAGAAAGTACAGAAAACTGTGGTTCTCATCACATATCAAGTACAAGGAAGAGCTGTACGTTTATGCATTATCAAACATTTTTATATAATTTTTTAAATAATTTTACCAACAGCCAGAACATTTAAATAATGGCAAGCTTTTAGAACATCACATGACTGTGATTTTGAATAGTGAGAGGCAGAATAGTGAAAGAAAATAAGGGAAGAGGTACTTGAGTTATAAGGGGAGACAAATTGACAAAGAAGAGGGATGGGAGAGAAACTTGTAAAGAAAGGAAAGGAAGAAATGGGTAAAGTAGAGGAAGAGAGTAAGATTTTCTGCCATTGGAACATTCCACTTGAAATCCAGCGGCAAAAGATCTCATATTTTGTTTCAGTTCTCAAGATACTGGACAACAAATTTTTTTAATTGATTTTGTGACATTTTAAGTGCACATAGCTTCAGAATACTTTATTGCAAAATATTGCACTTATTCTCATTTTCAGGGTTATTGGACCTTATTTCATTACAGCATAGAATAATTATTTTCACAATTTTATAATGATAAAACTAAAACATTATACTGAGAATAACCCAGTCTTCAGAAGCCAGGATAGTTAATGAGGTAACAGAAATAAGTTTTCCATGGTTATAAAATATGAATAAACACAGTGATTTTATATGCTTATGCATGGTGGTCGTCAAGAACTCTCCAACAACACAACATGTTTGTTGCAAAAAAAATTGTGTTGATTCAATGACCCAATAGTAAACTTAGCATTTCATATCTATTTCCGCTTTCTTCAGTCTTTCCATGTGCTAGCATTAGGTGATTGTTTGAACTTCAAATGTGTTAGAGCAACCATATACATATTATTTCACCATCGCTGCAAGTAAATTATCTTCAATTATTTCAGACAAATCCTTATCAGTTACCATTTCAGTAAACTACACATTTGATTGTGTTTAAATTTCCTTTACGTCCTGCAAAAAATGTTTTAAGTCCAACATCGGACCAGTTGAAACCTGCCAAAATTACCACAAATAGCTGTGCAAGTAGCCTGGATAGTTGCAGAGCCAACTTCAGCACCAATGCCCCAGACATAGTCTTGCAGACAGTACTAAAACTGCACAGGTGACCACCACATGTGCCATTGTAAGAATTAAGTTACCTTTACTGTTTATTGTGAAAAAGCATATACTCATCAGCGTATACACATATGACAAAAGTTTACTAAGGATGCATATGTTAGGTCGGGAGTGTGATGCCCCCTTTATCCCATTAGTAAACGGGAATGGAGGTGTGCTTAGTGAGGGCATGAACAGTTCTCAGAGTCCATGGCAAAGGATACTTCTTCTTCTTCTCCTCGAGTGGCGCTACAGCCCCTTCTGGGCCTTGGCCTCCTTCAGCAGGTGCCTCCATTCCTCTCTATCTTCAGCTCTCTTCCTCCACCCTCGTATTCCCAATATATGTTGTGTGTCTCTCTGTATGGCATCTTCCCATCTCATTCTCGGTCTTCCTACTGCTCTTGTGTTGTAGAATTTACCATTAAGAACTCTTTTTGGTATTCTTCCTTCTTCCATTCTTATTATATGACCTGCCCATCTCATCCTCCTGATTTTAATATCCTGAACAATATTTATATCTTTATATATGCTGTACAATTCTTCATTCCATCTTATACGCCATTGCCCTCCTTCCTGTATTGGTCCATATATTTTCCTCAGAATCTTTCTTTCAAAAGTTTTTAGGGCATCTTCCAAATTCTGTGTCAATACCCATGTTTCACTTCCATAGCACAGTACTGGTTTTATTAATGTTTTGTATAACCTAATTTTGTTGTTCCTATGGATTTGTTTAGATCTAAGTATTGCGTGAAGTGAGTAATAAACTTTATTAGCCATTAAGATTCTTGTTTTTATTTCTTCAGATTCATCGTTATTGTTGTTAATTATTGTTCCCAGATATTTAAAGTTCCTTACTATATCTATGTTATGTTGGTCCATTTCCAGTGTTCCTGTATACTTTCTTCTCCTACTTTGTATCATGGCTTTTGTTTTAGATATGTTAATTTCCAGGCCTATTGTTTTTGCTCCTTCTTTTAATTCTCTGTATGCTTCAGATACTGCTGTCCTCGTTCTTCCCAATATATTAATATCATCGGCGTACCCTATTAATTGTACTGACTTATAGAAAATTGTTGAGTTTGTTCGTACGTGCATTTGTCTAATAACATATTCCAATGCTATGTTAAAAAGGGTAGGTGCCAGCCCATCTCCCTGTTTCAAACCGCAATGTACTTCAAACTCATCTGTTATACTTGTTCCTACTTTAACATGGTATTTGAGCTCTACCATTGTTGCTTTCGTTAAACTAATCAGTTTCTTTGGTATTCCAAAACTTCCCATTATAGAGAGTAACTTCCCTCTTTTAATGCTGTCATACGCTTTTTGGAAATCAATAAATATTTGATGTATTTCGATATTATGCTCCCATGCTTTTTCTAATATATTTTTAACTATGAATATCTGGTCAATGGTTGATCTCCCAGGCCTAAAGCCTGCCTGATACTCCCCAATTATACTTTCTGTGTAGGCAAAGGATACTTGGTTCGAGAATTCTAGGTTATCACTTGCCCATGTACTCCTTGTAACACTCAGCTATGCCCATGCATTCTCAAAGGAACAAACTGTCATGCATTATTCCATTGGAGACACAAATATAAACAGAATAATATCTGACCAGTTCAACTATTGTTGGGAGGTGTGCTCATCCTTTATGGACAATAAATATTAAACCGGGGCAATATAGGTGGTGCTAGCCATGTCATTCAAATAATGAATGCAAAATTGGAAGGAGGAAGTACCATAGGGCTGCATCCTAGAAGGATACTGGAACCTCGAGATGATTCACATGGTTGTTAATGAATGCAGATGATGGTATGTCCCAAACATTGAAGAGATAGTGCCACTCTCTTTACTTTAATTGGGGAACACGTTGAGTTCACCGGCACAATCAACACTGACTGCTAGGGTACATACAATGGCTTAATGTCTGGGCATTTTGCAGCACACCTGTTAATCAAAGCAACATTTCATGGACACAAGTACATATGTCCACACTAACATTGAGTCACAATGGTGATCTCTCCAGCATTGCCTATCATGGGAAAGTATTCGTACACAATCAAATTGATGTATGAGGTTTAGCTGATAAGTCCCAGGCCTCACATAGAGATGGTACCATTGGGCCTGTTTGGTGGATAACATCATATAGTTTCGCTCTAGACTAGCTTTTATCCATAGTTACACCTCAAGAGCTTGTATAGTTTCTTAATGACAGCATTTTAAACAAGACAAGTGTAGAGGTTTCACAAAAATGGAGGAATTGGAAAAACGAGCAAAGATTAAATACTTCCACTAAAGAAATGAAGGAGGAAATAGTACATTGAAAGACTCTGTCCCTTCATATATAATGATTAAAAGGTGGGTTGCAGAGTTTGAAATGGGACGTATGAGCATTAATGATGAACCTCCCTCTGGACGCCCTGTGGAAGTCACAACTACAGAAATCATTGAAACTATTCATCATTTAGTACTGGAAGACTGCAGATTAGAGTTGTTTGAGATAGTAGAGGTTGTAAACAGATAAAAAGAACATGCAGGTAATATTTTAAGTAATGTTTTGGGCTTTCACAACGTCTGTGCAAATAGGTGCAGCATTTGTTGACACCTGATCAAAAATTGCAAAGAAAAACTGTTTCTGTTAAGAATTTGGAGCTCTACCATAAAAATCTCAGTGAATTTTTGAGACAGCTTATTACTATGAATGAAACTAGGATACATCACTACACTCCAGAAAGTAAATCACAGTCAAAACAGTGGATTGTGCTAGATGAATCAACATCAGAAAAGGCAAAGTCAATTTTATTACCACCTAACAAGAATATGGCGAGTGTTTTGTTGGATGCACAGGGAATTATTTTTATTGATTACTTGGAAAACGGTAAAAGTATCACTGCTGACTACTATGCAAGCTTACTGCAATGTTTGAGTGATGAGGTGAAAAGAAAAAGACCTCATTTGGCAAAGAAAAATGTCTTGTTTCTTCATGACAATGCTCCTGCCCATCGTTCAGTCATTGCAATGGGAAAAATGTGTGAATCTAAGTTTGAATTAGGCGTGATTGAAGGAATTTAGTAACAGTGATGTCAAAATTGAAACAAACTATTTATAGTTGGTTTTTTTAATACTTCATCACTTACATTTTATATTTTTGAGGGACTAGTTTCGGAAGTCATCACTCCCATTATCAACCTCTTTCCAACTCTTGATAATGGAGGCGAACTACAAAGAGTTTTTTTTTTCCAAAGTTTGAATTGCTTGAGCATCCACCTTATTCGCCAGACCTGGCCCCCAGTCACTACCACCTGTTCCGAAACCTCAAAGAATGTCTTGAAGGACAAAGACTTCACAGCAATGAGGAGGTCATTGATGGGGTAAACAGCTCTTTTGAGGAACATGATAAATAGCACTAAAGAGATGGTTGAATGTAATTAGAACACCGATATGTCAAATGCTTTAGCCTTTCTAGAGATTATGTTAAGAAATAAAAATTTTAAATATCTTTTTTTATTGTGAGGCCCCAGACTTATCAGCCGACCCTCTTACATATAGCAGAATATCTATGGTGCCAAGACTACAAAGACAGGAAAACTGATGCATTTCAAGAGCTGATTAAGGACATATAGGAGAACTACCCTGTGGTTTAGTTAAAACGATAGCTCAGTTTAGATAATAGTTTAGTTATACTTTAGATCAAAGAAAATGATTTGAGGACTTCTGGGAGATTTATCCTGTGGTTTAGTTAAAACTATAGTTTAGTTCCAATGTGCAAGGACTATGATACAATGAAACACAAAATTAATATAATTTTGAGTCAAACTAATACTCAATGCTCCACTTATTGCTACTATTTACCTAGAACATGTTTCTTTAGGATTGAAACCAACCTCCATTAGTCGACAACAGCTGATGATATTAGGAAGATCCTAACGAAATGCGTTCTAGGTAAATACTAGCAATAAGTGGAGCATTGAGTATTAGTTCCACTCAAAATTATATTATAGTTTAGTTATTGCAATAGAATATAGGAATTTGTTGCAAACTTAAATTATCTTAGTTTAGTCATGCTTTAAATGAGTGAAAAGTTTCGCCAGTTCATTTACAGATTAGTGTAATGACCTTTTTAATGCTGCGAACAAAAACAGGGTGATTGTGAGGGCAATGTTAGCAGCAGCGCTGTGTGTTATTAACATTGGTGAATGTGTAGTTAGCACATTTGGACTTAGATTTTATTTGATTTATGACAAATGAATTGATGTAATTTTGAAGGTTTGAAGAGTATTTACAGTAACTTCTTTGTTTCAATGATATTTTTTGACTTCTTGTAGGATACAAATTGCTAGTGAGTTCGACATTTGGAAGAAGTTTTTGTGTGGAAGTACTGGAAACGACAGCCTTATCTTCCACAATCTTGATGATAATAGTTAGTGCTACAGGCCATGTAGGCCATTGACCTCCATAACCACCCTCTTTCATTCTACTCGATCCTCTGCTTTCCTTTTCCAGCCTTTAACCCCCAACTTTCTCAAGTCATTTTCTACATCATCTACCCATTTTTTCCTGGGTCTTCCTCTTCTCGTTATGCCATCAAGCTTTCCAATGTATATCTTCTTAACTCCACTAGTTTCTGGCATTCTCTGCACATGGCCAATCAACCTTATTCTACCTTATTTAATTTTCACTACTATATCTGGTTGTCCAAATAGGCACTTTAACTCCAAGTTAGTCCACATTCTCCATCTGTTCAAGTCACTTATCGCTCCAAAAATATTTCTCAAAATCTTCCTTTCCCACCATAATAGCCACTGTTCTTCTCTAGTTATCAACACCCAAATTTCTGAACCATTCATTTCTTTCAGAATCTTACCATATATAATACAATTATTTTTAATCCGAAAAGTGTACATATGACAAAGAAATTCTTCCACTTAAATAAAAATAAGGAGAGCATATTTTCATATAGTGTGAAATTGAAGTTTAGGAAACCAAACTAAACTAGATTTAAGTACAGCATATAATCATCATTATTATCATCATCATAATCATCATCATCATTATTAGTATGCTGATCATCTGGTTTGCAGATATCTGTGAATCTCTCACCCCCCAAAAGCATATTGTATATATATTATTTTTCTCTAGTAAACAGCAATAAATAACTGCTATGTAACAACAAGCACCATTTCCATTGTCTAAATGACCATCATGTGGCAAAGAGTACCATTTCCACTATTTTTGGCTATCTGTTCCGTGTAAATTGAAAACAAGTTCAGTTTTTATATTGTTAATTAGAGCATGTGAACAAACCAAGTTAAAAGAAGTTTGTTATGAGGATGGTAGGGAAATAAAAAAAAAAGTGTTGATATTAACCCTTTCACCGATATGGACATCATATGATGTACAAGATAAAAAGCCCCAAACTGATATGGATGTGTATAGACATTCTGTGCATACATGCATTTAATGCTTATTTAACACTAATTATTTTAAACTTTGTTTTACAGTAAATTTAAATAAATTCCATAAGAAGTAAAAGCTTACTTTTAAAAGTTTCTTCTTGAATGTTAAACCTAAAAACCCCTCCACATTCACAGCAAATCATACTAGTTTCCTTTCGGACACCATTCTTGTGGCACACCAGACATTTTCTAAAGGGATGCGACTTTTTTTGCTGTGGGTGGTATCCTTTTAGGATGTTTTCCTTCAAGTCTGAGGGGTGCTGGGGTAGTGGATTTCTTACCTCCAGTATGGAGAGGTCTCTGAATTTTATAGTGCTCAATTAGGATGTAAGCTATTCATATGCGAAAGTCCAGGTACGTTATATTCATTAAAACAAACAACAGTTATCATATCTATGCACCAGGTGAAATTATGCACCTTCATATTATGCGGGCAGGACCCACCTCTCAAATAGTATATTTACCTGCTGGTAGAGGGAGGCCTCAAAGCTGCTATCAGCACATCAAATACAATTGCAAGCCACTAGAGGAATCCTATACAAACGCACTCCATCAGCGATGCTATTGTTGACGTCAAATTTTGCACAGTAAAATCACAGATAAAAATGAACACAGTGTATAATTAAACTGTAAATGAATTTCCGATACCATTATTTTGAACCCAAATTGCATTTTAGAAATACTCCCTTGTATATATAATTTCTTCATGCAATAATGGCCAAAACTGATGTACCTACCACTTGGGCAAATAGCCATTTTGTAAAATAATTTATTGCTTCAAAGGGAAGAGTTCCAAAGGAGAGCAAAATATCAAATTCAAAATTATTTAAATGTATTAAATATTAAAGGTCCAGTTAAAATGCAAATGTTAACAAATCTTGTAACATATAGAATTAGCATCACAAGAGCTTTCCTACATCACAGCTACTCCTAATATCATTTATTTTGCTTTTTGCAAAATACAACATGAGAAAAATATCTACATAAACATAAGATTTCTCACAAGATTTAGTACTTTATTTTGAATCGACGAATATTTAAGAAGTTATAACAACTTTTGGTAACTATTATTTGTTTATACAAACAGCTTATCTCTAGAAACATTACAATATGCTTATATGTTTATTTGTTAGGTCTCACCATGAGCAAACCTCAAGGACATTGAACACAACACACACTTATGGCACATGCATTATGAACAGCAATATTACTACCACTACCAGTACATATCTTTTTCTAAATCTTACATTATGTAATAACAAATGACAATTCATGAAACACCACCACATAAACCTCTGACCATGACATTACCATTAAGTCAATAATAACACATCTGGAAACACAGTTCTGCCCTGGAGGAGTTGAGCAGGAGTAGGGGGAGGCAGCTTTCGGGAGGCAGCTACTAAGGTAGCTACAAAATAGGAATGAACATAAGGCAGGGCTAGGCGTGGCTGTTCACTGTTACACTATATATCTTATATTTTATATGTATGTATACATATATATACATACTTATATATATATCACTACTATCCAATGCGGTGCATGCAACATTATGCAGTTAAGCACGCATACTGGCTTGTTTTGCCAAACCATACGGCTAATTTCTTTGCATGCTCTAAAAATACTAATTATAGAACTATTTTGTTCTTATGATGTTACAGAGCTATTTTTTCTGAGGATTACTGCCCAATCCCCATGTTTGTAGATGATGATGATAATGTGTATAAGGGCGTTCAACTACGGCGGTCATCAGCGCCCTTAAAAAAACTTGTCATGGCAAAAGCCAGATATAAAATTTCTAAAAAACTATACAACTGTAAATAAACCCATTAAAAAAAGAATCAATAAAAACCTACTAAATATTTCATTCACTAAATCCTAAAGCCTAACCTCGAAAATAATCTAAAAATCTTCTGCACTACTGTGTCATCGTCCGATAGCATTTCTGCAAAGCTGGCCGGCAGCTGCAGAAACGTCCTAAGGTCTGCTAGGTGAAAACACTCTAGCAGCACGTGTCGTACAGATAACGCTTCTTTGCAAAACGAACACAGCGGAGTACGCTCCTTTTTAAAAAGAAAACTATGAGTAAAGAAGCAATGCGCAATACGTAACCGAGCCAAACTCACCTCCTCACGACGAGATGACCGACAGGAGGTAACCCAGGGAATCGGAAGTTCTTAGACAGATCTAAGTTTATTATTGCGGAGAGTGGACCACTCTTCCTGCCAGCAGGTTTGCACAGCTCTCCACAATATGGCCCTAAAATCTTCCAATGCCACAGATGGTACCCGAGCCCAGGGCTTCATGGTAGCCGTCTTGGCTGCCAAATCTGCCATTTCATTACCCCGCAAGCCTACGTGACCAGAGATCCATGCACACACCAGGTTAACGCCAGAAGCGTGTAAAACATGGAGGGCATCCTGTATACGCTGCACAATAGGGTGGTAGTTGTACAGCTGCCGTAGGCTTTGAACTGCACTAAGGGAACCACTTAGGATTAAGCAGTCCCCCAACTTTCGTCGCCGTATGTGTAAAATGGCCCGGTATATTGCATAAAGCTCTGCAGTAAAAATGGAAGTGCTAGTGTGGAATCCAAATGTATACGGTTCAGTTCCACACACGTAAGGACAACTAACACCATTTGAGTGCTTGGAGAAGTCAGTATAAATTACAAAATGGTCCTCATATCGCGATAAAAATTCTAAAAAACATGTGTGGATACTAGACATAGTCATGGTAGATTTATCAGATTTAGTCATGCCCAGATCAATGTGGGGCGCTCTGCACAACCAAGGAGGGTATGTCCTCTCCCCCCTAGGATACATCTTGGGCATTTCAGTATCAAGATGTCTAAGGAGCTCCCGGAAACCAAAACTAGGTGGCTTTGGTTTAATAGAAGTGTTCCTATAACGCACATCCATGAAGGTATTAAAGAACGGGGTAAACGTTGGATGTGTGGGCATGCAATTAAGTCCACAGCCGTAATTTGCTAATAACATTTTGCGCCTGTACTGCAGAGGAGGTTCTGCAGACTCAGCATACAGGCTTATAATTCGACTCGTTGGAAATGCCCCAACTCCTATACGTATGCCACTATTATGGACTGTGTCTAATCTCTTCAGCACAGATGGTCGTGCTGAGCCATAAACGATACTACCATAATCTAATTTGGAACGGATGAGTGCGCAATAAAGTATCAATAACACTGCACGATCCGCTCCCCCCGATTTTCCACTTAGTACCCGTAAGATATTTAAGGATCGGTCACATCGTGCTTTCAGTTGTGCTATATGCGACGACCAACTAAGTTTTCTATCAAATATCAATCCAAGGAACCTCGTCTCATCTTCAAAAGGTAGTTTCTTAGCGGAGAATTGGAAGCCGTTTTTTAAACTCCAACCCTTAAGGTTGTCCAAGGTGGTCTGAAGACGGCGCTCTAAAAATGGGGTGCGCTGAGATGTACAGTAGACGGCAAAGTCGTCTACAAATAGGCATGACGAGACCCCCGGAGGTACACATTTCGAGATAGAATTGCAATAGCAAACAACGTAACACTTAGTACCGATCCCGGTGTTACACTGTTCTCTTGAACAAAAAGTTTCGAAAAAACCGAGCCAACCCTTACTCTGAATACGCGGTCTTTCAAGAATTCCTGAAGGAAGAGTGGTAGGCGTCCACGTATATTCCAGGTGTGCAGAGTATGTAGCAACCCTGCCAGCCAGGCTATCATAAGCCTTCTCGAGGTCAAAAAATATTCCGACTGTTTAACAGTTTTTAAGAAATCCGTTCATAATCTGTGTCGACATGGACACAAGATGATGCACTGTTGAATGGCGTCGTCGAAAACCTCACTGGATGTTATTCAGTAGGTTGTGCGTTTCCAGCCACCATACCAACCGCCCATTTAACATGTGTTCCATCACCTTGCAGACGCAACTGGTGAGGGAAATAGGACGGTAGCTAGAAGGGAGGTGAAGGTCCTTGCCAGCTTTCAAGATAGGTATAATGGTGGCTTCTCACCACTTGTCCGGAAACGTGGCTTCAACCCAAACACGGTTATAGACCTCGAGCAGTAATGCGTTACCTTCAGGTGAGAGATGTTGTAACATTTGAACGTGGATTCCGTCCGCCCTGGTGCTGTCAGTCGCGATGATGAAAGAGTGTGTTCTAACTTTGCCAAGGTGAAGAGGCGGTTATAATCTTCAAGGTTTCTGGAACTAAACTCGAAACCTTGAGATTCTACCTGAGTCTTATTGAGATAAACTCAGGAGCATAATTACTGGAGCTAGACACCTGAGCAAAAGCATAGCCGAAGGTGTTAGCCACGACAAACGGGTCAACAACAACCCCTGCAGGTGTTTTCAGACCAGCGATTGGCAAGTGGGTTGGTTTTCCTGCCATGCGTCGTAACCTATCCCATACAACAGATGAAGGTGTACATCTGTTAAAAGATGATACAAAGTTGTTCCATGAGACCTTTTTGCTATCCTTAAGTATTTGCCTAGACTGTGCACGCGCTTTCTTGTACTCAATTAGATTACTTAGGGTAGGGTGTCGTTGGAATACCCTCAGAGCACGTCTACGAGCACAAATAGCATTCAGGCGGTCGTTGGTTCACCATGGGACCGAAAATCGACCGGGTTGGGTAGCCGAACGTGGAATAGACTGTTCTGCAGCGGAAAGAATTTTCTCTGTGTGATGATCAACTAAATCATTCACAGAATCAGGCTCGTTGTAATCAAAGACAGCCAACTGGGTGTAAAGGTTCCAGTTGGCACGATCAAAGCGCCATCTAGGGATACGTGACGGAAACACATCTTGTGCTAAGAGACTAAGAAGACATGGGAAGTGGTCGCTGGAATGTAAATCAGAGATGACATTCCACTGTAATGAAACTGCTAACTGGGATGAACGCACTGCCAAATCGATGTGTGAATAGGTGTTAAAGGCATCTGAAAGGAACGTTGGCTCTCCGGTATTCAGGAGAACCAAGTTATTGCTCTCCAAGAATTTTGCAATGAGGTTGCCTCTCGAACATGCCCGAGTTGAGCCCCAAAGTGGGTGATGGGCATTAAAGTCTCCAACTATTAGAAATGGGTGTTGAAAGTTGGGAAACCAGATCTTCAAGGTCAATTGACAAGAGGTCATCTGATGGCGGTACATATACATTGCAAATGCAAAATTCAATTGATGGCAGCTTAATCCTTACAGCTACAGATTGCATATCAGATTGTAGCTGTAACGGATCTACAAATGTGTCATCCCTGAGGAGCATCATAGTGCCCCCATGAGCTGGAATGCCCTCTTCTGTTTCAATATCACACCTCAGTGGTGTGTAGCATCTGATTTTAAACTTGTCTTGTGGTCGTAGCTTAGTCTCTTGTAAGCATTCCAACAAGGGGTTATGCTTACTGAGCAAAAGTTCCAGTTCTGGTCGATGTGCTCTTAAACCCCGTATGTTCCATTGGAGGATAGCCATTGGAACTATGGAGATAGGATGTAAAAGTTGGTCTACATCAAGACGACTTTAACGGTGGCGGAATCAGTTTACCCTTTTTCTTCGGTGTAGGGCTAACACCTGTTTCTTCTTCGTCGGGTTTATCCTGGCGCTTTTTCGCTGCCGTTCTTGTAGTGTGGTCCGTGTCTTCCTGGTCCATTTCTTCGACGGATGAGGCACCTTTTCCTATAGAAAACTTAGGTTCGAGGACCCCAAACCGGTTGGACACGATCGACGATGATGACATTTGTCGATCTGAGTCTTCACCAGGACACCCCTCAGAAGAGGAACTTCTAGCCACTCTAGAACTTTCTTTCTTGCCGATCCCTTTATTTGTAACCTTGAGGAAATCTGATTTGGTGTAATTGGTCTTAAACTTTTTGGGTGGTGCATCGTAGACTATAACGGGCTTGACGGTCGATGAGGTTGCCGGCTTTGGTGATGACAGTGCGGACTTCTCCCTCGACGAGTTAGGTGAGAGAGGAGCCGGCTTGGATGTCTTGGTAGGCTTTCGAGCTGGTGTGGCAGAAAGGACCTTGTCTGTTATAGTAGCCTCACAATCGCTGGTCTGAGTTGCGATTTCTTTCCTCGGTGCCATCTTGGCAGCTATGGAGCTGTATGTACCGGACCTTGGGACCGAGGGTAGACGAGTATGTAGCAGTCTACGGGAATCCGAGAAGGATAACTTCTCCCTTACTCGGATCTCCTGTATCACCTTTTCCTCTAGGAAACGTGGGCACTCTCTGTGGCTGGATGGATGTTCACCAGCACAGTTGCACATTTTGCCAGGGATGTGCAGGCATCCTCATGTTTAGACAGACCACACTCAACACATGTTGGCACACCCCTACTAAAATCACTCGTATGACTGAAGCGTTGACATTTAAAGCACCTGAGTGGGTTTGGTATATATATGGCCTAACCTCTATGGTCTCATACCCTGCCCTAAGCCTTTGCGGGAGGTCTACCCGATCAAAGGTCACGAACAGGGTACGGGTAGGCACCAACTCCCCTCGCTCTCTACGTTTTACTCGGTATACAGCAGTGACACCCTGATCTTGTAGGTTCTCCTTTATTTCCTCATTTGACGTCCTGTCCAATGCACGAGTGGTAACAACCCCACGGGAGAAGTTCAGGAACTTGTGCACCACAAACATGATGGGATAGATGCCCAATAACGTAGCTTTAAATAATGTTGCTGCTTGGGAAACAGAGTGCGCTTCCACAAGGAGCGTGCCGTTTCTGGAGGGAGTACAGGACTTGACTGGACCGGCAATTTTATCCAATCCCTTCTGGATAATAAAAGGGTTCAATAACAAAAAATTCTTTCCTTCCTCATTTCTGGTTACAACTAAGTAGCGAGGACCACAAGACTCGACTACTTCTTTTCCACCTGTGTTAAATAATTTATTATTAGTATTAATGTTAAATTTAACCATAATAAATGGGCTAGTGCTCCCCACCCATCACGGTGCCCAACAAGGGGTCATCCCACTGGGAAGACAGGGCTGCACAGGGGATATAGCGAGCTCGCTGTCTCACTCACCCTGGAGTTCGGTGCAATACCTAGTCCTGGCCGATTGATTAGGGGTGGCTTAGTCCCTAACCTCCCGTTTAGGCGAAGCAGAAGCCAAAGTAGTGTATTAGAAATGCGCACCCTCTCCGAATTCAGAAAAACATTGTTACGAGCTCAGATATTTATCCCTCAACCACCAGGACAAACCTTTCCACCAACACGGGTCTCCACGCACGGCCTACAGGTGGGTAGGCATGATGATCGTATCCCTCAACCACGAAGAGGAGCCCACACGAGGGAGACTGTTGGCTCGGGACCACGGGTGCGTCAAACCCTTACCTACCGAAATAGGCCCCTGGGGGGCCCATGTTTGTAGCACATCTGGTTTCAGAGATATGGAAAGATAAGGTACCTGACTAGAAAGAAAAGAATAATTAACTGTCAATGAAGAACAGCTGACACATGCTATGCTGCAGTTGCATTTTGTACCCTGCATTCAGTAAAGTGGTGATCTTTTAAGAGCGCACACATGCTTTTCAAAGTTAGTAAATATACCGCTTAGCAAGCCTAGTGCTGGTACACCTAGTAGTAACTGCGAAACTCGTAGGACTTTACATAAGCAGGCTAGAAATATTCTTGCTAATGTGTATTCCTTTTTCAAACAGATCTCAATTAAAGACATTTTCGAAAATACAAATTTTGCTCAGAGTTGAGATTTAATGTCATATAGTGATAGGTGCTCTGTAGGAGGAAAAGCTGGACATCAGATAGTATAAATAAAAGAGGTAAACACATTTCCCTTAAATCTAGTTTATTAATATTAAAGAAAAAGTTTATTACAAATAAAATGCCTACATTGTATCTATCTTGGTACATTATTATTATTCCTAAATTCCCTAACTAATTGAGATAGCTATTATTTGGCTCACTGCTTTAATATGTTTTATCCCCCTATTGTGCGTGTACCACTTGACATCTTCCAAAGATCAAACAATTAATAAGCCTTACTCACATAGCAGGGTAAGAAATGGCAGGACCACGCCCGTTCTGCAGAGCATCTTCTTCTGACAATCGTGGAGTCGTCTAGCAACACCGAAATACTGTCTGCAGCGTCTTCTCTTATCCCCCTTTTATATGCGAGAAATTGTGTGAGGTTTTGGTTTCCTTTCGGACTATGATACAAAGTCATGCGGTAAAACGTCTGGTCACGTACATTTCTTATAAGGATATTTAGATGGGATAAAAGCCACTATTGTGAAGGTAAGATTTGCCCTTAATTTAATTACCCAATTCATTATGTGGTATTGTTATCTCGACCTTGGCCATTGTAAGTAGCCAAAATAATGTTGTGGCAACGCCCATCTCATTCAATAAACATTGAGTGTTATTAATTTGACTTATGGTACATGAGGGTAGGGCACATGCAACACTATATCCTCCCCACCTTAGAAGAAGCAGAGGGGGAGTCCCCTATGGGAAACCATTCACAGGTAAGAATGATTCCCTTATGGTTACAATTTGTCATTTAAGTAAAGAACTAAATTATGTAATCACACTATTTGAATGTCTTTGTTCCAAGAAAAGAAAAAGAGTGAGCTATCTCATCCTAGCCTAACTTAACTAAACTTAATATAAGGTGAGTACATCAAAATAAGTGTAATGTGAAATACAGTGAACATTTTTGTATTTCTTCAATGAAGGTTTGTGATAAGCATAACAACTGTAGTGGTAAAGTCTGTTTAGTTAACGTGTGTGCAGTTCCCACTCAAAGGGACCTCAAAGGACCTGACCTCCCCGCCCACTAATGACCGTCATAAATCTATCTCCACACTTCAGAAATGGAACACTGACGTTGGGGACCAATAGCAACCCCGATTTTCTGAAAATGACAGTTGCATGTCTACTCCACATGGAGTCTCAGTTGCCAAAGTTCCAACTTCCAGTTGTTCTGTTTCATTAGGTGCACACATTCATTGTGTGTCGCGATGTGGAGACCGTGGGAGGGAAATGCAGTAGTAAATGCAAATGAAGTAGTAGATAACGTTCAGTCAAGTGAAAATAATCAAAGTGAAGACAATAGTGAATGAATTGGAAGGTGTTGCTGGGCCGAGTTATGTTAGGGGAGAAGCCTCAAAAAACAAAGTTATAACGGGAACTCTTTCTAAACAAAGTCAAGCGCTTGCTTTGAACGCATATAAATATGTGGTGAAAAATAATCTTGGTAAGGGGCCATGTAGTGAAACTGCAAAAATTCTGGGTATTCACAGAAATACGGTTAGAAAAATTGTGACGAAAGGAATACCAAAGATGCCGACCAAGTGTGGAAACGAAAGAAAACGTTTCTCTAAGGTGAATAATTTCACATGCGATTTAATTTGCCAAGAAATGTATAGTTTCTATGCAAAAGGGAGAGCGCCCACCTTAGATGAATTGGTTGCACATTTGCAAGAAATTTGTGATCTTCCTTATGGACACTGCTCTTTGCGCGGCCTTCTAATGGAACTGGGTTTCAAATACCGCACTTTGAATAAGAGAAGGGTTATTATGGCATCCAGCAGAATTGTAGCTTGGTGATATATATACTTGTCAAAACTAAGGAAGTTTCGCAGTAATGGACACAAGATAATTTATTTAGACAAAACCTGGAACAATACCCATGACGTATCGAGAAAAGGATGGGACCACGGTTCGTGTGCTTGCACCTTACCTGCTCCTGTGTCGAGGGGTAAAAGGATTATGGTGCTTCATGCTGGGAGTGCCGAGGGATGGGTAAAAGACTGCCTCTTCTTATCGGTGAAAAACATTGGTGATGCAATGGCCGACAGTCACGATGACATGAATGCAGCAGTGCTTGAAAAGTGGTTTGATGGTAGGCTTATGACAAACCTGCCAAGGAATGAAAAATTTATAATTGTTTTGGACAATGCTTGGTATCATTCGCAATTAAAATATAGAAAACCTACAATGTCGATGAACTTAAAAGATATAGGCGAATACATGAGAGTTCATAATATTGAAATACCTGAACCTCTGCCTATTAAAGCTGTACTCCTGGCAGAAATTAAAAAGGCAATTATGGGCAAGGATTACGTGATTGACGACATCGCTCGTAAATATGGGCACGAAGTTTTAAGATTGCCGCCGTATCACTGCTGTTTCAACCCCATAGAAATGGTGTGGTCGAAACTGAAGAGAGAAGTGCGCAAGAGAAATGCAACACCTTCACTCAGCGAAAGCTTTTGCAACTTGTTGAGAAGCTGTGTAGAAGGGATCGATGCAGAACTGTGGAAAAATTGTGTGCAGCATGTAAAAAAAGTAGAGGAAAAATACATTAGTCAGGATCAGCAATCTAATGATAGCAGGTTCATCATTACCAGTGACTCTGAGAGTGATGGAGAAGCGGAATGAGGCACATATATCTATGTGAGTTAATAGCGCTGATTGTAATAATTACGAAAAGGCCTACATGCTAAATAGAGAATTTAGCAGTAGCGGTGGTGGCGGTAGTAGTAGTAGTAATAGTAACAATGGCAATAACAGGAATACAATATTTTCAAAGTGCCTTATTTTGATTCTCGTAAAAACCCAGTCTTTTGACAATGTGAAGTGCACGTGTTGTTTAGACAGAGAAAGAGACTCTAGGAAAAGACGGTGATGTTAAAATGTTGCAACATTGTAGAGAGGACCGTCAGGAGGAGGGTCCATGTTGTAAAACGATTATGAGGGTTCGTCAAAGAAAGCGGCCGCCGTGCACTTGCGTTGAGTCGACAGACTTTATCTCTTGCTTTATTGGTGACTTCCGTTCTCACGACCATTTCATGAATTTCCTCTAGTGGTTCGTTAGCGTTATCAATCTCGGGAAAATGTAACTGCCTAGGACCCAACGGATGTGAAGTGCAGTGAAGCCGTCGCCTGCTGCAATATTTGAAAATGACAAAACCTGAAATTGCCACACCTACAAGCAATATACAGGATCCTGCACTCGCCCACGCAGATGTAGCTACCGATTGCCTCTCGTAAGTAGCTCGTGCTTCCCGCACATTGTTAATCAGATTTTGAAGGGGCAAC
Organism: Mantis religiosa; assembly: GCA_030765055.1. Lineage (NCBI taxonomy): Eukaryota > Metazoa > Arthropoda > Insecta > Mantodea > Mantidae > Mantis > Mantis religiosa. Next base: position 416,602,269 of record CM060950.1, read on the forward strand.
TGTGGAGGTCGGTTAACATTTCGAGTCTCTGCCTGGGCTACCTGTTGGATGTGAAGGTCCAAGGGTGTCGAGAGCAGCTTTCGTAAAGTCGTGGGTCTCTTCCAGTGTCACCAGACTTGGGATGTCAGAAACGATGATAGCATTATCCTCCAGGCTCCAGTTTGTCTCCCCCGTGATGACTGGCAGGAGGGTCATCTGATCCGAGTGGTAGTAGCAGTCCAGGTCGCCCACTAGGAGTCCAGTTCCATGGAGTATCAGCATGGCTGTACAATACGCCTTCCTAGCAGAACAAGCTTTGACAAGTTTTAAAGGTTGTGATACAGCATACACCCAATAGGTCTTCTTTTTCGTTCTCACATGGTGCCAAATGGGTGCGAAGCCTGGACTTATAATGACTCTTTTGCATAAATTATATACATGCTTTCTTTGACCGAAGAAGAGCGAGGATACACAGGTAGGTGAGCATGCAGAATATAGGGCAAATTCTGCTGGACAGATTGAGATAAGGACACTTTTACATTTGGCTAGGAGGGATTCAGTGAGCAGAGCATACTTTTGTCTGTCTTTGGAAACTGCCAAGTGTGTCACCGTAGTGTCTATGGTGACATGGTGTCCTATCTCTGATATGTATATGGGTAAAGGCAACACCATGTATAGATCTAATGTTCTGTCCATACCCTTTAGCGGCACCCGTACTAAGATCCGTACCATCCCATTCATGGAATATGCACATATATCACACATTTCGTAGTAGGTGTGCATGCTAACCATGTCTGTACCTGATAATAAAGAGGTCCCCATGGACAACTGTGTGGCCACAGTTTTCAAAATCTCTGATAAATTTTTAGGTGGTAAGATAGTAGCGCTAAATCTCCCTGTTGCTAGGACATCCAGTCCTTCCCTTAATTGCATTATTTGTTGCTGCAAGTTCAATATAAACAAGGAAATTTCCCGGATTGCTACGGAGATATGAAATTCATCCAAAACCCACTTCTTGAGTTCCAAAATGTTCTCTTGTGTAACATCGTTTCAATTATTTTATCTATAACTTCAACTAGTGCTGTTGTTAAATTTCTAACGGTATCTGTACTGTGGGTTACCCTCTCATCTAAATTTTGAATATATGTTATTTCCTTTCACTAACACACAGTAATTCAGAAGATACTGTTTCTACTTTTGCTATTTCGCTGTGTATATGATTAATGTCTTCCCTATCAGGAGTCCCGAATAAGAACTTTACCACAGAACCGCCGGCATCAATTAACCCTCTCTTTCTCCTAGGGTTTTTGGCAGAGGAAGGTATTGTTCCAGGTTTTCGACTTCAGTTTTAAGCAAATTTAATATTTTCTCTAATTTAGCTATTTCACTCTAGTCAATAAGCACGGTTTCGTCGTATAAGCGTTTATATTCTAGCTCCTGGAAAGCATCTTGGATGTGTGCTACTGCCGATTTGTAATGGTGCAAAAGTACGTCAATACCAACTGTCCACTTACTACCTGTGACTAGAACCATCTCTTGATAGGCAACTATAATTCCCTTTGACATGAGAGGTTCTTTGGGAAGCATTAGTGGGTCTATAATTTCGGGCTCCTGTTTTCTGTGGAGGTTTTCCTCAAAACAGACACTGACCAGTGATTTTCTGCCCCTGAGGGAACGAGTTGCTGCCCTATATGATCTGCTGGACTTTCGCCAACAAACTACTCTCCATCCATCCCCCCTCTAGAGATGGGATAACTGGCCACCGAACACGGTGACTGTGCTCCTTCCACTGACTCGGCTCAACTGCGCCCTCACTAATATCAAGACCAACTTGTCTCGATCTTCAAGTCATGGGCTTCCTACCTTCTAGGGGCTTGTCATGTCTCCTTACTATATTAGGATCCTCTAGTAATTTTTTTCTTTGTAATTTATGTCCTCCAATGTTAAGTCATATTGGACGATGAATGAAATCTGTGAAATGATGCTCAAATGAACTCGGGGTCCATAGAGCTTAGAGTTACCAACATTCGTCTTTTAGGATAAGGGAAAACCCCGGAAGAAACCCTATCCAGGTAACTCACCCTGACCCAGATTCGAACTCGGGACCCCTTGAACGTGAGGCAGACATGCTACCACCACGCTATCGAGGCGGGCATCTTCTAGTAATCTACTACATGTATCACACATCAAAATTTCAATTTTTTCAGGTACTGTATATGGTGTAGAGCCCGTAATCATTGATTCATCAAACTTTACCGCTTGACCTAATTTAACTGATTTATCTAGGAATGCATCCTTTTTGCTTACATTTCATATTTTCATCAAACAATATTTCGACTCCTTGGGCAACCTCGCATTTTGTCGTCTCACCCATTGCAAATTTTCTTCTCCCTTATCGTTAAATTTATCACTTATATCATAAACGGCAGATACCGTCCTAGCAACATATATTCCTTTTATTCCTAGTTCAGTAGGCTCAATATACACTTCGTTGGGGATAGGCATACCTTTTACACATTGAATGCAAGCAAGTACCCGATTTTCTGGCCTCTGCGGAATTTTAATGCCTTCTGCTAGTAATATGTTCCATCCTGGCTCTACACATTCTCCTTCATCTGCTCGTAACATGCGGATATAACCTTGACCTGCAGTGATCAGTTCCGAGAGAGGTTGTCTCAGAGGTGTCCTCAGTTTAATCCAACCAAACTTTGTACCAAGCCTGGCGTTATATATATTGTAGCTTCCAGCTTAAGCAAGAGGTCTAAACCTATTATACCACTATGAAATCTAATGGACACTATGCAAAATGTATGCATAACTACATCTGGTATGTGGGCAATCGTAAACTCAACAGTTTGCTCTCCTTCAACAAGAGGTGTAAACCTATTATACCACTATTAAATCTAATGAATGCTACGCAAAATGTATGCATAATTACATCTGGTATGCGGCCAATCGTAAACTTAACAGTTTGCTCTGCTTCAATAATTAACTCACCATCCGTCACCCGTATGCCTGTAAACTTGGGGCCATACACCCTATCGGGAACTCCTAAAGTCGTGTTAATACACGAGAACGTTGCTCCTGTGTCGACTAACATCTCGTGTTCTTCTCCTGTGATGGTGATGGTTAAGAGTAATTCTTTACGTACAATTGTTAATGAGAACGCGGGAATCCGGAAGGCCCTTGACTTGCCACGTTCCCGCACCTCGGCGAGCCTCTCCCATTTCCGCTGAATTTTGCCACCTACACTGAGCAACCATATGCCCTGGCATGTTGCACTTGCATCACCCGTCTAGGCTCTTTCACCAAAACAGGGCCGTTTCTCGGGTTACTTGAATCTGGGTAACATATTACACGCATATCCTGATCTGACGGTCGGGCTTGCATCGCATCTAGCATCATCTGCTTACAAAGACAATCAGCTGCTATGTGACTTTTCTTGTTGCAGCGATAACATGTCTTACTGGTGTGCATTATAAATACTTTCCTGTCATTTCCTGCTTGGGTGGAGCTGCCTCGCTGTTTTTCTGCATTCTCTACTGTAGTGGCTATGTGTATTGCCGTGTTTAATGTTTCTGGCATCTGGAATCTAACTTGTTGTCCCACTGTTCCCTTCAATCCATTAATAAATGCAGCTAACAAGCGCCCACCTGCCTCTTCGTTTACTGTCTTCTGAACCTCGGGGGTCTTCGACTTTCCTTATTGTTTTATGACATAGTTGACGGCACCTGACAGTGAACATTTCCACTGTTTCATCTGATTTTTGAGCAGCATCCTGCAAAGCAGTGTAGTGATATTGGGGCGGTAACTTTTCTGTAAACCGTGCAATTAGTGAATTTTTAAAGCTTTCCCACGTCACATCTGCTCCCTTAAGTTCTGTGTTTCCTCTATAAAATTGACGTGCTCTACCCGCTAGCTTACTCTGGCTATATTTACCTGATCTTTTGTCCAATTATCTACAACTACTAATTGCTCAATACTTACAATAAGATCTTTTACTGGTTTCCCCTTTGGATCCCCATTAAATTCTTTTATTACTGAAGCAATACTAACATAAATAGCTTTGGCTGCCGTGAGACGAGCTAATTTAGTTTCTAATTCCCTGATTCCATCTCCGGCAGTTGCCATTGTGTACAATTAAAATTTTGTATTCTTTTGTTTTTCTAATAAAACTTATTTTTATTACAGGTGGAACCACTGTCTCTCCTAAGGCGTGCGTTGACGCGGCCGCCAAGTGGGGAAAGCGTCAGCGGTGTGAGCGACACAACGGACGAGGGGCAGTGGAGTGACACTTCTCCAGAGCTTTGGCAGGCAGGCCAAACACCACCCCTAAACACTATGGGCTCACACACAGGGTATCCCCTATGCCGCGGAACAAACAGAGCCCCCAAAATCCACCAAATTGAGATTTTTAGCTACCCATATATATACACACACACACTTGAACTTTCAAATATACTTATCTACCTCAAAATTTTTCTGTTCTTTGTTCTCCCTCTTATTGTATTCCTTATCTCACTTCCCGATATACACTCTTAGGTTTCGTGTAACATGGAGATGCACTGGGGTAAATTGAGACCCTTTTCCCTTCTGGAGTACCAACTTTTTGTTGCAAAACTACTTCACCTGCGTAATCGTATAAGAAATCTGTTCTTTCGACCTCTAATTCCTCAAAAGTGTCGCCAGAGTCAATATAACGCTTCAAAATATGAATTTCTAAATCGAACATAACTGTACCATATACATTGGGACGTGTATATACTTTGTATGAAGGACAAAAAAAAAACCTTTAATTTTACCTTAAATGCCAGTTCTATTCGTGGGTCACAGATAAATCCTTTAAACTTGCGTTTGTGGTGTTCTAAGAGATCTAAATTTATCTCAGTGTATTTCCTGAAAAACTCTTGAACTAACGTAAGAGCAAACTCATCTGCACTCCTCAACGCTTGAGCACTTGTGGTTGAAACCATATGTACATATACTATCGTAAACGTGATGGGTTTGATTTTTCTTTCGCACTTAAATATACACCTAAACATGCCCAACATTTAAAATGTTGACCTTTCTTTCATAGGTTCGGATGTTCCTTAGAAACACCTATAAAAAATCCCAACCGAGCTGTCACCAACTTATAGTGATAGGTGCTCCGTAGGAGGAAAAGCTGGGCATTGGATAGTATAAATAAAAGATGTAAACACCTTTCCCTTAAATCTAGTTTATTAATATTAAAGTAAGAGTTTATTAAAAATAAAATCCCTACAATGTAAATATCTATCTTGGTACATTATTATTATTATTATTCCAAAATTCCCTAACTAATTGAGATAGCTATTATTTGGTTCACTGCTTTCATATGTTTTATCCCTCTATCGTGTACCACTTGACATCTTCCAAAGATCAAACAATTAATAAGTCTTACTCACATAGCATGGCAAGGAATGGCAGGACCACGCCCGTTCTGCAGAGCATCTTCTTCTGACAATCGAGGAGTCGTCTAGCAACACCGGAACACTGCAGCATCTTTTCTTATGTCCCCTATTATATGCGAGGAATTATGTGGGTTTTTGGCTTCCTTTCGGACTATGAAACAAAGTCATGCGGTAAAACATCCGGTCACATACAATTCTTATAAGGATATCTAGATGGGATAAAAGCCACTTTGTGAAGGTAAGATTCGCCCTTAATTTAATTACCCAATTCATTACTATAGTTACAAGCTTGTCACGTGAGTGCTCATTCTGTGATGAACATTGTTAAAGAAGGCAAACAGTTTACCAAATTAGGAAAAGTTTCCATATTTAGATCTCCAAGAAAGCATTGAGCAGCTAAAAAATGTGCTACCAACTTAGACAATTTTCAGAAGTGTGTTTTACGTAGAACAATTTATGATTTATACGACAAGGATGAATATCCAACTGCCAAAAGGCTGTCCAATTTAATGAGGGGGGAAATACAATATACGGATTCTGTATCTTCTATGCATAATATTCTGAAATCCCTTGGGTTCAAATATAAGAGAACCAATGATGCTAGCAATTTCTAATTGAAAGAAGCAATACTGTTGCTGAAAGACTAAAATTTCTGTGCACAAGGCACAATATTAGTACATGAGTTTCATGGTGTAAAAATACTTCATAAATACATATTCATATCTTCCGTATTTATTAAGTATTTGAATGAAACAAAAATTGGTTTAAAGTCCATTACAGACAGTATACAAATATGGCATCATTAAAATAGAAACTATATTCACAAATCATTGAAATGTCACGATTTTGTTTCACAGTAGAAACACCTTTCGTAGACCGCATCTAATTTGAACCATTTTGTTTTGTGTGCATATGAACTATAGCTATGTAAGTGAACTGTTCTCCGGTTCAAGGTTTTATGGTTCAGATTATGGATAATCATTGCATATGTTCTCACACATGCTGAAGTATTAAGCAAACTGCTCTGTCAGCATCTGTATCACTACAACTCAGCATCTGTAAGATGCTAGGTGGATTCGGTGAGACAAAGATATATCTTCCATCTCTGTCGCCCGCTAGCTGTGGAACTGGCAATGCCAAGACAGTACGATAACCGTATTGGCTCAACCCATGTTCATTCTTATTTTGTAGCTACTGTAGCTGACATCATGAAGCCAGAAGCAAGTTTCATTAATGTGCAAATACTGTCTATTTAAATTGTTGTATGCCATAAAAATGCTTCTTAAATACACATTTGTATCTTTCATATTTATTATGTTATTTGAACGAAACAAACACTGGTATAAAACCCATTAAACACAGTATATATCTACAGTATCAATAAAGTAGAGAGTATATTAATAAGTCGTTGAAATTTCACTATTTTATTTCATGGTAGCAAAAGCCATTCTTTGCGTCGAATGCAACTAATATTTGAGTCATTTTGTTTTGTGTGCATGCAAACAATAGAATATATGTGTAGCTGTGTAAGTGAGTTCTCCAGTTCAAAGTTTTAGGGTTTAGTTTATACTACCAAGTGATAATCACTGTATATGTTGTGTGAAACACATGCTGGAAAGAAATAAACCTCTCTGTCAGCATCTGTATGTACCTCTTATTACAGTATTTCATAATTGAAGTTTATGCTAGCCTTATTCAGCTGTTTTCGCTCAGTATTTATTTATCCTGACTGGGTGTTCAGAGATATTTCTTATAGCTATCAAGAGTTAGATGAATAGCACATTTGCAATTGTTCAATTTCAGTGTTAACCATGGCTTATCCTAGTAATTTAGCAAATATATTAGCTTGTGTTGAATGTGTAGAGGCTTCTGATAGAAAATGTGGAGGACATTTTGTTGTTTGACATGATTTGGATGGTGATGACAATTATGAGGGAGGTGTTGATATAGGCAGCAGTGACGAAGATAATGACCTGCTTCCTTGAGGGTTCATGAAGAATCAATATTGTGCAGTGATCAAAACAATTTGAACACACAGACATATAGGCAAATAGATACATACTATATACGCACGTTATCTTGAGCGCTAGTTTTACGGTGTGGTACGGGCAGGGGGCAAGAAATGAGAGGTAACACTGTTTTGTTTCTGAGGTGCAATCAACTTAGAAAAACACAATTCAGCAAAATAGTGTGTAAGTTAAGCGAAGATATGCACCTCAAGTGTGACATATGTGGACAAACAAACTGAACTGGATGGCGATATTTTGTCATATGTCTCCTCTGGTGGTGGTTCGAGGAACTTGCATGGCAACTGCATTTTTGGGAAACAAACCACAACATAAATCCAGAACCAAAACTACTAAAACATACATCAGGAAAACAAGAACTGTCCACATGGGAACAAATCTTCATTTCAAGAAATAGGAACAAAGTATTCAATTTCGACATCCCCCAGAAAGATTTGTTCAGCAAATTTGTTCACTAAGTGTTGTTTAGTGTCATTAATTGTATCCCTTTAAATTTAATTAAAGTAGTATACAATTATTAATTATATTATGCATATTGAATGAAGAATTACTCTATTTATCAGCAACAGTACGACTTTTTGTATTTTAAATGAGTACCTACAGGAATGACAGAGCCCAACAACGCAAATAATATATGGTTCTGTTCTGTAATGCAAACATTTGTTTCTTATGTCCTGAACTATCCCAGAAGATAATTCTGTATTGCAGCAAATAGTGAAAGTAAATTTCAATTGTACTGCAGGCATAAAAAAATGTGTAAATTTGTGTATTGTCAAACCTTTATATTTTAATTACCAACCCAGAAAAATGATTTCGTTATAGTTGAAATATAATTATATACTTTTCCTGACCCCACTGTACTAACTTCCAGCACTAAATGTCACTGCTCAGACCTTTTTCTTGCCAAAAATCAGTTGTCTGATTGACAGTGAAAGAAGCAGTGGTGATTTCTTACTGTGAAAGAAGTGTAAATGATGAATTAGCAGTGTTGATAAACAAATTTAAGAAAGGTTTTCAAATTTTGAGAAAGTTGTATTTGTGTTGAAAAGAATGGAAAACCTATAAAATCAGATGGCAAGGAATTCATAGTTAATGTCCAGAAATGCTTTAACAATGAACAAGAAGCCTTGTAAAATTGAAAACCAACAATATCGGTTACAAGCATAATCTAATGAACTACTGCAAATACAGATGTATCTTCTCACACAGTTATTGGGATTTCAAAAGAACAATATAATGCACAAGTAATATAGCCTTATGGACACTCAGAGAAAAGAATGTCCCAATATACAAGGGGCGTTCAAAAAGAAATGAGCCAGAGTCTGGTATGCGCAAACCGGTTACAGGATGGTAATATCATGGAATGTGTAAAGAATTGTTGTTCCGACCACAGCGTGGAAGTTCACAGCCCATCGCTAGAGGGCATGCGTGCACATCACGTGGCTATAGAAAGCTAGCAGCAGCATGCATCAATCGTCTGAACACTGCCAGTCACATTGCAAACAGTGAAATGGAGGCGTCAGAAGAAGAGCAAAGAGGTGGTGTTTGTTTTCTGACAGCGAAAGTAGGGTTAACGAACATTAATCGACAAATGTCACAAGTGTATGGCGAACATTGTATGTCCCTTGCAAGAGTCAAGGCGTGGCACAAGCACTTCAGGGGAGGATGGGTGTCGTTAACCGATGATGCACAGTCTGGAGCACCACACTACATTACCGATGACATCGTCCAGCTGGTTGATGCACGACGATTTGTCACACAGGACTGCCGAGTGACAGTGAAAGCCACAGCCGGCGAGGTCGGATTGAGCATTGGAAATGTTCACACCACCATGAAGGAAAGACTGCTCTTGTGCAAAGTGTGCCCAATGATTGCCCCACAATCTTCAAGCACACCAGAAAGCATGTCGAATGGCCCACTGTCTTGTTCATGTGCAGCGCTATGCTAGGGATGGGAATGAGTTCCTTGCACAAGTGGTGGCTGGAGATGGGTCACGGTTTCATCACTTTGAACCAGAATCAGAACGACAAAGTCTCCAGTGGAAGCATCCAGGGTCACCACCACCAAAAACAGCTAAGGCCATCCACAGAAGTGCAGGAAAGGTTATGCTAAGTTTCTTTGACCAAGATAGCCCCTTCTGATTCACTGCCTGCAGCACGGGACAACAGTGAATGCCCAACGTTACTTGCAATCCTTGACCAACCTTTGCAAGCAATCAAATCAAAATGACCAGAAAATCTCACTTGTGAGGTCATTCTGCTCCACGACAATGCAAAGCATCATACAGCCAACAGCTGCTGCACTCCTGCAGAAATTCAAATGGGAGGTTCTCAGCCACCCTCCATACACTCCAGACCTCTCTCCCTGTGATTACGCCATTTTTGGTCCCCTTAAAAAGGCTCTGAGAATCGAACTCAGGACCGTGGTCATGGTTGTATCAGGTCTGTTTCCAGATGGCTGTTATAAGCTATGCCTTCCATTCATGGGGTGTTTCATTTAGTTTTTCTTATATAAGCTTTTATTAATTCGCAACAGATGGCTACACCAAAGCAAGAGAACTGTGTGTGCATATTCCTTAACAATTTATTTATTGGTAATAAATCGTTCTTCCGCACTAGCCATGTGTAGGTGATAATTTGAACAGGTAGTCAGATTCAAAAATTCAATGCTATAGCTGGGATCTGAACCACAGATCTCCCGGTCTCCGACCGGTTGCTCTTAACCATTAAGCTACTTTTTAATCGGTTTTCCATACTAGCTGTGTAGGTGATGATTTGAATCGGTAGTCAGATTGAAAAATTCAATGCCATAGACAGGATTAACTATGAGGCCTGGGACATAAATACTTACAGTCGCCACAAAAGGTACCTCATTGTATCTGAGAGCCCCTAGTGGTTTACCGAAAAAATGTGAGTCAGTTGGACAAGTTAATGTCATGCCGGCCATAGTAGCTCCTTGGTTAAGAGCCACGGATAGAGACTGGGAGATACATGGTTTAAATCCCGGCATTGGCATTGAATTTTTGAATTTGAATCTGCCTATTTAATTTATTTATTGTTAGCTTTTAAGTTGCTAATGGATACATGGCAGCTCCTGCAATTAGCAAGTGATGCATTTACATTTTCCTAGCATATATGCACCGCTAGATAGTCTTCAAAATGGTTCACCTTTAGGCAAAGCAGGGAATGGAGTACTTCGCACTTCTCTATTTGGTTTCTATGGTATTTATGGTTTTTCCTACTACCACCATGCCTTGCTAATTTACCTTTCTTGAATTTTCGTAAATAGGCAAAATTGATTAAGTGATATTCTGTCACTTCCTTTAGAGATTTTCTTCTCAAAATGGCAGCAGTTTCTTGTATTTGCAAGTTGACTTTTGGAGAAAAGCTGTCGGAGGAACAAGTGGCAAATGACTTGTTTGACATACCGCACATACTTAATGACAATGTAAACTGTGTTTCAGGAAACTTATAATAGAGGTGACAGACTACATCATTTGCTATTACAAACTGCAAAAGACTTTCCATCCCAAGTGTGTACGTCCCATTCACTTTAAAGAACTTAACAGAAAAATGAAACAATGTAAAGCACAATAAGAGAAAGAAGTAAAAAAAAAAAAATTGTGCTAATTAAGCAAGTTGCAGCACAGCTAAATGCATTAAGTCACAAAGAACTTTTCAGCCCAAGTGTGAAAGTCCCATGTACTTTATGTAACACTACAATTAAATAAAGAAAGGGTGCAAAAAGTCTTACAAAAGAAAAAAAAGAAAAGAAAATTTCAGTCTGTGCTAAATGATTTGCAATACAATTAAAGGTGTATATTCCTTAATTTCTACTTTCTTCGCCCCTCCCCCAACCCATATCATTCAGCAATTAAGACAGCAGGATGGCAGTTCCAACTGCGAAGCAACAGAAAAGTGTGGCTGAACCATCAGTGTAACTAATTGCTATGACTGCCAAATACTCCTTATTAACTTGGATTGCTATGTACATACCATGAAATTGCTAACACAAATCTTTACATCCATCATACAAAACTAGAAGCTAAAACACTTACCTGCCTATTTGAAGTGTTGGTTCTGTCGCATACACAACACCATTAAATCCTGTCCCTCCGGTGATGAAGGGAAGAGCTAGCATACATAAGTAATTTGAGATGAGTATTGCATCCACCTCACTAAAATCAATTATATTTGGTTGTGGTTGGAGAAATTCTGGAGCCGAGTCGATAAACACTTTTCCACAGCATTCCTTGAGTTCCTGCACAGAGAAAATTTGTTTATATTTTTTACTCCCATGTTATAATATGGTATGTACAAGCAGTAAGCTATACATGAACTTACACCTTCCAATTGTGGATCTGAGACATCTCTTGGCATCCATCCCAGCAAACCATTGAGCCGTGTGTTCGGTACTAACGGCAATGGTAAAAAATTCAGCACTGTTTGAGCTGATAAGCCACAATCCAGCATTAGTTTGATTTCTTTGAATAGAAGAATGTTGCAAGATGTCCTTGCATCGCTGCTCAAGCAACACTGAAATAAAAGCAAAGTTGAACGAAACTTCCTTCGTATCCAAATACTGCGTGTATATAATTTAAGTTATTCAATGTCTTAAGAATAGTTCCTGTTATAATACTTAAACAAAATAATATATAAGGAGATGATTATTTAAATTTAGCATCACAACATCTTACCAATTTCATTACGCACGCTTGCCTTTTCAACTTCGCGAGAGAGATACGGTAGCAAGGCAAATAGAGTACTAGAGCCCACACTTTAATTCAAATAATTTCAGGTTAGCCAATGTAGTGTCTTATTCATATCATACATTGAGCTCAAATAAGGTCGATAATAGGCCAATAATATATAAGTAGTAAAATAATACAACAGCTATTAAATTTTGAACGAAGCAGAAGTTATTTTATATATTAGTTAGTATGTAACACGGCAGATCTAGTACTGGTAGCCATCTTAGTTTCATAGCTGTAATTGGCGCGTGCAGAAATGTCTGAAAATCAGGAGCAGAAGCCCGACGCCGGTCCCGGGGACGCAAACTCTGAGTATATCAAGCTGAAAGTCGTTGGAAATGACTCCAATGAGATCCACTTCAGAGTTAAAATGACAACGCAAATGGGAAAACTCAAGAAATCCTATAGTGAGAGGGTGGGAGTTCCAGTAACGTCACTAAGGTTTCTGTTTGATGGTCATAGGATCAATGATGAGGAGACACCTAAACAACTTGAAATGAGAACGACGATGTTATAGAAGTATACCAGGAGCAGACATTTTATAATCTTATGTCACTTGTTTAAAAGGACAGTAGAATTGGACTATCCCCCACCTCAATTAATGTGTAACATTCCTTTTTTTTTCTTTCTTCAAATAATACATGAACATGAAAGCAGAGCATCAGTAATACTCTTTAAGCATTGTAATTTTTTTAAGTACTCTATTGAAATGATTGGTATTACTGTAGTAAGGAAGGGTTTTACCTGATAATTTAAGAATAGGCAATGTTTTGAAATAAAATGCTGGAAGAAAATTCAGATTTTAAAACTTGATGTTTTTTTTAGAGGTGGGGTAAAGGTACTTCATTTAATACCAAATGCACATGTATTGTTTTATTTGGAACAACCAGTTTAATTATAAGTAAGCAGTGTTTGGCAGGAAATTCCTCCTTATTGGTTTTGTGTTACTTTTTTTTAATTCAGTTTATAATTGGTCATTGTAATAAAGATCTTTAACTTTCCTAATAATTGAATCCGGCGCATGCTGCGCTCAAAATGTACCTTTACACCCCGGGTGTTTCGCGAACCTTAACCAGGGCCTGTTAACTCAGATAGGAAACTAGGAGACACATTAAGGTTTGCGAAACACCCGTGGTCTAAAGGTACATTTTGAGCGCTGCATGCGCCGGATTCAATGCTGCCGTGTTGCATACTAATATATAAATTAACTTCTGCTTAGTTCAAAATTTAAGAGTTATTGTATTATTTTACTACTTATGAAGTAATTTTAATAATATTATTGGCCTATTATCGACCTTATTTGAGCTCAATGTACGATATGAATAAGACACTACATTGGCTAACCTGTAAATATTTAAATTAAAGCTTTAACGGCAAGGAGGCCAAGCCAAATTAAGTTCTGAATACAATTTTCATCGATTTGTGAAATTGTAAAAATTTGAAAGAACTTCGAGGACGTATGGGCAGCAGGAAGAACAAGAATAGATTTTCACAAAGACTTATTGGTAAGTAAGATTTAGCATGTAGCTAAATACCGACAATTAATATGACATAACCTGAAATGTGTCTTAATACATATTCATGCATAGTTAAATTCTCTAGATTAATGTAGCACCTTATAATGGAAAAAGTGTGTTGTTTTACATACAAAAGCATTAGTTTAATTAACATTGTTACTTTATTACTGCAATAATGGGATTTTCTGTTTATTGTCTTTCAGGGGTCATCCATCATCTCAGGCTACCAGGAATACGATGGCAGAAATCAGAGTGCAGGATTATTGGATATTGTGTATGTTTCTTGTTTTGGTAATGTGCAATGATCTTCAGGAACTTTAGTAATGTAGCACAAAGTATTCTTTCCCGCGTACACAGCAATTTAATGTGGCATATCAAATATTTCTGAAAGTTTGAGTTTCATTTCATATCAGTGGAAAAATTAACAAAAACTTTGAGAAATACTGTGGCCAACAAGGAAAAGTGAAGTTATTTTAGACAGTTGATTGGGTGTATTAGTTTTTGTGTTTGTACTTGTAGTTTTAAATTTAAAATATGTAAGTCATATATAAGTCCATGTAAGGTAAGTAATATCCAGTTTAAATTACTGAAAAAATAGCTGTGAATTTTCTGATATACCAAAATTAGCATCATCTGTGTTTACGTATAAATTAGGTGGCTTAAATTAAAATATTTGGGCGAGATGCTTGATATGAATTTTCTAAACCTTTTCTTTAAATTGCAATGATAAGTATTTTGAAGAATTAAGTTCTCTTAACCCTACTCATCAGTGTATATCTACATCATTGATCAAGAATGTTACAGCTTTTAACAGAAATTAAAAGTATGATCTGAGATTCCATAAACCTAATTTGTTCTATTTTGTTTAATGCAGTAGTCGCTATGCAATATTATTGTACACACTACACTAAATTATTTACCTGAATAACCATCTTAGAAGAGATCTGATGGGATTAGAATTTATTTGAAAAAGCTTTACAAGTTTTTAGGTGTAATTGTGCATTTCAAGAAATGATTAAAATGTCATTGTGTCATCATCATTATATGCCACTTCTAATTTTATTTCTATTATTCCAGTTATTCTTAAAACATGCACAATGTCAGCTAGCTAGGACCTAAACACGGTGTGGCTTGATCTCAAATAAGTAAAGCTTTCCTGGCGATGAATATGCTCAAGTTGTTCTCGGGAAGCAAGCCAGGTGAAGATAACTAGAAATCAATGTTTCGGGAGTGTGCATCTCTCCCACCATCAGGATATTTATTTAATTATTTATTAAACATTTAATAAATATCCTAATGATGGGAGAGTTGCACACTCCCGAAACGTCGATTTCTAATCATCTTTTTACCTGGCTTGCTTCCCAAGAACAACTTGAGCAAGAACTGTGGTGATTTTCACATGTTCCAGTAATGTTATGCGATGCTGACAGATCTGTTTCACTGTATAAAAAAATTATTCACTGTTAAATGCAGGAGGTTCACACAAGAAAATCTCAAGATAACCTCTCTTGTGAACTGTAACAGGCTTATGTAGGATAAGAATTCTAAAAAACAATATGTTTATGATTAAATTTTTATATTTTTATTTGCTTGTTACATTTTTCATTCCTATATGCTTATTTCACCATTTGATTGTGCTTACAAATCTGGGCTCTATTTATGAGTGTGTCAGAATATTCAATGCCTTTCCAAAATAATTAAAATTACTATCTTTAGGGAAAATAGATAAGTATAACTCTGCTCTTAAAAAGTCTCTATGCAGTAGGGCCTATTACTCGGTGCAAGAATTTATGGATGATTGTGAAAGAGTCCTGTGCAATAAAGAGAATGCAATGTATCACTGTATTGCTTTAATGTATGGTATCTCTATGAACAATAAAATAAAATCTCTATAAACAAAGTTATCTTTATAAACAAATGGTTGTCACATTTTCTTGTATTATGTGGTGGTGATAAAAAAAGTTTTTAAAAATTAAAAAAGAAAAGCATATTTTGATGTATGGTGGTGGTAGTTAAAATTATTTATGTTGTTATGGGGAGGTTGTTTTCTGTATGATGTGTTCAATGTCCTACAGTGCTGCTCAGTGATGGGACCAAATAAACAAAACAAAACAGAACAGAAACATTATAAATTTGCTCATCTGTAACTAAAAATCCAGAGTGATCTAAATTGGTTCAAATCAAAATTTTTAGTGATGTCCAAGCTTTCTGTTCAAGCACCAAAGACAAACTACAATGACCCAATGTCTTTATAATTTGTTGAGAATAATCATTGTTACAATAAAGGTAAAATGACTGAGATTATAGGAAATAGCTTGTAAATCTATTGAAAGGATTTTTCTCTTTTACCAAGAGGACTTGACATTAGAATGCAATTCTAATGGGACAAGTTCTGGACTGTGGCAAATGAGATGCTTTGCATGCTCAATGTTGCCATCTTGTTACCCCTACTCTTTTCATATTTTCCTCTCTGTCGCACACTATCCTAGAGCATGCTATTCTCCTTGATGCTAGTCATAAGAGAACCCAACAGTGGCACTGGCGGGATGTTTTGTGGTGGGACCAGATGTGAAGATGCTTCTAATGAAAGTAAAATGAAAGTAAAAGTGGAGTTATACCATTTAAAACAGGTCACCTTTAGTTGCATTACCGAAAGCAATGTGTCGAAGCGCTATACATATTTAACCATAAAATAACTAATATTAAAAGATAAAATAAACTCACCAAGTGACAGTGCTACTTGTACAAGAACTGAGCACATCTGTTCTTCTAGGCACAAACATTTCAATTACTCTATTGCTGAAATTAAGGATTTCACCAATTTCCTCTTTGTGAATGGAACAAACAGCCAAGGATTTAAACCCATCTTGGCCCATGGTGTTCTAAGGAATGAGTTAATTCTTTTCAGTGTACTGAAACCTCTCTCTACCTCGGCTGTTGAAACTCGAATTGTTAGTGCAATTTGCAGCAAATACTTCCAGAAAATACTTCCTCAAAGGAGTGCTGTATCAAAAACTGAACTGTTCATTGATTGAAGAGATATCTTTGAATCTATCATTATGATAAATTACTAACAGTTTATGTTTTAACGTTTTGTAGGAGATAAAGGAATTTTAATTTTATACACATTTTTTTACAACAGGTAAATTTTCTCTGAATGTAATAAATTTCTTTGGACAAATAATTCCAAAAGTACTGAATATAAGAGACGGTTGGAATTATCCTTTCATTTGGTTGCCCTCTGTATTACACATTTCTTTGGTATCTGAAATAGGTTTGCTGCAGAATTGTAATTTGGTCGCTTTCTGGAGGGGGAAGCAATACCTTCAAATATTCTCATGAATTTCAGACACAGCTGATTCTAAATACTGAAAAGCATTAGATAATGTAACACTATCAGCAATATGCACCTGAATTGTGCTGCATAAAATGATGTTGTAGAAAACATTTAGAAGAAACAAAAATTCTAGACTATTCAGTAAATTCTTCAAACCAAGAGCTTCCCATATTGTTACATCATCCCACCCATTTTCCTGTTCAATCTTTTCAAAACACTGCAATACAAGTTGGTTGAATTGAGGTGAGGGTGCTCAACTGCAAGGTCATTAGTGCCACTGCAATACATAGAGCTCTGTTAACAACCTGTGATTGAAAGTTCCATCTCATTATAGTAGCAGCTGGAATATGTTTATTGTAAACTGAACACAATAGATCACTGTGTTTTGGTGAAGATGAAAAATAACAACTGAATGTTTTTAGCCATAACTTCTTATTTAACCAACTGTTACATAAAGTCCTCTGTTTTTTGTCCTGTTGCTGTGTAAATGTAAAATTGTTCAGCTGATGTGCACCTAATCATTCAATTTCAAATTTTTCTTTTACCTTTAATGAATGAAAGGAACTTTCCATCAATAATCCACCCTACTCATTTTAAAACTGCACTATTTTGTCTACCAAACAATTAAGATTCCAACAACAATCTCACGAATGCTAACCTTCATGTAATAGACCAAAACTAAGTGGCTTCAAGCATTGCTGTGTAGACACATGACTAGTAAAGTGAATAGGGAGGTTAGGAGTGACCGCAGGCCCAAGTAATCTGGCTTAAGTTCTGCTTCGCGGAGACTGGTGCAGTTGTTGTGTACAACACTGCAGGTGGCAAGTTTTGATAACCATTAGGAATTATGATAAAATAAATTATTCTGTGTATGATTATTACAATTTAATAAACTATAAAATTATTTTTTTCTTTTAATTAAAAAATGCCTTAAGTTGTGATGTTATTGGTGGGGTCTGCCCCTGATATATGGAGTCATTGAATGTTTTGAATGCTTAGAATAAAACTGCCTTTTTCTATGGTTTTAATAATAAGACAAGTAAAAGGATAACTTAAATGTTATTTTTATGTGCATTGTTTTTGTTACATTACATGAACAACAATAATGGAAAACAATGTTAACTTGCTAAACTTTCTGTTTATTGAATTTTTTAAATGAAAGAAGCCTTTAACAAACTTTGCTTATAATTTATTAACCCCTTACCATTATAGATGGAATGGTTTTGCTATATGCAAATGCAGAGACACCAAGCACTGGCCATGTGCACGAGACAAAAAGTCTATTACTGCAGAAAAGTCTTCTAAATGAGCTAGTACGGCAACATGTTTTCTTGGCTTAAAATGTGCAAATTACATAATTCATAGCAGGGAGAAAGTTTCGGGTAAAATATTGGAACTAATGACAAAACCACGTGATAAATTTGAGCATACTTAAGGATTACCTTTTGTTTGAAAATAGTTCACACTGCATGTTATTTATGTTAGTACAAAACAGGTTTGATTTGTGAACATGAGTTACTGTAATTCCACTGCCTAAGTAGGTATATATTAATAGCCATAGAGTACACACATTGCCATAAAATGCTGTTTTGCTTCATCTGCACTAAATGTAAGTTTGTCTTACTTGGTTTCATTAAATGCATCAGGTTGTGGTTTGGTACAATTAAAAGAATTCCCTCTTCAGTGAGCTACTGCTGTCAACGCCAAGATTTTATTCGGGATCTTCACCAAGCAATGTTAGCTGAATGTAACATACCTATTTTTCCATCAACAGGTGATTTAAATAGTCACCTATTCCTGTTATTACATGGCAAATTATGTAAGCGAATCAGAAGGAATGTGTAACAACAGAGATGTTTATGCAAGCCTATTGCACACATACATTAAGTGTATGTAAACTCTGTTCAAATGCAATCACAGCAACGTGTCACAGGACAAAAGCAGAATCAAAATCCCTTTGTGTCAAGGAACAAATGGGTGGCTGCAATGCTAATTTACATTTGCATTTAATTGGTTAACTTTCATATCAGACAATCAGCTCCAAAGTGCTCAATTAGTGTTTCATCCTTACTGCAAGCCAGGTGACTACTATTTGTCTTATCTATAAACATAACAAATGAATACATCATTTGTCACTGAAGGTAAATATGCCTTAATGCTCTGTTATTTGGTAAGTAGTCTCATTTTAAACAGAGGTACAGCATTTTAAATAATGAAATGTTATTAAAGTTTTGACAAATGAAATAGAAATTGAGGCTGTCAACTTTCAACAGATAATGCCCATACCCTTTCTAAATTCAATCCCTGATTTCTTTAATTTGATAGTATAAAAGCCTGTCACTTATCAGTTGATATATTGAAAGTAAATTATTTATATTTTTGTTTTACATCGTTAAACTGATATTTTCTTATTATAGGCATATAAATTATCTCAGAGTTTTCAAGAATTTTCAAGGTGCTGTCATGAACTAAAGCTGGATCAAAGAGTTGTATTTTGTTGAAAGTTTAATTTTGGGTATTTTAACAGGAAATTCTCTATTTGAAATTCACTGCATGATAGAGCATTGAGACATATTGACTTCAATGACCAGTGCTGCATTCTTTTCTTATCTTGTTTATTAGCAGAGTGAAATATTGGTAACTTGGCTTACAGTAAGAGACGAAACACAAATGGAGCACTTTAAGCTTCGTGTCTGATATTAAAGGTTAGCCAAATATTATAAGTAACACGGGTGCATAGTAATAAAAAATAGCCTTAATGATTACAAATGCATGAAATATGTATCTACGTAATTATTTATTCTAATATTTTTCAAAGAACAAAAATGGGGTTAAACAGCCCTGTCTTCTGCAATTTCCATATACGGGGAGGGGGGGGGAGAAAGCTAACTAAATTAGTCACTACATTTTTGTTATTAAATGACTACTGGAACTATAGAAAGTGCATGGTAATCTAACAAATCTTCTAATGTGATCAATCTGCACTTTGGGAATTTCTAAAAAAAAAGTGGCTTACTCAACAGGCAAAGGCTACATGTCAACTATATCATCAGCAATGTTCCGTCACTGAAAGATGTCTGTCTGTCGCTATTATTGCATATAGCTCATCAACCTCAAGTTTCAATTCTTTTAATCTTCTAGTTAAAAAAAAAAACTGCCCCTGCCTTTAATGGAAAGCTTTTCTTAATAAATAATTTCTATAATTTCAGGAAGTATATGGTAATACAACTAAGTGTGATCAATCTGTACAAGTAAGTCATTGTCATAATATAAATCAATGATTTAATTGCATCACAATGTTAAGCTATACAAAATTATGTGCACCTATATAATTTTAGATACTATTATTGTAATTACTAATGAAACACAATCTCATGTTAGTTTAACAACTACAAATCTGAATGTAAATATAAATAATGACATTCAGTTTTGGTTTACATCAGATATATAAAGTAAATCTGTCCCCCAACCCACATAGCTACTGAGTGATATGCTAAACATGCCATGGAAATGAAAGATAAACAACAGTTCTAATGACTTGGATTAATCAACATACCTGAAGAATTAAAGTGCTGCTGTACAATCCCAGACAATTCATCAGCAGTATGTATTGAGGAATAGCAAAGAAGGGATTTTGATTCCCTCTTCTTTCTCCTTGTCACAATATTCAATCATATTATATATATATATATATATATATATATATATATATATATATATATAATTGCTTAAACAGAAATTATCACTTGATAGTGTTATGTTATTGTTTCTTGCATGAGCATCAGTGGCGGTACTCTCGCTTTTAAGCATTTGTTTGTTACAAGTGCCAAGCTGTTATAAATTATTGTGGATGAGGGTTCATCAGAGCCATTCATAAACGAAATCTTGTGGTCTATAGTGAGGTTGATCAGTTGGAATATAACAGAAAAATGGGAGAAACCTTTTGTGTGACGCAAGAATATTTTCTAAGTCCCGAGGTACAGGTATAGGTCCTTGCGTTGTATCCAACATGAGAAAGATGTGTAACAGTTGTAGCCAAGCTCTGCAAAAGTGCCCCAGACATCTGTGCAACATGGTGCAGAAAGACATGTGGATGCATTTAGCGCAGGCCAGCTTTGGAAAATACTGACCATGTCTCACGTTTTATTGCTTTGCAAAAGTAGGCTTGCTGTCCAGCAGAAGTACCTATTGTACTTCTAGAAGTGAAGGCTGTTCATTCTGTGCGTTCTTCGAATATTTAAGATTTGTTCAGTACATTGTTGAAAATTGGGAAATGGCTTGACCAGTCAGTAAAATGGACTTGTCCTTTTATTTTAATGAGGCCTGCCTTCAATTATTATTTGACGAAGGTTTGCGGAGGACACGGATGTGTTCTAAATGCAATGCTGCCCTGCATCCTAAGAGATGGGACCACAAGTACCTTGAATTTTGCTGCAGGTACGTAAATGGTGATACAAGGAACTACTGTTGCTACCACTGATATTAATAGAAACTTTGTATTTTTGTAGTTAGTTTGCTAGATAGTTTAATTTAGGGACAAATAAGACTTGGTAGCATTGCATTCGTGGAGAAACAGAGATAGTTTGGCTGCACTGAATTCTTCAGTATAGCTACATTTGCAGTAAGTATATAAATGAATAAGTTATGACTTCAGTACCGTTAAAAGAATGCCCTACAGCAGGAAATTGCAAAAAGTTAAGAAATCACATTAAACATCATAGTTGTATGAAAGTACGAAGGACTTGGAAAACATCGCCAGCGTCACATACTAGTACTGGTGATGGTGGCGGTAGTGGTAAGTGGTATTTATTCATCCTTTTGATCATAGTATATGATATAGGACACGTCAAGTACTTAAAAGTAAAAATTATATAATAAACATATACACAATACAAGTTTAGAAATGAAAATTCAGAAATTGTATGTACAATATAATAATTTATCTGTAGTTGACATATTCAAAAAATTCACCTATACTATAAAAACAATTATCTAACAGGAACTTTTTCACACAGCATTTAAATTTAGGAAGTGCAGATATGCTCTTTAGGTGTTCAGGTACGCTGTTGTAAAGGCAAAGTCCAGTATATATAAAGCTTTTACCAAACAAACTGGTGTTATGGGGGATTATACTTATTTGCTCTTTTCTGGTTATGTATTAGTGGAGTATAAATGAATACTGAATTTAACAAACCTTACTATTTCTTGGATAAACAAGCAAGGTAGAGGCAATATTTTTAATTCTTGAAAGTGTTCTGCAACTAGTTCTTTTGTTTACCTTTAGTGATAAAACACTGGGCTTTAATTACAAATGTTAAAGTACAGCCAAAGCCTTGAAGAGATGTTGAGATGAAATATTATACCTATGACATAATTATTTGGTGAAGCTTACCTCCGGGGATGTGTCGGTGCGTGGTGAACTGAAAATTTGGCGTGGCCTCCGGCAGCAAAGGTTCACCTCAGACTACCCACATGCTGCCGAAAACCACGGCTATAAGTAACTAAAAATCCAAAGGGAGGGGGTAAACACATTGAACCTAGGCACCTTCTACATTAGATCAACAGAAAAGCATGTATGGCGCTTGCACCAAAAATTGGCAAGCTCAAGAGACGATTTTTGGCAAGAAATAGCACGTGACGGGATTTTGGAACCTATCATCATAAATTTGCAATACTCAGAGGATGAAGGCAACGGCAATGACGAATTATGTCTTAACGTAACATTCAAGGGTTTCCCGTCTTTATGCCCAGAATAATAATTCAATTTTATAAAGAAACCTCATGCTATTAAAATTCCAAATAAAACCTTAATATAAATTAAGTTTCTTCATCTCACCAAAGCATATGCGACATATCCCCGACAGTCAGAGTTCGCCGTCCCCAGCGATAATCACAAAGCATACCCTATACTCTGTTTCTTATAACCTTGCCCCGCTGAAATGTATCACTCCGCGTTCAACAACCCTCCCCCTTGCCCTAATTGGCTAATGCTTTCGCGTCATGGGCCATAGGCGATGCCTTCCCATTACGTTTAATCCTGCAGTAAATGTCGTAATAATTGCCGGGAAGATAAATAAAATCATACAAAAATCATACAAATAAGGATATGAAGGCATGCAAAAATACAAGTTTATAATGAACTGAGCAAATTGAAACAGAATGACTGAAAGAGTTTGTAATGAAAGGCCTTTGGCCTTTTCCACTGGGAATTTTTTAAATCAGCACACATACCTTTCAAAAATGCTTGTCTTTCAGTCTTAAAAGTCGTGTCACACCATACTTTACTTTTCGTGTGTTCTTCGTGTATATTTAGCGATTTGTATCTTGCTGCAGTGTGGTTGTCCTTAAATAGCGTCTTCGCCATACAGCAATATCGCCTCTGTCTTTTAGCACATTTTTCTTGCCTCTTTTTTCATTCACAAATACCCGCTGTATAAGCAATCTGCTGAAATTTGGTAAATCTGCATCCTCATTTACAGCAGACGAAATGTTACTTATGTTAGGGAGTTCGTTTCTAAAGAAAAACTACACACATGACGACGCACAACACTTTTCACGTATTTTCTCCGAGAACGCACTTTTGTTTATTCCTGCTTTTGCCTGGAGTGGTAAGTTTTCCTGTTTCCTCAATTTCATGTCGCGATGTTCCTACGGATCTAACACTCACACCTGTAACTTCAGAGCACAGATGTTCGACTTCTCTCACTGACATAGACAATTATCCTTGCGATACTTCAGGGAAAAACTGGCGGTAGACTCTGCCATTATACATATAATAAGTACATGCGCAATAAACGATCAATAAAATAATTTAGCTCCCGCACTCTCGAATGGCGATGCATGACTAATCCAGTTCAAAACAAGGTCAGTGATAAAAGTCATAGAAACAAATATGTCACCACTACCGCTAAATCACTTGCTATCGTGCCATGTGCTTGAGAGCAAAGGAACCTCCTCTTTATGTCGTTTAAGAATTAACATGCATTTCAGATAAATCAACTCTGTAGCGTAATATATTTAATTAAAACAGTTATGAAAATATAAATTTGACAATTCTCTTCCAACATATAAAGATATATCACCATGTTAAATAACGAACTACTTTTTACCCCACAACAGTCTATACACAACAGCAACCAATGAGAGGTGATTAGGTCACGTGACCGTTAAGAGATACTGGGCAAGCTTACGTGAAACAAGGTATAGAATACAAATTTTCAAAGTGCTGGGGCATGCAGGCCACCAGGCAGAGTCATCCAAGTACAAAGGAAACTGTTCATGTACTACAGTTTGTAACGACTCAAAAAGATAAAAAAAAGTGTAAAACCCGTAAAAAAAAAGAAAAAGTAAAGTTGATACACAATGGGGAATAGGGAAAAAGGAAACAAACAAAAAAATTACAAGAGAAAAAGTAATATTCGATTATCCACATGTGATCCTTCGCTGAGCAAAGTTCAAGTTCCATGTGAACACACCATAATGTCAAATATTTTACAATGTGGGACATTCAGGGAAACACTGGACCAAACACAGACTGAATTATATGTCTTTGTCTGCTGCACACAGCTGTTGAAGATAAACCCTGCTTTCTTAATGTAAGGTGGGTAAATTCTGCTTTGTGCATCACGTTGATATGTCCAAGGAATAAAATAAAAATAAAATAAAATCTGAATAGACCACCCCGGCACCTTGTAAACTATACCAGGGCATATATTCAAATTTTCTATTTATTTCCAAAATACAGATAATACACAGGAATATATAACATGCATAATTGTTTCAGATTAATTACAAAAACAAAACTGAAAGAAAAAAAAACAGTAAGAAAACAAAAAATATCTAAGATCTAAGAAAATCTATTTACTCATAAAAACTAAAATGATGCTAAAATTCTATACTGGTATCCAGCAAAAAATCTAAAACGGTAAAAGAAAAACTATATCACTGGTGTCCAGGGATAGAGCTGGAGATATTTTCCAGCTATTCTAACAATTTCTTTTAATTTTACTTTGCATTTAAAATACTGGTAACCAGCATTTTTTATTTTATATTATTCAAATAAGCTTATTTAAATACTCTTATATTTTCCACAGACAATTCATGAAATTCAAAAATTTATTTTTATTAATATTTATATACTCCTTTTTATTATATTTCAAAAAATGAATAAATTATTTTATTCATCTAATTTCTTTTTATATTCCTTTTTATTATCATATCAAATAATATATTCTACTTATTACTATTTTAGGCATTATTTAAGGAAAAACATTTTTATTTGAATTATGTGCCTTTACCTATACAGTTATGTATGAAAAATAAACTTAAAATTATACAATTTTACAATTAAGACAAAAATCATAAATCCTTTCTGTATATTACAAATTCTTTTTATCTAAAATTTTATTCTAACCACTTAAACTTCTTCACTTTTCACTGAAAATATTAAATTCTCTCACTAATCACTCAGCTCTCTCAATGTCCAAGGAATACAGTCTTTGCAGGGAAGCTGATGACAATATGGAGGAGTTGCTTGCATCCTTTATTCCGGCTACTTCCATCGTCCTCTATACCACCCGGGAAGATGTATTTGTCTTTCCTGGAAACAGTGGCGGTGATAAAGACGTGCCTAATGGAAATGTCCCAATGAAGTTCTGATGACAGGCTGGTGTGTTCTGGACACCATATGCAGACCGTGGAGGCATCTAAAAACATAGATGTCAAAAAATTAGGAGTGGACAAACAAATAATTCAGGTATGGGGAGTCAAAGACAAATATGATAGGGATGGAAAAGGACAACGACATTTCTTAACATACAGGTGTCACAAACTATACTTTAGGAATACAAGATAGAAATATAAAATTGATACATACATACATCATAAGAAAATGAGATGGTAGTGGAACAATTAGGTGACTAAATCTAACAATAAAATAGGAGAACTAAACAAAGAATTATTATATCAATGGTACCTGCTGCATCGGGCAGTAAAATTTATCATTGAGATGACCTAATGAAACTGTCCTTGTCAGATGACAAAGTCACCTCGGCAAGGTTTTGGAATAGGATACCTAGATGCTCCACTTAAATAACAAACCATTGCATAAAATTGAATTGTTATTTCTAAATTAAGATGATGTCACAATTAAAGATATGGAGTTACCCGTGACACTTCTGATAGCAATTTTAGTATTTTGACTTGCAAGAGTAAAAAAAATTAACCTAATTAATTATTAAAACAATAGTTGGGGCCTGTGTACCCGATGGAAACAAAACAAACATTATATAAATACATAGCATTACCACAGATGGACCTCTTAGAATAACCTGGCAATTTTAGAGTAAATTTTTTTTTAAATTTAAAGGGAATCGATTAATGACACTAAACAACACTTACTTTTAAATTTTTCCGGAACATGTTTCAGAGACTTTGCCTCAGGCAGTCTCTGAAACATTATATAGAATAAAAAGAAGTATTTCAGAAAGTGGAGTGCCATTGTTACTAAAATTAGGCAAATGAGTCAACCTTGTATATACTTTTCTCCACTTACTGTAAGTGGAGAAAGGTATATACAAGGTTGACTCATTTGCCTAATTTTAGTATCTCTGAAACATATTCCGGAAAAATTTAAAAGTGTTTAGTGTCATTAATTGACTCCCTTAAAATTTAATTTATAACAACACTGTTTTCAACGCTTCCAAGAAAGGAATTGTAAAATTAGGC
Organism: Mantis religiosa; assembly: GCA_030765055.1. Classification (NCBI taxonomy): domain Eukaryota; kingdom Metazoa; phylum Arthropoda; class Insecta; order Mantodea; family Mantidae; genus Mantis; species Mantis religiosa. The sequence continues at coordinate 416,629,037 of CM060950.1, forward strand.
TAACAAGTCTTTAAGAAGTGAAAATTATACCACCTGATCGTATGGAGTAAAACAGCCGACAGAGTCTATGGTCAGTTGAGGATGGAGGCAAAGTCTCTGAAACATGTTTCGGAAAAATGTAAAAGTAAGTGTTGTTTAGTGTCATTAATCGACTCCCTTTAAATTTAATTTATTATAACACTGTTTTCAACACTTCCAAGAAAGGAACTGTAAATTTTTTTTTATTTTGAATATTCAGAAACAGATTTCTATTTGCGGTACCACTAGATCTTGTATGAGTATAAACGTGCAATATTCCGAGAGGGATTCACTAAAAGAGAAATATTGAACGCAGGTTATCCTGAGATCCATCGCTGGTATTTACAAAAAGTGTTCCAGCCTGGATCATTATGCACACAAATTTCATGTGCTGTCAACTTTAACATAGTAATATATAGCGAACAAAAGGGGATTGTAGGTCTGATTAAATATCTGCAAGAGCTTAATATGTTATGAAGTCTTCAGATGAAGTCACATATGACAAGGGCAAGGACCCAGTTTAGTAGGTTCCTATAAGGGATAGGACATAAGCTGTCGGTGTGGGTCGACCGAAAAAGGCGTACAACTCTTGTAACATTATTACCGAACATAACACTAATGAAAGTCACAAAGATTTCCAGCATAGTTATGAGGGCGATATTTAAGAATGGAGCCTTCCTTTAAATAAGAGATACACCTGTACTAACAAATGAACAAAGAAAAAGATTCGAGCATAAATTTGTATATTAAATTATCCTAAGATCCCGACAAGTCCTCAATTACAATACATACAGCTGTATAACATTGTCAACATACCTTAGGATTTGTTAGTATTCAGTATACTACATATCACTATATTTAAGGGGCAGGCCAACCTCTTAAGACAACAATACAAAAACTCATTACTTCAACTCATTAACATATGCACTCGTCCCGGGAGAACTTCAACATCATAACACTTATAATTGTAAGGCAATTGTCACAACCAGCATGAAAACTTACAACTTAACACAAAACAACAAATCTGAATATATCAGAGCCAGATATCAGTCCATAGGGTCCTCGCAGAATCCCTACAGGAGCAAATATCATTAATCAAAATCTACACCGTGAGCACATTCACTTAAAACACGTTCTAAGCATCCTGCGATAAACTCAGAACTTTATCTCATATTTACTAATGTAAGAGTGCTTCACAACGTCCTCTGGAAGTTAAAAGTCACTACAAACTTGAACATGAACTGACAATTCTTAACTATTTCCCAAAAATAATTACTACAATATAAAATACCTTTGTGCTAAATAATAATGGTTGAGTACAGATCCTGACTGGTTTTAAAATATAATGGTGTACCTCTAAAAGAACATGAAGCATGAAGATAGACTTTTTGAGTAAACATTGCTTTTCTTTATACCGAGATTTAACTGTATTGGAACACCACAGTGAAGCAAAATAATTATTAATTTATAGATGAGTCGTATTTATTACACATCTGCTTCACTTACGTAAGTGAAGCAGATGTGTAATAAATACGACTCATCTATAAATTAATAATTGCTTTTCTTTTTTTAGCTATGCTGATGGCATAGATAAAATACAGAAAGAGAGAAACGAGAGAGAAAGAAAGAAAAAAAAACATGAACGTTTCGCCCATAAAGTCCTCAGTTAGGCCAGCACTGTTGCTGTGGTAGATTCTATGGTTTCTGGCCCCACTGGTTTAGATGCTGGGCTTAACGTCGCCTCTCAGGGGAAGTTGCCGGTTGCCTGATGCCCTTGTATGCCTGTCACTTTCTTTTAGAAAAGCTCGGTGTAAACAAATCATCTGTCAACACAACTTATGAAAACTATAAGCTCCAGCGAAAGGAAAAATCAAAGTAGGATACCAAAAATTACTGTAAAAAAATCATAGAAAACATTTGAGATTCTTCCAAGGGCTAAAAGATAACACAATATGTAATGACCTAACATAGTTCACATGTAATTTCGTTGAAATTTAATTTCTCAAAACTAAATACTGCCTGAAATATTGTGAGTAGAATATGGAACACCATAAGAAAGTAATGCTAACTAATGTTTTCATTTTTATATGGTAATATCCCTTAAATGTGTATCAGTAATTATTCTGTCACTGTTATTCTTGTGTTTCCTGTTTACCATTGTCGGAATTTACATGTAGTTCATAAAGAACGTAGAATTTATTTATTTTTCATCCAGTTTATCATACATATGATTTTGGACATGTCAGAAATACTAAACAACTAAATATCTAATAACAAATAACAACTAAATATCTTATAAATAGTAAGGAGACAGCTAAAAAATTTAATAAAATTTTATTATTTACATGGGATATTGGTGTGAGAACAAACTTGGCATAACAAGTCCAAGCCCTGCATGTGACTATTGCACTTCACTGTCTCCAGATTTGCGGAAATTTGTCAACAGTTTTTTTCCATCCTATCTACTTAGCCAGTATCACAGCTCAAGATTTCGACGCTATTTGCACATAATCTACTCAGTTTCATTTTGGATGTCGACAATGGCAGAAAACTTTATCAATGGCCTAGTTCACTTATTAAACATCATTAAAAGTGTAATCAAACTGTACCAGCAGGCCCAGCAGGACGACCCACATTTGGGCCTCCTTAAAGATTTTAACCCTGCAGTGCTCGCGTGGCGTCTCACAGACGCCAGCCTAGAATCATTTCGCAATCTCTTCAATACCGATGAGGTCATTGTGCTGAGCTGCCATCTACCTTTTGCTTAGCAACTCTTAAACAATATATCTAAGCGACAACCCACCAGTTTTCGCCTAACAAGGGTGGAGTGAAGTTATAGTTGTGAATGTGTAGACGGCGTCTGTCAGACACCACGCGAGCTTTACTGTTGCAAGGTAAGATACCGGTTTAAAACATATTTGTTGTGGAAAGTCGTGATCAGAAGCTGTCAGTATCAATTTTTTTTTCCTGATGGAAATGGTTTTAATATTTTTAGGTTTGCAATGAGTGGAAAACAGAGGAAATACAATCCTTCTGATCCAGATGATTGGAAGATCGTGCAAAGTTTGTTAGAAGAAGTAGATGATGATGATTTTGAACTTGATTCGAATAGCGATGCCGAGGAAGATATTGTGGAGCAAAGAAGTGAATCTATAGACAGAACAAGAAGCAGATGATAGTAACAATTACAGTGAGAGTGAGAAATATTTCTTAGGGCGAAATAAAGTTTGTAAATGGAATAAAGCTAATCTGCCAAAAAATGTTCGTACTCGGCGGCAGAACATTGTTACACATTTGCCTGGTGTGAAAGCGTGTGCGAAACAAGCAAAATCGACAAAAGAATGTTGGGAGATATTTTTTGATGACAATATGACATCTTACATAGTGGCATGCACAAATAAAAAAATTGAGGAGGTCCAAACTAATTATAGTAGGGAGAGAGATGCAAGACCTACAGATATGCTTGAAATAAAGGCTCTCTTTAGAATACTATACCTGTGTGCTGCTAGAAAAGATAACCACACTCACACAAAGGATATATGGGCAAAACATAAGATGGGTATAGAATTCTGCAGAGGAAAAAACTTGACAATCTGGCTCCAGTTCGAGCCATTTTCCCTTCATTTTTGCAAAACTGCCAGAATGCATATTCAATTGGGGAATACTGCACATTAGATGAAAAATTAGAAGGTTTTAGGGGAAATTGTCAGTTCAGACAATACATTCCGAGCAAACCAAGCAAGTACGGCATAAAAATATATGCCTTGGTCGATGCTCGAATGTATTACACAGTAAATCTTGAAATATATCCTGGAAAACAGCCAGAAGGACCATTTAAAATAAGTAACAGTGCTAGTGATGTAGTGAAACGTCTAACCTCAGTTATTTCAGGTACAGGAAAGAACCTCACTATAGACAATTGGTTTACAAGTATCGAAATTGCAAATTATCTGTATGAACGCAACATTGCTATTGTTGGAACTGTAAGGAAAAACAAACCACAAATCCCCCCTGAATTTGTCACAGCAAAATCCCGAGAGGTAGGCTCATCTTTGTTTGGCTTCCAGAAGAATTCCACATTAGTTTCATATGTACCCAAATGGAATAAAGTTGTATTGGCCCTCTCTACAATGCACCATGACGCTGATATTGATATTACAACTGGAGAAAAAAGAAAGCCAGAAATAATAACTTTCTACAACACAACAAAATCAGGTGTTGACACCGTAGATCAGTTGTGTAGCACATATAATGTGTCCAGGAAGACAAACAGGTGGTCAATGGTGGTGTTTTTCAGCATGCTGAATGTAGCAGGCATAAATTGTCAAATTATTTTCCAGAGTAACAATAAAAGTGATGTGAAGAAACGCAGTCGCTTTCTGAAAAATTTGGTTCGTGATCTTGCAGATGACTACCTGAGGGTTCGCTCACAATGTTCTTCCCTACCAGTAGCCCTCAAACGGGACATTTCTAACCTATATACTAACACAGACGAAACACAGATGACAAAAGAAGGTGATACGAGTGCGAAGAGAAAAAGGTGTTACAAATGTGGTCGTTTGAAAAACAGAGCCACAAGATATACATGCAGGTCTTGTGGACAGTATATTTGTCTCGAACACGCCCAGCAAATCTGTTCAGACTGTGCATAGTGTGAATACAGAAGCATTGTGGAAAATAAGCTGTAGAACATTCATAAAGGTTTGACGTTGAGCATAATATTGTGTTAGAAAAGACTAGAAACTGGTGTCTTAGGACACTAACAGTTGTGAATAATCAAAAATGGTTAAAATACGCAACAACATTGTTTAATTGTTAATTTCATTTAAATCAACTATGTTTATGTTGAATTTATCCAAAATAAGTACACTTAAATGTAACTGTAATTAAAGTTGCTTTAATACACATCTTATTAATTCAGAAATATATGCAAAATATGTTCAGGAATTTTAAAAAAACCATGATTACCCCCTATAGTAAAAATGTACTGTTCAGGCTACATAAATGTAGCTAAATAATGAAAAAATTGAATGGCGTCTCTCAGACGCCGCGCGAGCTTCTATGTCTCAAAATGCCACGCGAGCGCTGCAGGGTTAAGGACATCCTCCCCATCTGGGTAGAGGTGATCGACACCTTTCCAGATGTGGGTCCATTGGTGGAGTTCCTAGAGGGAGAAATTATCCCGGAGTTCCAGACCAGAATCTCTGGACTCCTGGTAAGGGCTGTTTTATATATATATATATATTCCGTAATGACTGTGCTAAACATTTTCGTAAGGAGGTGTTATTTGTTACAGCAAGACCTTAGTCCTGTATGTTAATACCAATAGCGGGGCTGGAGGAAAACAATTCTGCCCCTTACCCCCAGAAGGGAGCCCACCAGCCCTTCACCAGCAGTATGACAAAGTAGGAAAATACTGCAATATTTGCGATTTCTTCCCGTAATTCCAACAGACAAACCTCACGGTCAATATTGAAAAACTGTTTAAAAGAAAGGAAAACAATTAAATCCCTACTTGGTTAAATCTATCAGAAATAAGATCAAAACTACAAATAACAGAAGTATAGGGACCAACTGATATTGCTGGCAACTAATGTTACTAGAAACACTGAAATGCATTAATGTTTAAACACAAAGAATTTTGGACATTTCTTTACATATAATAAGATAGTGTGTCAAACAGGCGCCTTAATAATCATTGTAAGCATACCATGGTTTTCTTAGGTTGTTACGAGCTATAGATAAAATTATGCTTGTAAAGATGAACTTCAGTTTCTGCTACTGTCAGCAGTTCACTTCCCAACGTAAATCTAACATATCCGGTCTGATAAGCTTCGCCAGACAGTATGCCGATCCATCATGCAGAGTGATAAATTTAATTTTTAATAATAATATTGGTGGTGTTACAATCATGATCATTACTTTGACATTGGGTTTCCCAAAGCAGAAATTATGTCGTGTTCAATCCTAAGTGATAAAAGCATGGGATTAACAGAAAATATAATCCTATGGAGCAACTTTTGAAAGATAAGGTATGTACAAGTATGCTAGATATTGTTATTTCGAATTAAAATTTCCTGAGCGCCGAAACATAGGGAACCATTTGTGTAATAATTGCATCTTTAATTCAAGAAATGCACACTGAATCAAAACAATCTCATATTACTCCACACTACCAATTATTGTGTTTCAATGAAGTATTAACTTAACTAAGCGTATTCTTTCTAGCAAGTGAAGAAGTTCACACGGAAATACATCGAAATATTAAGCCGCAACTATCAAGTATAAATATAAGTTACAATATTAGTTATTGATGAGACCAAATTAACAAATATTCAACATTGCAATGCTAGTTAAGTGACACCATTTCAAACAAATCATATTATTCTATTTTCTTTTTGTTTATTATTATTTTTGTATTTTATTTTCAATAATGATTAGTAAAGAATGTAAATCAGTGAACACGTTCTTGTGATAATATTGTAACAGCCATGGTAGGAATCTAACCTCCACCGGCTAGATTATGACATTTGATAAAAAGTGTTGAAAGTAGTTCAAGCCTGGAATTCGGAGTAATAGAATGCTTACGTTTCAAGAATAAAGTATTTAAGCTGGCCAATGTAGGTTAACGAGGGAGTTGGCAGTTGGCGCAGATGATAGGGAGTCTATAGTAAGTTAGTAAGTGTCCGTGGTCAAGCTCTCCTACAAGCTGTTATACATGTCATCGCAAGGGTTGGATCAGCACTTCCGAGTCTACTATGAATTTCAAGGTAAGTTTGGGTGTACCCCATTAGGCCAAGGCTGCCCTCGGACATTGTGTAATTATACAGTTAATAAACCTGGCTCACATACTAATTTGGGATTAATAAACCTTTTTCGCCCAGATGGCGGTTCCGTTCCCTACCTCTGAGTAGCATACCTCTGAAAGCTACACCCCCCTAGTATCGAACTCCTTTCCAGGATTCACTACAAAGTGGCGGAGTCGTCGGGTATGAATCCCACAAAGTTTTGTAATTGCTGAGTGTTAACCCCACAAAGTGGTGGATGATCTGGTGTTAAACCAACATAAATGTGCATGCATCAATTTTTAGCATTAACCACCGAAAAGAGGTATGGGAGCACAATGTAAGGTTTAGTAACTCCTAAGAACGTGGAGAGCCATAGAACAATGTGTCATTTTATTTTGTATGCATATGAACGACGCTGCATAGGTGAATTGTTCACATATTCAAGGTCTTAAGCTTCAGTTTATGCCATCATGCGATAATCATTGTATATGTTTCACATACATGCGGAAATATTAAGCGAAATTTACTGTCAGCATCTGTACATCTCAGCTCACTGCTAGAGGGATACTATGAGACAAAGACAGACACATCTATCTCTTCCTTTCCTGGAAGTGTTGAAAACAGTGTTGTCATGATAAATTAACTTTAAAGAGAGTCAATTAATAACACTAAACAAAACTTACTTTTAAATTTTTGTGGAACATGTTTCTGAGGCTTTACCTCTATCATCAGCCGGCCCTCGACTGGTTCTCATTGGTGTAGTTGACGTTATTTTGTCACAGGTCTCCTCTGGTGGCAGTTCAAGGAACTTGCTGAACAAATCTTTCTGGGGGATGTCAAAATTGAATACTTTGTTCCTATTTTTTGAAATGAAGATTTGTTGCCATGTGGATAGTTCTTGTTTTCCTGATGTATGTTTTAGTGGTTATGGTTCTGCATTTATGTTGTGGTTTTTTTCCCCAAAAATGTGTGGCAACTGCTGATTTTTCTAACTGTTTATATTTTATGTTTCTAAAGTGTTCCTTTGCTCTTGTTTCTAAATTTCTTTTGGTTTTTCGAATATAAATTTGACTACAGTCACTGCATTCAATTTGATATATACCAGTTTTTTTGTTAGATGGAATGGCATCTTTGATGTTTGAGCAAATTAGGTATTTTAAGGAGAAATGGTTGACTGGTGCTAGTTGAATGTTTTGTTTTTTGAAGACTTTTTTGAATTTATCATAGGCCCATGGATGGTAAGTGAATTTTTTGAAAATCATATTAGTTTCTGTAGCTGAGAGGGTTGTGGTTTCCTTTAGTAGCTTCTTCTTTTTTTGCTAAGTTCACTTTTTTGTCCACTAATGATTTGGGAAAGTTATTTTCTTGTGCTATTTCAATTATTTTGTTGTATTCTGCTTTGTATTCTTCTGCTGTGAGAGGGATGTTTACCAGTCTGTGTGCTAAACTATTGAAGATTGCCTGTTTGTGGGATCTTGGGTTGTAGCCATTAGCTTTTATGTAGTTGTCTGTCCGTGTTGGTTTTCTGTAAATGCCAAAGTTTAGACTGGTAAACATCCCTCTCACAGCAGAAGAATACAAAGCAGAATACTACAAAATAATTGAAATAGCACAAAAACATAACTTTCCCAAATCATTAGTGGACAAAAAAGTGAACTTAGCAAACAAGAAGAAGCTACTAAAGGAAACCACAACCCTCTCAGCTACAGAAACTAATATGATTTTCAAAAAATTTACTTACCATCCATTGGCCTATGATAAATTCAAAAAAGTCTTCAAAAAACAAAACATTCAACTAGCACCAGTCAACCATTTCTCCTTAAAATACCTAATTTGCTCAAACATCAAAGATGCCATTCCATCTAACAAAAAATCTGGTATATATCAAATTGAATGCAATGACTGTAGTCAAATTTATATTGGAAAAACCAAAAGAAATTTAGAAACAAGAGCAAAGGAACACTTTAGAAACATAAAATATAAACAATTAGAAATATCAGCAGTTGCCACACATTTTTGGAAAAAAAAACCACAACATAAATCCAGAACCAAAACTACTAAAACATACATCAGGAAAACAAGAACTATCCACATGGGAACAAATCTTCATTTCAAAAAATAGGAACAAAGTATTCAATTTCGACATCCCCCAGAAAGATTTGTTCAGCAAGTTCCTTGAACCGCCACCAGAGGAGACCTGTGACAAAATATCGTCAACTACACCAATGAGAACCAGTTGAGGGCCGGCTGATGATAGAGGCAAAGCCTCAGAAACATGTTCCGGAAAAATTTAAAAGTAAGTGTTGTTTAGTGTTATTAATCGCTCTCTTTAAAGTTAACATCTATCTCTGTCGCCCGCTGGCTGTAGACCTGGCAACCAAAGAGAACGCGAACACTTCATTGGCTGTGCTCATGTTCATTCTTATTTTGTAGCTACTTTAGTACTAATAGAAGCTTGTGTATTCTTTCTGCAGTGGTTAAAGCAACATTTTATGAACTATACAATTTTAAATTGACATGCTAAAAGTAAGAAGTAATAGATTGTATCTTTTTGTAACAATGTCTGGTGATTACAAAGAAAATGAAGCCAGTGGAGTAATAAATATTTTTATTTGTATAGTGTCTGGTGAAATTAAAACAGTTTCTTTGTGTGTGGTTTTTTTTTCTTCTTTTTCTTGCTGCAACATCACACATTACTTGAAGACTTCCAATTAACCGCTTCACCGATGGCCATTTAAAACCTTCAGGGGCCGGAAACAGATACCCAATAAACAGAACAAGACATTTAAATTGTTAAATGCTGTAAAAATGCATCATAAATACAATTCCATATCGTCTGTATTTATTAAGTTATTTAAATGAAACAAAAACTGGTTTAAAACCCATTGAAGGCAGTATACATCTACAGTAACAAAAATGTAGAGACTACATTAATAAATCATTGAAATTTCACTACTTTGTTTCACTGTAGCAAAAGCCATTCTTTGTGCCGAACGCGCCTAATATTGTTTTGTGTGTATACGAACGAATGTATGTACAACTACGCAAGCGACTTCTTCGGTTCAAGGTTTTAGCTTTTAGTTTATTTATGCTATACCAAGCGATAATCATTGTACGAGTATATGTTGCGTTACATACTCACGCTGGAAAGAAAACTTCCTGTCAGCATCTGTTATTACAAAGTTTCTGGTAGCCTTATGCAACTGTTTTCGCTCAGTATTTTAGTTATTTATACTCTTATGTTCAGAGTGATTTCTTACAGCTATCAAGAGCTAAATGAACGGCACATTTGAAATGGTTAAATTTCAATGTTAACCATGGCTTATCCCCATAATGTAGCAAATAAATTAGCTTGTGTATGATGTATACAGGCTTCTGATATTACTGTAGAAAATCTGGAAGATTTGTTGTGTGATTATGAAGGAGATATTTAGGATATAGGTAGCAGTGACATGTACTGGTCTACAGATAGCATGTTAGCTACTCCATTGTTTGGGGGAAATGGCAGGTCAAATATAGGTGATGTGGATCAGCTATTACTAGCTATCCCTCTTTACGAAAAACAATTAAATGGTAAAAAAAAGTATTTTTATAGCACTGGATGTAACCATGCACAATTGTTTAGTAATTTTCACAGCTGTAAATTCATGCAAGACATTCACCTATCTGTATTTGCGCGTATAAATAGCTCGTAACCTAATTGAGTACTATAATATTCAGAGGCCTCTTTATACTGGGAGGGGGGGTAAGAAATTCACGACATCACCCCTCATACTTGAGAAAAAACACTTTCCTAAAAGCACACCACCCATAACCAAAAAAGTCGCAACCATTTCGAAAATGTCTATACCTTGTTTCACGTAAGCTTGCCCAGTATCTCTTAACGGTCACGTGACCTAATCACCTCTCATTGGTTGCTGTTGTGGTAATGACTGTCGTGCGGTAAAAATTAGTTCGTTATTTAACATGGTGATATATCATTATATGCTGGAAGAGAATTGTCAAATGTATATTTTCGTAACTGTTTTAATTAAATATATTACGCAACAGAGTTGATTTATCTGAAATGCATGTTAATTCTTAAACAAAGTAAAGAGGAGGTTCCTTTGCTCTCAAGCACATGGCACGATAGCATGTGATTTAGCGGTAGTGGTGACATTTGTTTATAAGACTTTTATCACTGACCTTGTTTTGAACTGGATTAGTCATGCATCGCCATTCGAAAGTGCGGGAGCTAAATTATGTTATTGATCATTTATTGCGCATGTATTATATGTATAATGGCAGAGTCTACCGCCAGTTTTTCGTTTAAGTATCGCAAGGATAATTATTTACAAACAGGCGAAAAAGGAATTGTGTTGCATGTGTTTAATGCACTCACAGAGAACAATCCGTCTTTGTCAGTGAGAGAAGTCGAACAGCTGGGCTCTGAAGTTACAGGTGTGAGTGCTAGATCTGTAGGAACATCGCGACATGAAATTGAGGAAACAGGAAAACATACCACTCCAGGCAAAAGCAGGAATAAACAAAAGTGCATGCTCGGAGAAAATACGTGAAAAGTGTTGTGCGTCTTCATGTGTGTACTTTTTCTTTAGAAATGAACTCCCTAACATAAGTAACATTTCGCCTGCTGTAAATGAGGATGCAGATTTACCAAATTTCAGCAGATTGCTTATACAGCTGGGATTTGTGAATGAAAAAAGAGGCAAGAAAAATGTGCTAAAAGACAGAGGTGATGTTGCTGTGTGGCGAAGACGCTATTTGACAACCACACTGCACCGAGATACAAATCGCTAAATATACACGAAGAACACACGAAAGGTAAAGTATGGTGTGACACGACTTTTAAGACTGAAAGACAAGCATTTTTGAAAGATATGTGTGCTGGTTTAAAAAATTCCAGTGGAAAAGGCCGAAGGCCTTTCATTATAAACTCTTTCAGTTTCATTGCTCAGCCATTCTGATTCAATTTGCTCAGTTCATTATAAACTTGTATTTTCGCATCCTTATTTGTATGATTTTTGTATGATTTTATTTATCTTCCCGGCAATTATTACGAAATGTGACCGGAAGGCACCGCCTATGGCGTATGATGCAAAAGCATTAGCCAATTAGGGCGAGGGGGAGGGTTGTTGAACGCGGAGTGATACATTTCAGCCGGGCAAGGTTATATGAAACAGGGATTAGTGCGTTGCGAAAAAGAAGTTCACAAGGAAACCAATATTATTTGGTGTGAATCTGCAGATGTGCCCTTGGGTATTTATCCAGGTTTGGAGGTGTACAATTCAAAAAGAAACCTTTAAGGGTACGTTTACATCCCCTATAGAACTAATTTAAATTTATTGTAAAAACAGGAAGATTAAAATAATTGGCGTTAAATGAGCATTAAATGCATGTATGTGCAGGACGTCTATACACGTCCATATCGGTGAAAGGGTTAATGACATAGCTTATTAAAAGTTATTCTAAATTATATATCAATTAACATTCAGGACTTACCACTGTGACCTGAATTTGCTGAAATTTAATATAACAAGTAAAAAAGTTTTTTTGGGTTGTTAGTAGTTAGGAGGAAACTTAAAATATTTGGTGTTATCTCTTAGTTAAGACCTTTAGATAAAAAAATTCCATGAGATATGTAGCAAACTTTTTTTCTTTTTAATTTAATGCAACCTACGATTTGTAAATTTTTAATATTGTTATAAATATTTGCTGAATGAATATAAATTAGGGGTCTTTTGATGAACCTAGTTCTTCTGGGAGGTAAATAATATGGAAATATTCTGGACACATGTACTGTTTGTGGCCCTAGTTATTGTGTCTGGTCGTATTAAATAATTTACTGGTGATAATTGTTTCTCAATCACAAATGGTCCGTGGTATCTATGTAATAATATGGCAAACTGTCCTTTCTTCCTAATAGGTATAAAAAGCTTAACCCGCTGACCTGGCTTATACATCACGTCGTACCTTTGCGATTGTAATTATGCTTCTATCTAATTTGAGCTTGCTTTATCCTTATGTTTTGCTATTTCACGCGACTTTTGAATTTGTTCCTGTGTTTCCCATATGAACAGATTATCTGATGTGGACTTTAATTGAACTTTGTTCGGTAAAGTGGGATGTCTACTGTACATTAAATAAAATGGTGACATTTTTGTTGCTTCTTATCTGCTTGTGTTATAAGCAAATGTTAAATGGGGAAGGGCTTGGTCTGAATCTTTTTGATCAGTAGAAGTGTAATGACTTAGCATGTTAACAATGGTTTGATTAGCTCTTCTGTTAAGCCATTGTATTCAGGGTGATAAGCTGTGGTAAAGCTGGCATGTACTCCCATTAGTTGGAGCAATTTTTGTACTACCTCACTTAAGAATATTGCTCCCCTGTCTGACAACAGAGTTGCGGGCGCACTATAACGGCAGATGATATTTTTCAAAAATAAATGTAGCAACATTTTCTACCACGGCTTTATAGCTTTTATTTCTATATAATTTGACAAAAATTCAGGAGCAACTATTATGTATTTTCATCCTGATCAGGTTCGGTGCAAACGTCCCACTATATCAATGGACCATATTTCTCCTAGGTAATGGACGGGTATTGGATTTAATAAACCTTGAGATTTAAGGTTTTTAGGGGCTTTACGTGATTGGCAACTGTGGCAGGTTCGAACATTAAGTTTTTATCTCTTTTTTCATACCAATCCAAAAATAACAGGAATTAATGCAGTGAAAGGTTTTTGCAAAGCCCATGTGCCCGCTAATTGGGTCATCATGGCTGCCAATTAAAATTTCATTTTTCAACACTTCGGGGATCACCAATAAATGTAAGGATTTTCTATAGCCTGCATAATGTATTTCAGTAAGGGTCAGTTTGTTGTTTCTGAGCAACTTCTACCAGTGATAGCAAACATGTGATAAGCTCATCAATTTGTTCTAATTCTGGCTGTGTTGGTTGGCCAACAGGGAACCATGATAACAAGTCAGCATCCTGGTATTTAGCACCGGATTTGCAAATAATGGTATACTCATAATCTTGCAACTTCAGAACCCAATGCGCCAATCTGCCTGTTACATCTTTTAAGTTTTTCAAATGGCAAAGGGCATGGTCACTAACTATAGTAATAGAAAATCCAAAAATATATGATCTGAAATGTGTTAAACTGTGTACTATGGCCAATAATTCAAGTTATGAAACTTGTAAGTTTTTTCATGTTTACTTAACGATCTGGAGCAAAAAGAAACTGGATGAAGTTCACCTTGAAATCACTGAACAAGTGTACTCCCAACACCAACTCCTGAGGCATCAGTTCGAAGCTCAGTGTATGCTCCAGGGATATAGTGAGCCAATACAGGCGCTGTTGTTAACACATGTTTAAGTTGATCAAACGCTGCTTGGTGTATTTCTGTCCAGTTAAAATCCTGATTTTTACATGTCAAAGCATGCAATGGGCTTGCTATTGATGCAACATTCTGTACGAATCGTCTTTAAAAACTAAAAAGACCTAGAACTTTCCTTACATCATGCACTGACTTTGGTGTAGGTAAATGTGTAATTGCAATTCCTTTCTTGGAAGTGTTGAAAACAGTGTTGTTATGATAAATTAACTTTAATCGACTCTCTTTAAAGTTAATAAATGTGTAATTGCTTTAATTTTATCTTTATCAGGCTCTATTCCCTTTCCTGAAACTTCGAACCCTAATAATTTAATGTGTTTCATTGCAAAAAAACATTTCTCAGGCTTCAACTTAAAGTTATGCTTTTTTAATTGTTCAAATACCTCCTCCAAGCTGCTGAGCAGTTCCTCATAGGTGGATGCAAATACAACAATATCATCTAAATAAACTAGCGCTTTTTTGTATTTAAGATCACCCAAAAGTCTGTTGCCTATATGAGAAAAACATCTTGGGGCATTAGACAATCCAAAGCATAAGGTTTGAAATTCAAATTAGGATTCTGAAGTAACAAAGGCTGAATACTTTTTACTGTTTTCAGCTAATGACACCTAGAAATAAGCACTTAAAAGATCTAGTGTACAGTACCATTTTGATTTTCCTAAGTAACTTAGTAGATCATCTATTATGTGCAAGGGAAATGATGTCTCAGTTACAGCATTTAATTGACGATAATCCATGCAGAAATGATATTCCCCATTTTTGCTTTCTTTACTAGGACGACCAGAGATGCCCATGGGCTATTTGATTCTCGTATAATTCCTACCTCTTTCATTTCCTGAACCTGTTGATTAATTATTTCGCATTGTTGCTGCAAAGACTCGATATGGTCTTTGTTTAATAGGTTTTTGATTTGTTACTTTTATCTCAAATTCCCCATTCTGTGGTCCCTAAATCTTTGAGTTTTGTAGCAAAAATGTTCCTAAATGTAGCCAATAGATCATGCAGCTGAGCTCTTTGTTCACGCACGATGTCACTATTGACATGAAACTTTATATTATCTATTTCAATATCTTCAGTTTCCGGGCTATTCCAACTGGTGGACTGAATCAAAGCTACTTCATGTATGTAAGCTAGCATTGTTTAAGCAAAAATAGTTCTTGGTTCCGCCGTACTGTTGTGTACCAGAAGCACACAATTTCCAGGGGCTTCAAAAATGAGGGGCGGACATTCAATATTCTTCTTCTGCATTATGGCAGTTGAGGGTTCAAGCATAAGCCTTTACAAGCATCAGAAACTTTTACCTTCAGTTCTGTCATAGTAAAGGGTGGGATTTGGATATCTTGTAGACAATATGCTTTGTAAAGTTGTTCTTCAATCAAGGCTATTCTGTAGCTTCTGGTTAAGAATATTGCTAACAATTATTGTTACAGCTAGCAACCGAGCGCTAACAAGCACGGCAGGTTTTCACATTCTGTAACCACGTTTATGGCAAAGGATCTTCTCAACCATGTTAAGCACCTAAAGTGACTCATCACAAATTCATACGCTTTGCAGGAGCGCCAATGGCGCCAATGTTTTGTTTTTCTACCACTCTCATTGCGCCAGTACAAATAGTGGAATTGCGGTCACTTTATTCCGGACGTCTGAACTATAAAGAAGCTTAAGAAGATGAAATGCAAGTGGGCTGTTAAGATATCAGAGGAACAGTATAAAATATATATTGACTTCTGTTTGAAGAATCCAATTATACAATACAGCAGGCTCACTCCTTCAGATAACCCAAAGGAATTAGAAGCCAAGTGGAATCAGCTGGTGTTACAATAAATATCTGCAGCAGTGGGCCACACAAAGATGTGGAGGGATGGAAAACAGTAAGTTGAAAATGTTTTACTGTACTTTTAAGAATATTAGTATTAGGATTTTTAAAGCCTGATCCTCTATAATTATTCTCCGTAAGTGGAATGCTTTCCTAAATAACAATTCTTGTCACAAAACTGTGCCACATGGTAACCATCCATTTCCAACAGCCGTGTGTTTGTACTATACATAAGAGAAGTTGAAAAAGTGTAATAAAATGTTGCTCAAAACTCCTAAGCATGGTTTCAATACGTAATTATTAATTAGTAGAGCAGTTTTTAAAACATACATGAACGTATTTTAACACATGGTAATCATCTGGCTTACTGCAAAACATTGCGTGGTTGTATGTAATCTGGATTTGCAAAATAGATAAGGTTAACGAAATGTTGCTCAAAAACCAAGCATGGTTTCGATATAATTATTAATTAGTAGAGCAATTTTTAAAACATACATGAATGTATTTTAATATTTTTTCCTAACCTGCTCTTGGCAAAAGCACCCTGGTAACATTGTATAAAATTTTGCAACTGTGTTTTAAATGTGGTTCATCATTACTACTTGTAAATTGCTTGTTTATTATATATTATGTTACTAACTGTAAATAGAAAAATAAGGTACTACACAAGGTTCTATTAAACCAATATTTGTTTTAGGTTTTCACAGAGTGGAAGAGTAATGTTTTTTTTAATAAGTGTCTTAAGTAATCATTTTAAATATCTCTAAGGAAAGAAAGACTATTGAACAAGTTTATTCTAAGTGTGTTATATTTTTGTAATTTTTTTGTTTTTATTTTTTTCTTGTACTTCTTGTTTTTTTTTACCTTTTCTTTATTTTTTTTTTTAAGACTGGAACTGGTACAGGGTAAGTCGTTTAGAAAATTTCTTGTTTTATTGGCTTGTACTGTGAGACAATATGAAGGGTTCTATTTGCTTAAATGGTTATTAGATCTGCATTTGTTCCAAATGATAAACGTATGGCTCCAGAGAATGCAAGGTTTTCTTCCGTATATAGGTCCATCTCTGCTCCTTTAAAAATATACGTAAGTGCTTTCCTAACACAGTGTCTCCTCGCCGTACTTTCAGCAGCCAATGTAGTGTACCAGCAACTAACCACACTGCAAAATTATGAAATTTCGGGTCTTTGAAACGAAACTCCAGTTGTACCAGCTGTAGTACTGAACATAAGCATTCTTCTGGACGAAGTTTATGTAATGCGTCTCGGATGGCGGTCCAAATCAAGTCAGCCCGCTGACAGTTGTACAAGCGATGCTCAAGTGTATCATCTTCCACACATATGCCACAGATCTTTGAATTCACTCTCCCGTGATGCCACACTATTTCTGCAGTTGGAACCGTTTCATTAACAACTTCATAAACAGTTTCTCTCTAGATCGACGGAAGGTTACAGTTGGTTGCATTGGCCCAAATGCATTTCCAATCACGACTGTATTTTGTTTCCACATGAGGTCGTTGAATACCTGGCTCCATCAAGTGACGATAGAGGTTCTTGGTAGTCAGAAACTTCTCCAGTTGCTCCCCGGAATTTTCAAGAGCACGAAGCTTGGTGACCAAACGATGAAATTCCCGTGTCGGTCTCTCCACGGTATGTAACTGGTCATACCAAAACTTCTTGTCAATCGGAGACAAACTGCCAAGTAACGAGGACAATCGTGTCTTTCCCAACAGCGCCATACACTTGTTGTCAACATCCACTAGACCACAACCACCTTTCTTTAGAGTAAGACGAAATTGCGAGCGAGCAACTCTAAATGCTTTCCCCGTCCACAGGAAGTATCCAAGCAGAGTCTGAAAACATTGGACAAACTGCTTAGGGAGCAGCAAAATCTGTGCCACATACCACAGTTTACTCAAGGCATAAGTATGAATGTACCAGATGCGTTGCAACAACGTTAGATTTCCAGAGCGATCTTCATGTAAGTTAAAATGTAGCATGTTGAGCCTCTGGGTCCAATTAAGAGAAATCATTTCTGTTAGGTTAGAGGTAAATATAACCCCTGGTATAGGGGTCTGTGGAAACACCTTCATATGCAGCAATGTTGGTGGATGTTCCCAGGTGCCAAGTGGAAGTATTTCTGATTTGTGGGCATTGAGCTGAGCTGCCGAAAGTCGACTGTAAGTCACAATCGCCATGGCTATCTCCTCCATATCCTGGTGATCTTTGGCCACGACCATCATGGCATTCGCGTAAGCCATTACTTTAAGGTGTTCCCCAGCTATACTTAAGTCTTGCGGTCTATGTTGCAGCATCTGGAGTAATGGATTGAGTATCAAGGCAAACAGCCCCATAGATAAGGGACACCCCTGCCTGACTGTCGTATTGGAATAGGTGTTGACAAAAAGCTGCTACGAAGTATTCTTGACGACGCTTGGCAATAAAGCCCTTGAATCGCCGCTATCATTTCTTGAGGTACCCCAGCTGCATGCAAACACTGCCAGATATACCAGTGCTGAACTCCATCAAAAGCTCTATGAAAATCCAGATTAACTAATGCCAAGGAGCAATGGTGCTGCTCAAGATGGACGACCGCATCTCTTAATTCCGCAAGGGCACCAACAATATTCTTGCGTTGAAGAGCTGTTTGATTAACATGGAGCACCTCCTCATACGCGGGTTTTAGTCTGCTGGCCAAAAGCTTTGCAAATATTTTTTAACCTGAATTCAACAGTGTTATTGGGCGAAAGTCCATGGCTGCCTGCAGGCAGTGTTTCTGTAGGAGTAAAATTATAATTTCATCCGCGAAATGTTCCGGAAACCACCCTCCGTCCCATAATTCCTGTAGCACTGCAACAAACTCAGCCTTAATTATCGGCCAGAATGCAAGATAAAATTCATAAGAAAGACCATCTGGGCCAGGCGCTGTATTGCGTTTCAAATGTTGCACCACTTGATGTACCTCTCATTCCGTTATTGGACCTTGTAGACTCTCCTCCGTGGACTGACTAATGTGAGCCACGGGGCTACTCAGGGCCGCTGTGCTAGCTATGGGTTTCGCTTGAGCCTCACCAAATAGGCGCTGGTATTGCTCCTGAAGATAAGGCAATAGCTGGTGTGTCCCATGTAACATCACACCAGTAGCAGCGTCAGTGAGCGATGAAACGTACTTGGCCTGTCCATGAGCGCGTGCCTTGGCCAATGAATAAAAGGAGGCCTGTTCATCGGAGAGAGCGTGCATCAAGGGGGATCGAATGGCGCAACCCTGTAGCATTTGATCTTGTTTTCCTTTATTTCCTTTATTCTCCTGATAGCCGGAGCAACCTTGGCACCTCGATTCTGCTGCTCATGTAGATTCCAAAGCATCTCATAAAATTGCAACACCTCTCTTCTTTTATGGGCCTTCTCAAAACTAATTGTTTTGAAGAAAGCTTTGATGGCCGGTTTTGCCGTAACGGCCCACCATTCTGATTTACGGTAGGCACGGTGATAAGAGGATTTTAAAGCTGCCCTTCTTGTAGCAAAACACAATTGACAGTCCTCATCCTGAAATAGGGTTGAATTGATTTTCCAGTTTAACTCCTTCCAGTATCTAGACTAGGAGCCATGAGTTGTAGGGCACACGTAACGGCATGGTGGTCACTAAAGGCAATGGGATGAACATCAATGCACTGGAAATGGGGAACCAAGGTGTCAAATAAATAAAAACAATCCAGTCAGGATGCTGAAGTGCCTCGGAAAAAGGTGAATTGCACCGTATTACCATGCTGCAGCTCCCAGGCATCACGTAGATGTAATTGCATCACTAATTGCAGAAGCATCGGGTATGTTAAGAGGAAGGCAAGGCTCTTGTTTGCAGAGCATCACAAGACTGGGGGTGGCACATCTAGTGTAAAACCGCTAATAGATTTGGAACGCCAGCTGATATCACGTAGATGTAATTGCATCACTAATTGCAGAAGCATCGGGAATGTTAAGAGGAAGGCAAGGCTCTTGTTTGCAGAGCATCACAAGACTGGGGGTGGCACATCTAGTGTAAAACCGCTAATAGATTTGGAACGCCAGCTGATTTCACTCATTGATGAAGGTGATGTAGGTGTTGCAGACAGCTTTGATTTAAATGCGAGTATTGATTAACATTTGGTTTTTTAATATTATTCAAGTGCTTGAACAAAGTATCCATGTTTTGGACAGATCAGTTGTTGAAGATGTTATATCTTTGTATGCACTAAAGGTATTTTATACTGCAACTCCTCAACCTGCAAATCCAGGTATAGCAGCAATATGGCGGCGATGTAAACAAAAGCTTGTTGAAATTACCCTGGAATTAGTGAAGAATATAAGTCTTAGTTAATATATTTGAGTTAAAATGCGAGTGATAAGAGATCATTATCAGAAAATTAAGGCAACGAGAACAGTGAACCCAATGACGGAGAAACCATCATACAGTTATGCAACACGATCAACTGGTAGGAATATGGCATCAACCTATTCTATGTCTGAACTTTTTTCCACAGCTTATGTTCTTCAAAAACTCTCTTCTTCATCATCATCATCATCATCATCATCATCATCATCATCATCATCATCATCATCATCATCATCATCATCATCATCATCATCATCATCATCATCATCATCATCATCATCATCAACATCAATTTCTGTTTCTGATAAAGAGTAAGTAATCTGCAAGAGCCTTTCTTGGAGTGTGGCATACTGTTCCATCAGTGATGTCGTGGTCCGGTCATTAAAATATTCATTTATATCTGCCCACCTACTTTCTCCAAACCTTCAACTAATAACAGTAACTTTTTATTTTCATTAGCATCCCAAGAGTTTGGGTATAACTTTGTAAGCTTTTTTTGTGTCTGCTACAAAGTTGTTCACGTGAACGATTTGCAAACAGGTCCAACAATTTATAGTAATTGTCCCCAAAGCTGCGTACAGCTGCTACTAGAAGCATATCCTCTAACTTTTAAAAAGGACCACATATATTTGGATTGCATTATGCCCAACATTTGAATATTTGTTGCCTGGTATGTCCTTTAATATACTGTGCTATTTAATTCTAACAAATGTGAGAACCAATCTGCGAGTAGCTATGAGTTGCACCAGTAAATCTTGATCTTCATCTTCTATTCATGACATCAAGTCCTTATTAAGGTGTCGTTGGTAATGTTGCAACACCAATATAGGAGTATGGTCTGTTCCCAGTTTTTCTGCTACTGCTACTCACTTTTGAAAGTTATATTCTTTAACAAGTTCCTTTAATCTTTTATTTTCATCTCTCCAATCATTTGTATTTATTTTTGGATGAAATTCTACTCACCAAGCAGCTCGTGCAATCCTTAGGAAGTTTGAAACCCTGAAAGAATTGAGGTGTTATGTATTTTCAGTCAAACATACTCTCGTTCAATATCATCACATAGTTCTTCTAGAGACATGTTCTTAATCTGTTTTAATCTGGTAGATGACTCTGGCTCATATAGGTGATCAGTACTGGGTCGTCATCTGTCATGATTCCAGGTTTACCATATGCTGCATAGTAGAACAGCTCATCAAAATCAGCACTGTCTGGATCAAAAGGACACTTCTCCGTCTGAAAATAAGAATAAACACTCTCTCAAGTAATGTTTCAAATCTGTGTTAATATATTAATACCTCTCAACCATTTATATAGGCAATCAATAACTGATCATTGTAACACAAACTCTGTATGGGAAAACTTTGAAAGATGGAATCACAAATAAAAAATTCAATGTCATTTGAACCATGGATCTTTTGCTCTATGTGCTGCTGTTCTATCACTGAGCTATCATGGCTACATGTCAGCAGCACATTAAATTCCGCAATTAATTTGTATTTTCCTAGTACAACAAAAGAAATCTCAATTCAAGATTACATATCCCAATTCGTCAGGACATAGCACCCTGTTTTTTTAAGGTTTTACAATAGTTTTCATTTATAAAGCAATCAATTATAATTGATAATTGTTACTAGCTAATGGCCATCTCATTGCATGAACCAATTGGTTATGGAACAGAAATGCAAAGTAATCAGTGGCAACAAGTGGAGCAGATTGTCAGATCAAAGATATTAAAAATAATTAGGGCTGCTAATTTGTTATTTTAGATTCAAGATTAAAAAATGTTAATCGAATTGAGTCCATTAAAATTAATCAATTACAGTAAATATTACTAGGAATATTGTACTTGATATTGAGAAATCAAAATATAACAATGTTAGGTGCTCTGCTCATACTTTACAATTAAGTCTCAATAAGGCGATTAAAATTCCTTCTATATATATCCCCCTTAGTAAATACAGAAAAGTAGTGGGCCACTTTAAACACAGTCCATACCTAGAAAATGAACTGTCTGAAAAGTAACACGATCTTAATATTCCAGAGATAAAATTAAAACAAGATGTAGTAACCCAATGGAACAGTACTTGTATTATGTTTGAAAGTCTCCTCAGAGCTAAGAGAGCAGTTATTGATATATTAGGTACCCAAGCTTCAAATATTAATATATTACGTGAAATTGAATGGGAAATGACACAAAGAATGTTTGAATGTCTGAAAACTTGCATGGGTATTTGTGATTTTCTCGTGGCAAGTACACACGTCACAGCAAGTGTTGTGCCCTGCAATAATTTATCTAAGGTTAAGTCTCAAAGTCGCTGATTCAGATTCTCTGTATGTGATCGGGTTCAAAATTACTCTTGTCAAAGATTTAAGAGAAAAAAGTAATAACTGGCCTAAATTAGAAATGCAAAGAAGTTACAGCTCTCGATGCGAGATTCAAATCCTTGAAATGTCTTCCAAGAGGTACAAGAGAAATGGAAAAGACTTTCAGAAAAATCTGTGGTAAGCGCGAAAACTACACAGAAGTAAATTTAAAGAAGAGAAAACTGATTTTTAATGACAATGACGATATCGAGGAAACAGTCCTATTAACACCATTTGCTACAGAAATTGACGTCTACAAGTCTTTTGGTGAACTGGATGACGACTTCGCAAATCGTCTTCAGTGGTGGAAGACATTCAGACACATTCTATTCAGTTGCCAATTCTTTCATCCATAGCGAAGAAATTACTTTGTGTACTAGCTACATTGGTTCCCTGTGAACGTGTGTTTGGTGAAGCATGAAATATTGTCACCAAATGAAGAGCAGCACTTAATTCAAAGCATATTGTTGCGAACCCGATCGCGTTAGCGGGTTTAAAGCCTGGAGATAAGGAGTATGCAATAAGAAATAATGATAGCGCGAGATAAAAGACTGATAGGGTTACACTTCTGGAAGACGATAGAACTTTCGATTCCTGTTTGGTCCAGAAACATCTCGAATTTACGAAATAGGTATTTAAAGACGTAACGGCTTGCAAAGAGTTAGTTGTAAACAGTGAGGAGTAGAGTTGTAGTTGTGAAACAGTTGTTGTGAAACCAGACAGCTGGAAGTGTTATTGTAACGAGAGCTAATGTAATCAGCTGCAAGTGTTTGTCATTGTCCTCGACCTTGGAAGATTGCGTGATGTAATGCTGTTACGTGAGAATTGGACAGTGTATTGCTACAGAAATAAATGAGATTTTTAATTTCTGCAACTCGGCCTTTTAATTCTATGAACCCACAAAGTTATAATATGAATGCACTTATATGTTTAAAATCATGGATGAAACAACAGTAACTAGGTGAGTCTTCATGTAAACTGTTATTTGCATGTCAGTCTCACAAACCTTAGTAGATATTGATATAATACATTACTAAATAACTTACAAAAATACTGTAGATCTAATTCAATACATATATAAAGCATGTGCACTTAATGCGAACACAAATTTTGAATCTAAATATTTAAAAGTTTCACATATAATTAAATATACAGAGTATTTAAGTACTTTATAGAGTCCTTACACCTAATTTTCGAACAGATATCTCGATTAATTGATTAAAGTAATATGGTTAATCAATTAAAAACTTTGATCCATCTACAGCACTAAAAATAATATAATTTTGAGTCTAACTAGTACTCGATGCTCCATATATTGCTAGTTTTTACCTAGAACACATTTCATTTCGACCTTCCCAACATCCTCAGTTAAGTTGACTACTGACTTTTGACTCAAAGTCCTTAAAGGTCTCTGTTGGTATCTTGATGAACCTAAAATTCGGGTTCTCTTCAAAGGTGGTGTCGAAATTGAACCACCAACACACCTTTGAAGATAACCCAAACTTCAAGTTCATCAAGATACCAACAGACACACCCCTATCGCCTTTATGGAGTTCACCAAATCAAAATTCAATAATCGACTTAGCTGACGATGTTAGAAAGGTCCTAACAAAACATGTTCTAAATACACACTAGCAATATATGGAACAACAAGTACTAGTGCAACTCAAAATTTATATTAGTTGTTCTTCATTGTGTCCCAGTCCTACTCATAAGAATATTAAGAGTACTTTCCAGCTATCATGCAATATTCATAACAAACATGGAAGTTAATAAAATATACACCAGACAAAAGGGAGCTACTCATTGGCACAATATAAACAATGTAAACCTTTCAGAGAGGTGTTATTGTGAAACAAAATATGTCTGTGCCACATTTCCAATTTTTCACTGCAGATGTCATCCTACACTTGTTTATGCCTCTTGCATAACTGACAGTTACTGACAGTTACCAACATGAATATCATACACTGACAGCGACTTTAGTTCAGCTAAGGAACTGATGACCTTAAGTCAGAAAGCAGAGGTGAGCAATTTTTTTATAAGAGGAGTGAAGCAGTTGTGAGATGTGAATGGCAATGACGGAGTACAGCCTTAGGATTTAAGAAGCTCAACCCCAATGGTAAAAGTTAAGTCAGAACATGGTTAATCCAATAAACTTCTCATTTAGATTGGATGATGATGATGTGTATAGGGGCGCTCAACTACGCCGGTCATCAGCGCATTTAGATTGGCAGTCCCCAATTACACATACTCATGTTTTCCTTATGAAATTATTTTCTCATAAAAGAAAAAAAAAAAAAAAGAAAGCATCCTAAAAAGAGTGAGCAGTTATTGAATAGTCTTTCAAAGTTACCACATTCAATTCCACTCTATTTCATACAAGGATTGTTCGAGTCAATCTGGGACATTTCTTTTTTTTCAGGTTTAAATGGATGCCTAGACTGGAGGTTTTGTATGCAGTAAACAGTGGCACCTGTGCCCTTTTACTGGTAGACGGCACTCATTACCTGAGTTTCTGGATAGACTGATATTCAAGATAGCGGACAACAGTGAACGTCCACATGGATCAGAATGTTGTGATGAGTTTTTAGTGAACAAGGACATAAAACCTGCTGAAATTTACAGAAAACTTCAGGCTCAGTACGGTGATGAGACACTCAACACATTTGAACGGTTTAAGTGCTTCAGAGATGGCCGTATCTCAACCACTGACAATGTTGGTGGATCACAGCCCACAGTAGTCATTCCTGAGAACATACAATATGTGGAGCAGCTGATCCTGGACAGTTGTCACATAAACTGTCGTGAAATTGCAAAGGTGTGGAATTGGTCGTTTGGAACACTGAACACAATAATTCATGATCATTTGTTGTTCTGAAGTAAGTGCACGCTGGGTTTCAAAGCAGCTGTCTGCTTTTGACAGACACAGAAGGGTTTAAATCTGTAGAGAACTGAAGAACCACTATGAAAGTGAAGGCCAGGATTTTCTGAATTGCATCATCACATGTGACGAAACATGGGTTCACCATTTCACCCCAGAATCAAAAAGAGCATCGATGCAATGGAAGCATACGGACTCACCACCTCCCAAGAAATTTCAAACAGTTGCATCTGCTTGTTAAGTGATGGTAAGTGTGTTCTAGGATAAACAGGGCATTCTTCAAGTCAATTTTTTACCCTATGGTGTAACTATTAAGTGAGTATTACTGTTGTGTTCTGCATGATGTGTATGAAAGTTTAAGAAAGAAACGTCAGGATTTGATTACACTCTCTTTGCAAGATATGCATGACCGCTGCCACTCAACGCATGTTCCAAACAATCATGGAACTCGGGTGGGAGATCTTGCCACATCCCCCCTATAGTCCTGACTTAGAGCCAAGTGATTTCCACCTATTTGGGCCACTGAAGGAATTCCTTGGGGGAAAACATTTCAACACCGATGAAGTGAAGCATGATGTCCTAAAATGTTTCCGTCGGAATTCTAAATCTTTCTATGCTGAAGCATTTCAGGCATTAGTCAAATGCTGGGATAAGTGTATAACTGTAGCTAGAGATTATGTGGAAAAATAAATCCACTTTCCACACTTTGAAATTTGTTCTTTTATTTATTTTTTTATAAAGTCCCGGATTGACTTGAACGATCTTCATACTATATTTAGAATTCCTTATTCCTCTTGCTTCACAATTTATTTGAGGACTAAGGTGTACTAGGTTACAAACAATATATAAAGCTCCTCTAATTCATTTTCGGAGGAAAAAATTGCAAATTTTTTTTTTCCAAACCTGCTGTTAAAAATTTGAATGATGATACTCCTAGGTACTACTGTCAATGACAAATAATCTTACATGTGTTTTTATATACTTATACACTATATACTACATACATTGAAAATTAAATTGACAATACAACAAATGCAAAACAATTATAAATTAGTGCAACACACAGGCCGTAAAATAAAACTAAATATAAGGGTTGTAATAAATGTCGTGAGCAAGCCATTGTTAAAATTAAATTCTAACAATATAACAAAATACAGTGCCCTATTTTTCACTGGTGGCTGGTCAGCCTGTCGGAGGTGGCTGCATGCGAACAGTGCTTCTCACCATTCCTGGCACCCTCCTTTCTTCATGTCAATGCATGTTCGATCGATGCTAGAGCAGGTTCTTGTTGTGTTCTTTGTGGTCAAATTGTAATAACTTCTGTTATAATGCCAAGAAGTGTGTATACTTTAGCACACTGTATATTCATGTATGATTCCTACGTGCAAACAGTCTTATAGAGAAGAGACAGTTATTTATACTGATTTCCTGGTATTCCTGTGCCTCAGAGAAGACAGTTCATAAATTTGTAAAGAGGTTTAGAGAAACTGGATGTGTTCTTGATAAGAAACCTAAAAGAACTCGCCATGTGCTTACAGAGGAAAAACTTCAGAGAGGACAACAATTAAAATGTAGCCCAAGAAAATCTCTGGATAAGTTATCACAGGAAAGTGGTGTTTCACAATTCTTGGCTTGGAAAGCCACTAAACATAAAAAACTAAAACCACATAAGATAACCACAGCTCAGGAACTGCAACCATGTGATACAGTGGGTGAATACATTTCTGCAATGAAGGTGAAGTTAATGATGGCTACCCAAAATTAACTTTTTTTACACAGAAGCAGCATGGTTTTCATCACATGGTCATGTATGTATCTTCACAAACAACAAATATTGGAATACAGAA
Source organism: Mantis religiosa (assembly GCA_030765055.1). Classification (NCBI taxonomy): domain Eukaryota; kingdom Metazoa; phylum Arthropoda; class Insecta; order Mantodea; family Mantidae; genus Mantis; species Mantis religiosa. The sequence goes on from CM060950.1 coordinate 416,656,516, forward strand.
AAACACCAATATTGTGCACGAAATGCCATTGCATGACCAGAAAATTGCTGTTTGGTGTGCTGTGAATGCGCACCAAATTATAGGGCCTACATTAATTGAGCTAACAGTTAACAAACAGAGATACAGGGATGCATAATCAAACCATTTCTGGAATATTTGTGTGACAATGAATGCACAGAGGCATATTTTCAACAAGACTGCTACAGCACATACAGCTGATCTCTCATTGCACTAAGAGAAACTTTTTGAAGACAGTCATAAGTAAAGGACTATGGCCACAGTGAGCCCCAGACCTTATGGTATGCAACTTTTATTTATGGGGGAACTTAAAAAATAAAGTGTATCAGAACAACCCACATGTGTTGGAAGAAATAAAAGACAATACCAGAAGAGAAATTACTGCAATTTCAGAAGATGAATTAATGCGTATCAACAGATGTTTTGTTCAAGGTATGAGACATGTGTGGCAGCACAAGGACATCATTTCCAACACCTTCTGTGACAAAGATATGTGATTATTGTAATTATAATTTGCATGAAAACCTAAGCACTAGAATTTAAATATTAAAGCAGCAGCAGCAGCATGCCTAATGCGTTAGTAACATGCCTTCTGCTGCAACACTAAGGTAGTTACAAAATAGGAATGAACATAAGGCGGGGCTAGGCATGGCTGTTCAATCACTACTAAACAATGTGGTGCATGCAACGTTGTACAGTTAAGAACGCATACTGGCTCGCTTTGCTGAACCATATGGCTAATTTCTTTGCATGCTCTAAAGATACTAATTACAGAATTATTTTGTTTTCCCCGTGTTACAGAGCTATTTTTTCTGAGATTCACTGTCCAAACCCCATGTTTGTAGCACATCTGGTTTCGGAGATAAGGAAAGATAAGTCACCTGACTAGAAAGAAAAGAATCATTAACTATCAGTGAAGAAAAGCACACGCATACTATTCTGCAATTGCATTCTGTACCTTGCATTCAGTAAAGTGGTCATCTGTTAAGAGTGCACACGTGCTTTTCAAAGTTAGTAAATATACTGCTTAGCACGCCTGGTACTGGTGCGCCTAGTAGTAACTGTGAAACAACTGGTAAGGTTTTACATAAGCAGGCTAGAAATATTCTTGTTAATGTGTATTCCTTTTTCAAACAGATGTCAATTAAAGACATTTTCGAAAGTACCAGTTTCACTCAGAGTCGAGAATTTACGTTACAAGCTTGTCCCAAGAGTGCTCATTCTGCGATGAACATTGTTAAAGAAAGGAAACAGTTTACCAAATTAGGAGAGTTTCCATATTTAGATCTCCAAGGAAACATCGAGCAGCTAAAAAACGTGCTACCAACTTAGACAATTTTCAAAAGTGTGTTTTACATAGAACAATTTATGATTTATATGACAAGGGTGAATATCCAGCTGCTAAAATGCTGACCAATTTAATGAGGTGGGGGAAATAGAAGATAAGGATTCTGTATCTTCTATGCATAATATTCTGAAATCTCTTGGGTTCAAATATATGAGAACAAATGATGGTCGCAAATTTCTGCTTGACAAACGCGATATTGTTGCTGCAAGACAAATTTCTGCGCACAAAAATGCTTCATAAATACACAGTCATAGCTTCCGTATTTATTACGTATTTTAATGAAACAAAAAGTGGTTTAAAGTTCTTTACACGCAGTATACAAATGGCATCATTAAAATAGAAACTATATTCACAAATCATTGAAATGTCACTATTTTGTTTCACTGTAGCGAACACCTTATTTCACAGAATGCATCTAATATGTATAATTTTGTTTTGTGTGCATATGAACGATAGCTACATAAGCGAACTGTTCTCCAGTTCAAGTTTTTAAGGTTCAGATAATGTGATAATCATTGTACATGTTCTCACACACATGCTGAAATATTAAGTGAACTTCTCTGTCAGCATCTGTATCACTCATCTCATCACCTGTATGATACTTGTTAGTGGATTCGGTGAGACAAAGACATATCTCCCATCTCTATCGCCCGCTTGCCGTAGAACTGGCAATGCCAAGACAGTACGATAACCGTATTGGCTCAACCCATGTTCATTCTTATTTTGTAGCTACTCTAACCACTCGCCAGCTGGCTACCAGTGAAAAATAAGGCACTGTAGTCTGCAGGACCATTATATCCAGATTTTATAGCACGGGTTGGCTTATTGCAATGTCATTACCTTCTAACACATGCAGTATTACAGACATGAATATCTGATTTCATCAGTGTGAACCCATTAAATTCTTTGTTAAAATGAAATGATCTTCTGCTGAAATTCCCCTCAACTTAAATGTGTCTTGTAGATGTCTACAGTGTTAGCAGATTGGTGAAACATTTTGAAGATATGCCTCAAAGCAGTTGTCCTTGAACTGCCTGCACAGAACACAAGGACAGTTAATGAGAGGATAGGTATTATTAAAACAGAATAGTGCAAGAAATTATTGAGGTTACTGATAAGATGTCCCACATTTACTGACCACAAACTTCAGAGAATCGTTTTCTACAGAGTTCAAAATCATTGTGTTTGTCTCCAGAGGCATGTATGCCATGGAAGCAAGGAAAGCATTGCTTACACTTTAATTGTTAGTTATAAATTCATTTTTATATTTTCATTACAGTCAATTTAGCAATACAATTTTCAAACAGAACATGCAAACTGATACACAGCTTGTAATTTTGCAAATAGTTTTACATAGCACCAATATATGGCATGCTGTATTTGATGATGGTCAATATTTAGACATTATTGATCTAATCTCCTTCAGTAGAAGCAAAATACCTCCCTGTGGGTAAACCACTGCTTGTTAGAGGTTGGAAAAGAAAATCAATTCAGTATATGTTTTGTTTATAAATAGTAATATCAGTTTAATATTATTCGTTGTTGCTTATGTTTCTAATGAAATGTTTGACTAGTTGTTTGACTAGTTACATTTCCAAAGACAGAAGTGCACATGGTTTAGTAATTAGGAACAGCATGTAAGAAAAAATTCAAGTTAATTGATGGAAATTAATTGCTCCTTCACATTAGCCGTGTATAGGCTAAGGTTTTGGATAGAGTCAAACTGAAAAATTCAAGTACTTGCAATAGTTAGTCGCCATAAACAGTGTGTATCTTGAATACAAGAGCCCCTAGTGGTTTACCAGGAAAATATACGAGTCAATTGGGGAATTTAATGGACAGCACATTGGCCATGGTAACTCAATGGGTAAGAGCGACTGGACAGAAACCAGGAGATCTGTGGTTCAAATCCCAGCCGTGGCATTGAATTTTTCAGTTTGACTATCCAAAAAATGCAAGCTTTAACTACTTTGTCGAAAGTTTTAAACAAAGTGATGTCTGAACTATTTATAGAGAAAAAGTGAGTCTATTTACTTAGGCTACATCAAATTAACTACATTTTGTATCATGGATAAATCTTTCACCTTCATCACTCAGATATATCAACAAAGATATGGTCTAGCAACGGGAAGCCCTTCTTCACCGATATTAGCAGACCTGTTTATGAGTGACCTAGAAATGTGGGTTGCCTAGGTGCTTCCATGGATCTTGAGGACCTAGCACCATTTAGTGGATGACCCCATTCCCAAAAAATACATAGATGATAGCCCGCCTCGGTAGTGTAGATGGTAGCATGTCTCCCTCACGTTCAAGAGGTCCCGAGTTTGAATCTCGGTCAGGGTGAGTTACCTGATTAAGGTTTTTACTGGGGTTTTCCCTTATCCTGAAAGATGAATGTCAGATAACTCTAAGCTCTATGGACCCTGGACTCATTTGAGCATCATTTCACCCCGTTCATTCACTGTCCGATATGATGTTGGAGGACGTCAATTACAAAAACATAGATGATGCCCTGAAACTACTACACATTCAAGAATCAAAAATCAAATTTAACATAAAAACAGAATCTGTAGACCTCAAATCCAAAAATGCTTTGATAATTTCAAATTTAGGATATATGGAAAGCCCACACACAGACAACTGTATAAAATTATAAAATCCAATAGTTATAATCCTAAACCACAGACTTCTAACACAGCAGAATTTAATAATGAAAAGGAGATTGTGGCAGCACTGATTGGAAAGAGTAATATATACATGTATGTGTTTCTCTAAGATTCTAAGGTAGGACATGCTACCTTGGTGATAAAAATGTAAATAAATGTGTTACTGATTTTATAGTCTGTACATTCAAATAGATTCTTTCAACTGCTTACCTGCACATCACAACTCTACAAACTGGTAACCCCGACATAATTGAAAATGGCAGATGGCGAAGGAGAAAAATCATATGGGACGGCTCAAAATAATACAAACGATGTTGCTTAGGTAGCATTGAAAATTCTGCCCATCTGGCAAAAGAATGTGAAGATTTGGTTTATGCAAATTGAGGCTCAGTTCACAACCGCTGGAATAACAGTTGAACTAACTGAATTTAACCATGTGCTGGGTACGCTAGAAGCTTATGTGGCAGAATTAGTATCAGATTCTTTTAGCTAGACCACTTTTCGCTACACCATTCACTGATTTTGAAATAAGATTAATTTGCAAATTCAAGGAGTCAGAGGGACGGAAGGTGAACAAGTTGCTTACCAAATTAGAGTTAATGACAAGAAACCATCACAGCTACTCCAAGAAATGAGAAACTCAACAAGAAGTAGGTACAGGATAATTTTCTAAGCACAATATTTATTCCAAGGCTACCAGTTTCCATACATTCTATTTAACCCTTTCACTGATATGGACGTCATATGACGTCCAAGTTAAAATGCCCCAAACCGATATGGACGTGTATAGACGTCCTGCACATACATGCATTTAATGCTCATTTAACGCCAATTATTTTAATCTTCCTATTTTACAATAAATTTAAATTAGTTCTATATGGGATGTAAACATACCCTTAAAGTAAATCCTTTCATGGAAGTGTTGAAAACAGTGTTGTTGTATAAATTAAGTTAATTGGGAGTCGATTAATAACACGAGTGTTGTTTTGTTTTATTAATCGACTCCCAATTAACTTAATACCCTTAAAGGTTTCTTTTTTAATTGTACACCTCCAAACCTAGATAAACACCCAAGGGCACATTTGCAGATTCACACAAAATAATATCGGTTTCCTTGCAATCTTCTTTTTCGCAACACACTAGATTTTTTCGAAATGGTTGCAACTTTTTTGGTTGTGGGTGGTATCCTTTTAGGAAAGTGTTTTCTCTGAAGTATGAGGGGTGATGTAGTAGTGGATTTCCTACCCCCCCCCCCCCAGTATAAAGAGGCCTCTGAGTATTATAATACTCTATTAGGTTACGAGCTATTTATACGTGCAAGTACAGGTAGATGAATGTCTTGCATGAATTGACAGCTCTGAAAATTACTAAACAATTGTGCATGGTTACATCCACTGGTATAAAAATATTTCTTTTACCATTTAACTGTTTTTCGTAAAGAGGGATAGCTAGTAATAGCTGATCCGCATCACCCATATTTGACCCACCACTTCCCCCAAACAATGGAGTAGCTAACATGCCATCTGTAGACCAGTACACGTCACTGCTAACTATAACCTAAATATCTCCTTCATAATCGCACAACAAATATTCCAGATCTACAGTAATATCAGAAGCCTGTATACATCATACGCAAGCTAATTTATTTGCTACATTATGGGGATAAGCCATGGTTAATATTGAAATTTAACAATTTCAAATGTGTCATTCATTTAGCTCTTGATAGCTATTAGAAATCCCTCTGAACACAGAGTATAAATAACTAAAATACTGAGCGAAAACAGATACATAAGGCTACCAAAAACCTTGGTTGAGAAAAACTGTAATAACAAATGCTGATAGTTTTCTTTTCAGTATAACGCAACATATACTCATATGACTATCGCTTGGTATAGCATAAATAAACTAAACTTGAATCGGAGAAGTCGCTTGCGTAGCTATACATACACACATTGGTTCGAAAACACACAAAACAAAATGATTCAAGTATTAGGCGCATTTGGCGCAAGAATGGCTTTTGCTACAGTGAAACAAAGAAGTGAGATCTTGACGATTTATTAATGTAGTCTCTACTTTATTGTTACTGTATGTGTATACTGCCTTTATGGGTTTTAAACCAGTTTTTGTTTCGTTTAAATAACTTAATAAATACGGAAGATACGGAATTGTATTTATGATGCATTTTTACAGCATTTAACAATTTAAATGTCTTGTTTAGTTTATTGGGTATCTGTTTCCGGCCCCTGAAGGGTTTAAATGGCCATCGGCGAAGCGGTTAAGCATCTAGCAGTGACAATCTGGATAATCTTGCAACCATGGCTGTTTTCTGGGCCCACACAAACTGTTTACAATGCTCAATGTGATCAACCAAATCATCAGAAGGAACTGTTCCACTAACATCACACAGCGGCACAATCAAGGAACTCAAAAGAAGGTCAAGCTTACAGACTCCAAGCAGATATAACCCAAAGGGATCTTTCTGTTGGTACCACTCCAAATTTAGGGACAAAGTAAATAACTGCATTAAACAATGTTCATATTCAACTAAATTTTCAGCTAGCAGCAATGAAGTGGAAAACTAGAAGGCTCCTTGCTGAATGTGGCACGTGATGGGCGCATGCAGTCTTGCCGCTTATTCATGATAACTAGGGGTGGTGATTTTTCGCAAATGCGATATAGTGTGATAAAGTGCAAAATTGACTTAAAATGCAATATAAATGCGAAATCAGAGATTTTCCAAGTAATTATTTTTTTCCAATGCTTTTTCTTCTGGAAACTTTTAACTGAAGAGTCTATGGAACCTTTGCATGTTCAGAAAGTTCTAAACTATGTGAACACTCTTCTGGAATGTGGAAAGCAACCCTTCCCGCTGAATTAGCTTATTGTTCCACCATTGCCCACCATTGTTCTGCAATGCATTTGGGGTCCTACCAACAGCATAGATGCTGAAAGATATTTCAGTAAATATAATTTGATTGTAACATGAGGACTCAAATGACATAACAGAATCTTGAAATATGTTCACTGCTGTCATTCAACAGCGTTACTGAATCATAAAATTAAGTTATAGCATAAGCCAATTTTGTGCAATTTCTTTTAATTGTGCTAGTTTTACATCAGTGTGGATTTATCTTTTTTTTTGTGTCATGTAGTACGCTTTAGCCTGTATCAGCTTGTTCTATATTTCTGTGTACTGCTTTAACCTATATTAATGTAAAATAAATTTACACTTTATGCACTTTTAACTCACTGTTATCAATAACCCTCCATAAATGTGTTTTAAATCTGTAATAAATATTAATATTCATCATTTAAAAAAATTAACTCAAATTAAACTTTTTTAAAAATGCTATAAAATGCTAAATTGGAAATGTATAAATGCTACAAAATGCTAAATGTAAAAATCAAAATGCTACATTTCTGATTTCAAAATGCTAAATATCACTACCCCTAATGATAACACATCAGGTTACAAATATCTTGTGGATTCAGGAGTTCACATTTCAGTAATACCTACATCTGCTAAGGAACGCAAGCAAGTGACAACAAGGCAACTCTGTGCAGCTAAAAGCATCATTAAAACATATGGAGAATACTTTCTACAGCTGGACCTAAATTTACTTAGGTGGTTTGGTTAGAGCTTTTTAATTGCCAATGTTCAATCGCCAATAATTGCAGTAGAATTAATCCTTTTGATTGACCTCATGAACAAATGTTTACTAGATCACACCATCAGATGTTCTGCTATAGACGAGCTGATCAAGGTCTCCATCTCCAGTATCCAATCCCTGTATATGATTCCTCCACAATGGAAATACTAAGAAGTATAAAGTTATAAAGAAGTATCCCAATCTTTTACTTGAGCATATTAACTTTTCCAAGCCTTCAACAGAAGTGATGCATACCATTGTCACAAGTGGACAACCAATTTCTGCTGAAGCTAGAAGGTTATCTCCTGAGAAGCTTTCAGCAGCCAAGGCAGAAAGATTTAACTGATGTTCAATTGTAATAATCACAGTAGGGATGATGCAATCAATAAGATTTTCTCTTTGTTTTGGTATTTCTAATCTTTTTTCAAGTTCCTTAACTTCTTGCATGAATGCAGATTGTGTTTTTATTTGCAACATACGAATTATTGTACCATTTATTGAAATTCAGAGATCTAATAATTGTTTCATACTTAAAATAGCTTGAGCTTCTAGTTCTAAATCCAGTGGTTTGATAGAGGTAGCAGTCTGCAGTGCTTCTATTGAAGTTGTTTTAATTGCTGCGGTTATTATTCTAATGCCCGATTTCACCAACAGATGTTAAGACTTAACATGAATTTAACAACAGTTATAACAAAAATTGCATTTGACCAACAAGTGTTAGCTTAACACTCATGTTAAATCTCTTGTTAAGCTAACAAGTCAAATTTCTGATGTTAAGTCCTTAATTGTAAATAGTCAAGATGGCAGGTATGAACACAGCTGTTGTCGATTTGCTATATTTAAGACCGTGTAAATGGCATTCATAATAAAGTATGGCCTATGAGGAGAAATTATTTTGAGCAGCTATCAGAAGAAAATTTTTTACAGAAGTATAGACTGTCCAAGCAAGTTGCTGTGAAGGTTACTGCGGAAGTACAAGAGAAGTTAGAACATGCATCGAAAGGAATATGCCGCCAGTGTATTATGTGGATAATACACTGTCCACATCCCGTCTTGAAACGTTCAAGTCACTTGTCATTTATCCTTTGCTCCTCGTTTTAAATTTACGTAATACTGAGTTAGAACATGCATCAAAAGGAATATGCCAATCTTGCGTTTGCTTCAAGTATTAATAACTTTGTGATTTTATAATTCACTGAATTATGTGCATAATACACTGTCCACCTTCTGTCTTGAAATGTTCAAGTGACTCGTCACTCGTACTTCTTTGCACCTCATTTTAAATTTAGTAATAGTGAAGATGTTTCGTGTTTCTAGTAATGACACATGCATTCGAATTAAATTCGTTTCCAATTTTTTCCCACATGATATCTTTTTCTTTTACATTCACCGCATCCGTCCTATTTTCCACGATATCCTTATACTTCGTCACCAATTCAATTAACAATTCTTTCTCCATCGATGAGAAATTTGTTTCATGGCTTTTGTTTATGATTTTGTTTATCCGCCATTTTTTCATCAGTGTGCAAATGAAAATGAAAACAAAAGTGCATTGCAGTACATTCAGAAAATAATACGACTCATCCATAGCCTTCTATAGCTGTAATATTTACAATTTTCTTGGCGTTAACACGTGTTTAACATTTTCAGGAAACAGGTTGGTGAAATGCAAGAAATTTAACAGCTTTGTTAGCGCTGTTACAATTGTTAGTTACATTTGTTAACATCAATTTTAACATCTGTTGGTGAAATCGCGCAGAAGTGCTTGATTTTGTATGAGTTTGAGTTCTCCTTTATTAGATGGTGATGTTTTTCCAGGTTAGTTTATTATCAAACCCTATTTCAAGATATGTTCCTTATCTGTTCTTTTTAAAGCAGTATTGTCATTTTGTAAGTTCAATTCAATTTGTTTTCTGGTTAAGGAGAAGAATTGATACTTAGTTTTGTCTATATTTACTGTCATGAGATTTTTTGAACACCATTTTTTCAAATTCTCTAGAGATGACTGTGCTATCATTTTAATTGCTTAATATTTTGTGTTCTGTGGGAATGCCACATAATTTAATCATCTGCACATAGGGCAGTTTTCATGTCAGTATTATATAACATAATCAGAGTATTATATTACAATATTATATAACAAAAAATGTTCACTGAAGTTGAAATCAGTCACAGTAACCAATAACCTAGAAGTGGTATGTGACTCTTCAAATAACAAGCTCAGACCATTTACTCCCTCAAGTTTTCGTCGGACTATTTTTTAATCCCTTTAGAATCTATCTCATCCTGGAGTTAAAGGATCTACTGACCTTATAAAACAAAGATATGTTTGGCCATCAATAAAAAATGATAAACTCTGGGCATCATCATGCATTTCATGTCAGCGTTCAAAAGTATGGCAACATACGAACACTGCTACAGGCCAGTATCAACCTATCACAGACCGGTTTAGCCACATAAACCTTGAAATTGTTGGACCACTTCCTCCATCTCAAGGTTAAACTTACTTGGTGACTAAGATTGATTCTCCAGATGACCAGAAGCAGTACTGGTAAAAGATATTACAACAGAAACAATTGCAGCTACAGTATTGTCTTCATGGATTGCTCAATTTGGAGTTCATAAGTTTATCACCACCGACCGTGGACGTCAGTTTGATTACAAATTCTTTAGATGCCTAACGCAGCCTCTAGGAACTCAACGTATAAAAGTCACTGCATACCACCCTGCAGCTAATGGCATGACTGAATGATGGCATAGACACTTAAAAGCCTCCACAACTTACTTCTGACTGGGTACTTAAACTTTCAATTTTACTTATGGGTCTACGATCTTACATCATTCCCAGCTATAGCACGACCCCAGCAGAAATGAATTTGGCTCGTCAATCAAGCTTCCTAGTGATTTCTTTGAAAGTAATCCAAAATATTCAGACATTCCAAACTTCAACACAACATCACAATAAGATTTTCATCCATCAAAAATAATGAATGTCAATATTTTATTTACTTGATGGAAATTAATAATTTCTTCACACTAGCCATATATAAGGCTATGGTTTTTGATAGAGTCAACATGAAAACTTTAATGCCACGGCCAGGATATGAACCATGGATCTCCTGGTTTCCATCCAGTCTCTTACCCATTGAGCTACCATGGCCAACTTGCTGTCATGACATTAAATTCTCCATTTGACTTGTATATTTCCCCGGTAGCTCTGGTATACGAGATACACCATTCGTGGCAACTTACTATCGTAAGTACTTGAGTCCCAGGTTTCATCATTCAATTCTTATTATTTTAATTAATTGATGGAAATTAATAATTTCTTCACACTAGCCGTATATAGGCTCCTTGAGAATTTGTCATGATGGCAAGTTGGCCATGGTAGTTCAATGGGTAAGAGCGACTGGATGGAAACCAGAAGATCCATGGTTCAAATCCTGGCCATGGCATTGAATTTTTCATGTTGACTATCAAAAACCTTAGCCTATATACAGCTAGTGTGAAGAAATTATTATTTTCCATCAAATAAGTAAAATAATAAGAGTTAAATGATGAAGCCTGGGACTCAAGTACTTAAGATAGTAAGTCGCCACAAACAGTGTATGTCGGATGCGAGAGCCCCTAGTGGTTTACCAGGGAAATATACGAGTCAAATGGAGAATTTAATGTCATGATGGCAAGTTGGCCATGGTAGCTCAATGGATAAGAGCAACTGGATGGAAACCAGGAGATCTGTGGTTCAAATCCCGGCCATGACATTGAATTTTTCAAGTTGACTATCAAATGTCACCATGTTTTTATCTGACATGATGCTCATGGGAAACTACTGTAACCAGTATATGACTGCCCTTTTCGTGTCTTGACATGAACAGAAAACATTTTGACATCGAAACTCCAACTTGCACACAAACCATCTCTTTGGATCGACTAAAACCAGCATTCATCCTCAATGACCTGAATTCACATGCTAGAAGTAATGAAGACAACAACTCCAAAAATGGCTACACCTAAAATCAGTTTACAGCCAAACATTGTGAATGGTAAAACCCAACCTTCACATAAGTCTATGAGATATGGCAGGCAAGTGACCTTTCCTCGTAAATATTTGAACATTGTTAATGGGGAGAGAGTGTGTGGCAGTACTGTCTGATAAGGAGTAATATATATACACATGTATATGTTTCTCTGAGCTTCTAAGGTAAGCCATGCTATCTTGGTGATCAAAATGTAAATAAATGTGTTATTGATCTTATACAGTTTGTATGTTCAAATAAATTCTTCAAACTGCAATCCTGCATATCACAACTCTACAAGATAATCCACAGAATAGCCAAAAAATAATAGAAAAAGAATATATAAAAAATGAGTTGTTCTTTCACACTAGCTATGTGTGGAAAGAAGTAGGACAATGCAGTCAGTTGGAAAATATAATATCGTAATGGCATGTTGTCAGAGTAGCTCAGCAGATATAGCAACCAGAGAAGGCAGGGAGAGCTCTGGTTCAAATCGCGGCTCATGGCATTGAATGTTTCAGTCTGACTACCTTTCCAATACACAAAATATCCAAAAAGCACAAAAACTGAAGACAGTACCAAAACCACGAAATTGTCCAACAGGAGAAGAAATACACATTTATACAAAGCTTATAGCAGAACAGCACAACACCCAGAAACCTATAGTACATCCAAAACCTTCTACATTCTGGACTAAAAGACATCATACATGCAATAGAAAACTAAAGAATGTACCAATCTAAGTGGAAAAACTTCAACAAAATTTTTATTGGAAATATAAAATGAAAAAAAAAAAAACCAGGAAAATAAGGCCAAAGAACCATATCAGGAAACTAAAGTATAAATAAGAACAATTGACAGTAGTAGCGCACTTCTGAGTAGAGAACCATGAAATTCATCCTGAATCTGCACTTTTATAAAGCACACCTCCAACACAATGACACCATGCTACAGCTGTCTGCCTCACGTTCAAAAGGTCCCAAGTTTAAATTTTGGTCATGGTGAGTTATCACGATAAGATTTTCTCCAGAGTTTTCCCTTATCCTGAAAGTTGAATGTCGAATAACTCTAACAAGGTACACCTTTGACATCAAATGCTCAGAAGCACAAGAAAAGATGCTTATAATAACAAACAACCATTAAAAGAGTGGACTCTATCATTTCCATGCAAAACTACATACTTATCTACTGGCAACATATAACCTCTATAAGCAGTATAAGCTCTGTATCATAAGGGTTGCCAATTTTGTAAGATTGCAAGGTGCTGAACCACAAGTGAAGATACATGATTATTTCCTTATCAAACTTCACTCTGTGATTTATAATCAATTTGCTGTACCAGAATATAAGCCTATGTTGCAATATGCTTGGCAAAATGCAAGTTAAGACACTGACATATGCATATCATCATTTGCAAATGTAATTAGTGCAGCTAAAGTGAAAGAGATTGGGAATATAGTAACTACAGCCCAGATTTGTAAGCACAATCAAATGGTGAAATAAGCATATAAACATGAAAAATGAAACAAATAAGCACCAAAAATAAGCAAATAAAAACAAAATTTAATATAAACGTATTACTTCATACAATTGTTAACTTCCGTAGGCTTGTTACAATGCATGAGGGAGATTATCTTGAGATTTTCTTGTGTAAAGCTGCCTTGTTTATCAGGGAAGAACTTTTTATGCAGTGAAATGTTGCATAGCGTTACTGGAAGGCAGTTCTTCTTGAGTGAATAGCTCTTCGAAATATGTTTCTGTACCAGAAAGCTTTTTAGAAATGTTACACAATGTTTCGTAATCAGAGCTTTTCGTTGGTATCTTACCTAGTTTCTCAAAGACAGTTTTAACAATACCATGAGTCTCTGAAGACAATATTACTGATATTTCATGTGAAAGAAAGTGAATACTCCAAGGTCATCCAACTGTGTTATAATAGCATGTATTCTGGAGAAACGGTTATGGATGTATCGAGATTTAACTGTATTGGAACACCACCGTGGTGAAATAATTATTAATTTATAGAGGAGTCATATTTATTACACATCTGCTTCACTCTCTTACCTATTTTTATCATGTTTCGCACATCATCGTTTGCATCTTCGGCTCTTATGTGACTAAAGCTTGATCCAGTGGTGTGGGTAATTCTGGAGTAGGTATGAAAGTGAAGCAGATGTGTAATAAATATGACTCATCTATAAATTAATGGTTATGGATGTATTCTATCTTATTTTGGATGCCAATATTAGCAAAACATTCTGGTGCTGCGGAAATGATGCTTGCATCTTCTGCATCTGAGTACAACACTGTTTTTACTTCATTGAAATATTCTTCATAGCCTTTAACAAAGAACCCTATCGAGTTAGAACTGGCTGAGGAGGTGAACACAAATTTAGAACGACTTCATGAAATTTTTTAACTCTAATCAGTGACAGCACAAACACTTTTTTTACTCTAGAGACAAGAAGATCCATGTCTTTATATCTGCTCCTAACAGTTTGAGTAAGACAATGTAAAAGTCTAAATGATAAAATGATGGCTAGGAGTGAGAATTTACTTTTAAATTTACATGATTTAGATAAAATAAGCTATTTTAATTAAAAAGTGTAAAATAAGTATGCAAACCCCATATTTCAGCAAAAAAAGCATTTATAAGCATTTCACTTAGAAATCCGGGCTCTAGTAATAACATTGTTTTAGTGAGGTGGTAACATAGCTCATTATTTTAGCCTCTTCATTGAAATCCTGCATCTGCACTTTGAAGACTAATATAATCACTATCAGATGTTACAAGTATTTTACACAGAGGGTTTTAGCACTATTGGACTGACAGACATCACTGAATTACATATAATTTCCCTCCTATGGTATTGATATGTCACTTTGTTTCTCTCAATTAAAACGTCACTGGAGGTAGAATGCCGCATTTTGCATAGAAATCACACAGACCACTGTTTTGTTTATGATCAGTTGTTATTCTAAGCATGTCTTCAAGCAGTTCTGAGTGTTCACGGTCAAACCTATCCCTTGTAAGCTCTATAGAACCTAGGTTCAGTTTAGCATCATTTCACCCATTTTATTCGTCTGATATGACTTAGCATTGAAGGTTGTAAATAATGATTTTCTATACAGAGTGGTGTACGATAAGTCATCCGAATTAATTTTGATCGTACAAGTATACTATTGGGGCAATAACTTTCAAATTGTGTGCTCAACTTCGTGCAGTTCATGGAAATTACTCCAGATGTTGTTAGGAGTTCATTGTTTCTGTTTTGAGTCTGCCATTTCAGTTTGCTGCGGTGGCGGACAAAGGATGACTGACTGTAGCACAAAAGTTGAAGCTTGTATTACTATTCGCAGTGATGATCAGTGTTACACTGACATAAAAGGTTTCATGCTCATCTCGGCACACGGTGGGCTCCCAACCCACAGACAATATGCAGATTTCATCACAAATTTGCAGGTAATGGATCTGTTTTTGAGAGTAAGCAGCCACATGCATGTACCATACATTCGCTGCAAAACACTGAAGCAGTTCGAATGGCTTTGACTTGTAGTCTTGAGTAAATCAACAAGAGCCGGTGCTGAGTTGGGAATTTCATGCCGATTTATACAAAGAATTATTCAATCTGAGCTTCGCTTGTATCCATACAAGTTGACAGTGACGCATAAGCTTACTGTGAGAGATAAGGAGCAGAGACTACTGTTTGCAAGGTGGGCAATCGAGCAAGACCAAAAGGCAATGCTACACAACACTTGGTTTTCTCATGAAGCTTACTTTTACGTGAATGGTATTGTGAACAAACAGAACATTCGATTCTGGGCACGTGAACCTCCACAAATAATCCACATGAAAGGCACCTACGGGGAGAAAGTGTGCATGTGGGTTGTGATGTCAAGCCATGGAATCATCGGTTTGCTCTTCTTCGATACTACAGTAACCAGTGAACGCTATTTAGACATGCTGCGAAACCAGTTCTTTCCTCAACTTATGGCCACACGTCTTCCATTGCAGACACAATGGTTCAAGCAGGATGGAGCACGTCCTCATACTGCCAAAGTGCTTGATTTCCTACATGAAAGACTTTGCCTTAGAGTATTGTCAAACTGATTTCCAGAACATTATGAAGGAGGAAGAATGTGGCCCCTCCACAATCCACACATTAACGCATGAGACTTCCTCCTTTGGGGGTTCCTTAATGAGGTGTACCACAGAAAATCCGAAAATGCAGTACAGCTTATGACCATCATTGTGGAGTTATGACACGCCATTCCGGAAGATTTATGTCAAAGAGTCGCCACAAATGCATGTGTGGGACTTGAAGTTGTAAAACAAAATGGCAGTCATATTGAACATGTGATTCATTAGGTTGTACTTCCAAGCTATATTATTTACTTTGTCAATAAATGACAAATCTTGTCAACAACAATGTTATTCATAAAACAAATCAGGTAACTTATCGTGCACCAGCCTGTATATACCATGCTCCAGCTGTTGGCATCAAGTTGAGGATAGAAATAAAATGGCCCTCAAAGCATATGCCAATTTTTAAAATGTAAGCGATGTAGCGTCAGTAAACTGATTAACTATCTAGTAATTGCAAACTGTCTGTGCTGGAACAGTGAACTAAATGTGTGAGTGAGAAGAAAGCGCTGCATGTATGTAAAATTTTAAATTGTGGTTTTTCTTTAATTACCTAAGCAAAGAAGTATCAAAAAGTTAGGAAACTCCAGCATGAGAGAATTTGAAAACAAAAATCAAAAGACATTTATGGGATTGGAGAGTCATAAAAGTAGAGCCAAGTTATTCAGCCTATCTCTTCTTAACATTATTGCTTCCATACCATATGACACTGATCATCTCATGTCCTTGCCTTGCTACCACAGTCTAACAAATCAGAACCACAGCTGCTGCTAATTACACTTTTTGTATCTTTTAAGTAGTTAGCAAATCAATGTCTACCCAGAACATTTAACTATCACTCTTTACAGATACTTACAACTCAAGTGGATGCTGGTTGACTGACCAATCTTTTTAGCTGTTAACTTTTCACTGTGAATAAGCTGTTCCTTATATAGGATTCAGGGCGGAGAGCTCTTGAAGGGGAAAGTACCTGAAAAGCACACAAAATAATAATAATAATAATAATAATAATAATAATAATCATAATAATAATAATAATAATAATAATAATAATAATAATAATAATAATAATAATAATAATAATAATAATAATAATAATAATAATAATAATAATAATAATAATAATAATAATAATAATAATAATAATAATAATAATAATAATAATAATAATAATAATTAATAATAATAATAATAATAATAATAATAATAATTAATAATAATAATAATTAATAATAATAATAATAATAATAATAATAATAATAATAATAATAATAATAATATTAATAATAATAATAATAATAATAATAATAATAATAATAATAATAATAATAATAATAATAATAATAATAATAATAATAATAATAATAATAATAATAATAATAATAATAATAATAATAATAATAATAATAATAATAATAATAATAATAATAATAATAATAATAATAATAATAATAATAATAATAATAATAACAATAATAATAACAATAATAATAACAATAATAATAACAATAATAATAACAATAATAACAATAATAATAATAATAATAATAATAATAATAATAATAATAATAATAATAATAATAATAATAATAATAATAATAATAATAATAATAATAATAATAATAATAATAATAATAATAATAATAATAATAATAATAATAATAATAATAATAATAATAATAATAATAATAATAATAATAATAATAATAATAATAATAATAATAATAATAATAATAATAATAATAATAATAATAATAATAATAATAATAATAATAATAATAATAATAATAAATTCAATTATAGACATGAAATAAATGTTTCAACCTTCATCTCAATGATCTACACACTTCATATAATACAATTACAAATTTCTACACTTAATACACCTATAATCTGTCCCAAGCAAGTTTAATCCTGCTGTAAACATCTAGGCAGGAAGAGAGACAGACGGAGATATTAGGACAAAAAGCGGTTAAGCTGTTGATTGGCTTAGCAAAGTTAATAGGTGTTTTATTTGCATGCATACGATAAACTCCTCCTTTAAGGGGAGGCATCTGTGAAAAATGCTAAAATCCAGAGTTTACATCAGAACTGCTTGAAATTTTGTCATTAGCTGGGGTATAGGGAATCTGGTTAAGCTTTTAAAATTCATCTTTCCATCTTAAATAGTTTTTTCAAAAAAAATATTAAGTGCTTTTTATAGTATGATTTTTGTATGTTATATAAAAAGTCCCAGGTCATACAGTTTTTCTTTTAGAAACTTTTAATTTTAGATTCAGGTTTCTCTGTACATCAGTTATAAAAGTTGCTATACTTTTAAAGTGTGTATCAAGTATTTTTGGACAAAAAGTTTTTTATGTGAAAATATATTAAATTTTTCTTAATTTTTTTGCAATTTTGAGATTTAAAAATCAATAATAAATAAACTATTTAATTTAAATAAAGAAAAATACCAACATTTATTAAACATTTATTTAGGAATATTTGTGTAAAGTTTAATACAAGTTCGTTGAGAATTGCAGAAGTTGGAGCATTTTGAAGATACAAAAATGTTCAAAAATTGAAAGTGGAGAAAAATGAATTTAAAGATTTATATAGAAATTACACTACTTTCTTTACTTTGAAAACTCCATGCATCATATGCAGGCTCTACAGCTACCTTATTACCTTCTTTCTCTTTAATTTGGTTACCTTTGGCCCTTTTTTTTATAATTTTTCTACCTACAATAGTTTTTACCAAAAAAATAATAATTTAATTTTTTGCTGCAATTTCTTTACATTGGGAAACATATTACATTCTCTACAATTTTTGTTATAAATGATTCGAACTTTGGATTCTGGTTCCTTTAGATAGTAGTTACAAAACTATATATATATACTCATTTGCCCATGTCTAATGGTTCTGGAGGAGAAAATTTAAGGAATATGATAGAATTTTCTTGAATTTTTTTCAATTTTCTTTTTTCAATACCAATCATTATTAATTTTTTCATATACAGCCTAAATTTTTATTTAAAACTTATCTATATGCAAAACTTAAAGAAATTCATTGAAAAATTTAGTGTCTGGACTATAGGGAGTATTAAAAATGCTAAAAGTTGGACATGAAGAAAAATCTAGTTAGAAGCTCTAAATATAAACAACATTTTTTTCTATGTTTCAAAACCCTCCTGGACTAAATGAAGACCACTCAGCTAGTTTACTATCCTCTTCTGTTTTTAATCTAGTCACCTTTAACTGCTGCTTGGCAGATTTATATTTGCTCAATGAACTTTGATCACTTTGTTTTAGCTTTCACCTATCCCTAATACTGATAATTTTGTTGCCAACAAGACTTACTTTGCATGCTGCAACTTTTGCCTTAACTTTCAGTCTATCTTTATAACCCATATTAAATTTACCAACAGCTGCAATCACTGCAATTTGCAATTTCTTTCTTAATACAAAAACTTATTTGTGACATTTACTCCATTGAAACTTTCATTAGCATTCTGTGCTTCTCCTTTAATACAACTTTCCCATAGAATAGTACTAACTAATCTCTTTATTTTTGTCTATGAGATGGAAATTGTAAGTAGAACAGTTCATGCAATTCATACCCATGGTCATACAAAACTTCTGCATAGAAATATGTCCCTTACCAATGCCCAGAAATACATCAACCATTCTTCTATTTACATCAAAAGATGACCTATTAGAATCAATGTTAACTCTTGGGCTATAATGTTTTCACTTAACATTTATCTCAAGCAGAGCATTCTAGTATCATTACTTACTATTATGGCTAGAACACCTTAAAGTTTTATTATATTTTGCTTTGAAATAGCCACTGTACCCCTAACCTAACATGGTATGAATCATATACGTACTGTTGCAACAAGAAAGCAATACAATGTTAAATCAGGCTTTATTCCTATTCTAAACAGTAATAATTTAATATAAGCTGCTATCCACAGCTTTCACTTGCATGTAAACCATATTTCACAAACACTACGTGTCAGTGGAAATCTTTGTTTACTTTCAAAAGTACTAAGTGGGAAATAATATATAAAAATGGTAGCGGAAAGGTTCAGTAGCTTCCACAAACATCCAGAAAATGTCTGCACATTACCACAGTTACAGAATCAAACTGGGTAGTTTAAACGTGAGAATTACATCAATTTCTTTGCGACACACTGGAAAAAGCAATGTAAATGGCCACGTCCACCCGCACATGGGCATTTAAATAATGATGTAGCGGCTCTTTAAATGGCGCTAGGGCCTAACTGACGGCAGATTCTGAAACTAGAATGTTTAAACATAATTTTAATGCAAAAAACGAAAAATGTCGTTTTTTGTCATTTTTGACGAAATTTCACCGATGCCTCCCCTTAAGTACAGTACTGTAAGTAGTTTTCTGATCACTGCTCTGCAAAAGCTAATTTCGGAGGGAGAAACGTCTGCAAATGTTTTGATTCTTATAAACATAATAGCCTCACATTTTATCTTTCTGCTTCACAGAGCATATAGATGTGTTCTGGGCTCATGAGTCCTGAAAGGAATATTTACAACAGATATATACATACATACTAGTGTGCTATACACAGATTAGACAGAAGACAGGTGAAATTATACTCACCTTTAACTTATTATGTTAAATTAATCTGCATTTTATTTAACAATTACTAAAGGACAATGGTATTATATAATATTTTTGCATTCCTATACCAGGCAGCTCTCTCGCAACGAGGTCTGTATTGAGTTAATGCTGATTAAGATGATATTGTTTATAGTGTGGAGCTACTTTTGATATTTAACACCCTATTTCTTGTACATCTCGCGTATCAAACCCAAGAACACTTATATACATATATGCAATTTAAAATCAGTAAGCTTTTCATCATAGAACAGGCCAGTGCTTCAGCCGAAATTAAACACAATTGAGGCAAACCTTTAAAAAGTGGCAAGAGGTGAATGATCACACATTGTTTCACGGAGCTCAAAGAAAGAAACCCGGAATCATCTGTAAAAACAATGAGAAAGAAACTGATGATCTCCTTGGTGTTTTCGCAAGTAGTGCACATACTGTTAGAATGGAACAGCAAGCATTCTAAGAACACCGGGAAAATCATGTAAATGCAAACAGCGCATGGAGAAATACGATTTTACGAAATGTGCTATATGCAGAAAAGTTCATAATTATTTTTTTAGAAATGAACCGACTCTAAATAAGGTTTTGCATGCGGTAAATTCTGACACAGACTTGCCAAATTTTTCATGAAGTACTTTCCATCAGTTGTTGATAGATATTGGATTGAAATTTCAAAAGCAAGGGCAGAAATCAGTTATAGTGGACAGAGATGGTATTGTGATGTGGAGATATCAGAAGTTTTCATAGGAATCCGATTAAAGGTAACCATTATGTTACTGCATGATTCTATTAATATTCCAACTCACAGATTTAATAAGTTAATGTGTAACCCAATTCTATTTCTTTGTTGTCTACAAGTTAGCACTGCTATATATACTGCTAGTGCTGCAAAACTTATGTGTGTGCATGTAGCATCTAACACGTAACGAGTTGAGTCAGCTTCGCCTTGTTTACAGCAGGATTAAACTAGCGTGAGACAGAGTATACAATTGATGTTTCTACTAAATCTTAATTACGTATGTACAATTTAGTCATATTTGCTATACCATATATTTCAATAATTTATACCATTAAGTTTAATTACTAAGTTATTTATAATTTAAAATCAGTAGTTCATACATATTTTCTAAAACTGACTTGCTTGTACATCACTGTATGACAGTACATATATAGGTGTCACAGTTTGTCAATTCTGTACAATCATCTATCTATGAGTTAATTTTTAGAAACAATTTAAATAAATTACCTCATGCAGATTTTATATGTTGTAACTTACTGAATAAAAGTAAACATCTAATGTAAGGATCCTTATCTGTTGTAGGCCGCGCTGTGGCTCAGTGGTTAGACCACTTGGCTCTCACCAAGGAGGCCCGGGTTCGATCCCAGGCGACCGCAAAGTGAGATTTGTGGTGGACAACACGGCGCTGTGGCGGTTTTTCTCCAGGATCTCCGGTTTCCCCCGCGATCTCATTCCACCAGTGCTCCATCTTCATCTCATATATCACCAGTGTCATCGCCTGCGGTGCCGTATGTAGTAAAAGCGGGCGTTAAACACTACACATTTCAACTTATCTGTTGCAGCTTTTGTGGTAGACAATCTAAGGTAATTATTGTTGCCTCTGATGTTATATGAATAGTGATCTTTATTCAGGGTGCCAATTATTTTGTCCCATTTAACAATATGACTACATGCATATAGTGGCACTACCGTTAAATTGTGCTGCTTTTGAGATGTCTTTAGCTTCTTTTTGGTTTACTAATACTGTTCATATTTGTAATGTTTCTTTTTTTTTTTTTAAATTTACATCCTCCAACATTAAGTCATGTCGGACGGTGAATGAGATGGGTGAAATGATGCTCAAATGTGTCCAGGGGTACTTGGAGCTTAGAGCTACCCGACATTCGCCCTTAAGGATAAGGGAAAACCCTGGAAAAAACCTTATCCAGGTAGCTCACCCTGACCGAGATTCAAACTCGGGACCTCTTGAATGCGAGGCAGACGAACTACCATCTACGCTACCGAGGCGGGCGTAATGGATGTCCCACCCCAAATTAAATCCCTAAATGTACAAGTGAATGTATAGTTCCATAGTATACTATTTTTAGGTGACCTTACCCCAAGTGATTTGCTAATTTGCGTAGCATATATAAATATATATATATATATATACACACACACACACAAACACACACACACACACACACACACACCAGGCGAGTCAGCTGCTCCTATTTATTCTTATCTATGCAACCTGCAGTTTATAGTCTAATGTGAAAACATTGACCCTTTTAGCAGAAAAGCCGTTATTGCAACTCTGAACTTCTATTCGGTAATTTACGACCAAAGCATTAATACTTACAGCCCTGAATGAGAACCAAAAAGCTGCGAAAATCATAAATAAATGATGTCTTTTCATGCATACAGAACTAGGTAAACCAATCCTTTCCCAAAGAGTGACAGACTACGTAACATATGGTTGAGTGGGTTAGTTAGCTGGTGGATAATCATGTAAAGACTAGGTTTGAAACCTCACATTGTTTTGGCCTTTTTTTCCCTTCCTCTAAGTCTTTCTTGTCTGTATTTTAGTTACTAATTTATTTATTGTTGTTACTGGTTCGCTTGTGAGTCAAAGACACAAGAATTACAATCCAATAGTTAGGGAATAAGCTCACCATATAAATACGTAAAATATGAAGCTATTAACAGTGAAGCAAACAAATATAATAATTTGTAACTTAAAACTTCACTTATAAGAAATGATGAAACTTTTCTTATAAATTGTTCGGGATCCCGATTTCATGGAAACTCTTCTACATCGTCAGCTGGAACCACAAACAAAACTCTTAACACTACAAACACTAGATGTATAAAATTTAAATTAAATGTATGTATGTTATTATAAGTGAAATTGTCCATCGTTCAAGCTGACGATGTGGAAGAGTTTCCATGAAATCGTGATCTCGAACAATTTATAAGAAACGTTTCATCATTTCTTATCAGATAAGTGAAGTTTTAAGTTACAAACTATTATATTTGATTATACTCACCATGTAAGTTGCGAGAGCTCACCCTAGCCGCAGCTAGGAGAGGCCCTTGCCCTTTAATGGGTAATTAGGGATCATGTTTCAGTTTGGGAGCTGTGTAATCTGTATGGTATCTGGTGTTGTAAACCATGTTATGTAGTTGGCTTTCATTTTTAGGAGCTGGTCGACGACATTAAATCCTGTAGTCTTTGTTTCATGCTTAAATCTTAAGTTCCACTTTGCATTTCTGAAATATTTGAAGCTTGGTTGAATGGGTCAAGCACAATATCGACCATAGTAAAATATCTTCTCCAAACTATACATTTATAACTATCTGCCAGTGGAAAACCTGGCTATTGTATTTTGAAAACACCTATAATGTTAAAAAGAATGTTATTTGTATTATAATATTAAATTATAGGCCACAAGAGGTAAACCAATAAAATTTTTGAGCTGATGAGGCAGGATTTGAACCCAACTTAAACTGGCAGAGTGGTTAAGTAAATAATCTGTATAATACCATTTAGCCAATGCTACCTTGAGAGGTAAGGTTCCTATATGAATAAGTAATCGCAGACCTCGGACCTCCATCTCCAATCTTTACACGCGTTTTAAAGCTTCATGCAGTGTTTTGAGCTCGTTTAAGTAGTTTTAACACAAATGAAAAATTCCATCCACCATTACATTTATTCTACGAGCTAAAAAATGCCGAATTTGTGACAGAAGCGAAAACAATCTACCTAAAACTTAGCATTTTTTGACATGGCTGTACAATGAAAACACATGTTGGCTGAAGATTTAAATCCATTTGGTCCCACTATGTGGATATGCCATTTTATACTACTGAATAAAAGTTTGTAAGCTCTTCTAAATTTACTACAGCGTCCTCTGTGTCTGCGCATGTTGCTTTTGGAATCGACATACATAGTGATTTTAATTAATTGATGGAAATTAATCATTTCTCCACACTAGCCGTATATAGGCTAAGGTTTTTGATAGAGTCAACATGAAAAATTCAATGCCAGGGCCAGGATTTGAACCATGGATCTCCTGGTTTCCTTCCAGTCGCTCTTAACCTTTGAGCTACCATGGACAATGTGCCGTCCTGACATTAAATTCTCCAGTTGACTCGTATATTTCCCCGAGTATAAGTCCCAAGCTTCATCATTTAACTCTTTAATATTTTAATTAATTGATGGAAATTAATCATTTCTCCACACTAGCCGTATATAGGCTAAGGTTTTTGATAGTCAACATGAAAAATTCAATGCCATGGCCGGGATTTGAACCACGGTTCTCCTGGTTTCCGTCCAGTCGCTTCTATCAAAAACCTTAGCCTATATACGGCTAGTGTGGAGAAATGATTCATTTCCATCATTAATTAAAATAATAAGAGTTAAATGATGAAGCCTGGGACTTAAGTACTTACGATAGTAAGTTGCCACAAACGGTGTATCTCGGATGCGAGAGCTCCTAGTGGTCTACTGGGGAAATATACAAGTCAACTGGAGAATTTAATGTCAGGATGGCACGTTGTCCATGGTAGTTCAAAGGTTAAGAGCGACTGGACGGAAACCAGGAGATCTGTGGTTCAAATCCTGGACATGGCATTGAATTTTTCATGTTGACTATCTATACATAGTGATTGCCTTCTGTACCTTATAACACTGCACTGCACTGAGTTAGCTACCCCTCCTCTATAATCTATTCTGCAAATCAACCATTAGAAGGCGTTCAAGAAGGGCATAAGCGTATGTCGCTTAGCACGTTGCATAAATTCTAAAATAAATAGGGGCAGGTGACTCATTTTTTTTTTTTTACACAAAACATCTATATACTCATTGTAAGTAAAATTTTTTTTTATTCAGGTGAATGCCTAGAAATGTTGTGCAATTTACTTGCTCAATTATTGAACCATCATTTTGAAAACATATCTTCTTGTTCCCTAAGTTGAAAAAGATATATTTAGTTTTATCAACATTGAGTTTAAGTTGTGATGCTTGCAGATACTCGGTTAATTTCTGCATATTAGATTACATTGATTTGGGTTCAGAGGGTTCACTTATAGCCACAAAGGACTGTGGACACTACACATATCCAGAGGTACACAGTTTAATAGCATATATACTTGCAAGTTTAACATGAGAGACACGTTATAACAGGCAATATCAAAAGCATATGGAAAACTAGGCAGGGATAACACTACCCAGCATTGAGACTTTTTTCTTCCGGCAAGCAATGTGACATGTGATCTTATTTAATTTTGGATCGCTGAACACAAATCTGTTATCCGTTTCTACATATCATGTGAGGTTTTCTTGCAATAGATACTCCAAAATAAGAGATATTGGAATAAAAGGTACTAAACAACTTAAGATAAGTTTGGAAATATGATAAGAGAAAATACAGTGACATTTTGTAAACAGTCCAAGACATGTCTGTTCCACTATTTTTTGTGAGAGGAGGCCAAATAAACCGAAGTTGTAGAAAAGTGCCAATACCTAGGGTCGAACCAGTCACTTGGTTCATATATTGCTCAAACACACAAGTTTGCGATCTCTGTGCTCTAGCAATTAAATGTGACCAAAGAATTCATGAAGAAGGCAATGTATATGCGGAACAACACCAGAAGACATTACACGAAAAAATTGCAGTCACCTTTAGTGTGAACAGACCTAGGTGTCCCCTTTAAATGACGGCTTGGCTGCCCATACTACACCCCAACTCCTTCATATGATCCAACATCGTTTTCACTATTGTTTTGTATTGTTTACTATTTCCTGGGAGCTTTGTTATGACCAGAGGCAAGAGTTTTTGTTGTAAGCAATTTTTTCACAAATTTTTCCTTTTTTCGAGAATAATAGCTTTTTTTAGTGATAAATGAGAAAATTATATTACTTTTAGTCTGCATAGAAAAATTACATTTATTACAAATTGCATAAATATAAATTTAATTTGACATTCTGTCTTCATAGCATGAAGCTGGAAGTCATGAAAAAACATTTACAAATTTAACGAAAGCACGATAAAATTTAACAAAGTCAATAAAGTGACCATGTGCTGGTCCGTGATACTGAGAAATATTTGTCGTATGCCAACTGGAAGTGTTATTTATTAGATAGCACACCGTGCACAGGAAGGAGGGAAAAAAAAACACCTATTATGCTGACTAAAGGTACTGAGAAAATTGAACTTCTTGGAAGCTACTCTCTTACATTACAATAATATGAAAATATTGTCCCTCAGGGCATAAGATTGTGTTCCAAAATGCTGGAACGTTAAAAAATGAATACAAACAATTCCTCGCAGAAAACCACCCGGACTTAGAAGCTAAAACTGTTCCCATTGCCTGTACTGACATGCTGATCTAGCTGGCTTAATTCAGTAGTTTACATTGCAAACTATTATGACGCAATTGTCGATTTCTTTTGTAAACAAAAAGGAAAGCTTTCAGTTCCAGTGCAAAATTTGTTAAATGACCATTTTTGCGATGCCAAGTGCTGCAATATTGTAAAGGTAGAGGCAACATTTGTTTCTGAAAATTGCACATTGATAACAGATCCAATATTAGAATTTTGATCTAAACAAAAACCTGTAGCTCATCTTTTTTCCCCGAATTAACTCTCTGAGAGCCAAATGTGAAATATTAGAGAGTGGTCACTTTGGAAACAGTAAGTGCACTTGAGATCATATAATGGATCCCACTGTTAGAGAAGCAGCAGAAGAGAATCTATACTCCTGCTTTTCTAAGAAGTACACTGTTCCTGTGAGCAATTCCGCAAACAAAACAAAACCTACTGGTTAGCTACTCTTGTGCATACAACTTGTTTGAATGTAATATGGCATAACACATCCATGTGTTAAACTTAACTTTAGTTTAAGAAAATTAGAAAAAAATAAACTAAAGAAAATCATTAAGGAAGCAACCACATTTACAAAAGAAAAAGAAAGCAAAAGCATATTCAGTGCATTCACATATCACCCAAAAACATTTAATAAATTTAAGATATTTAAGGAACAAAATCTAATCTTTGCGCCTCCTAATGGACATTAAATTTTAAAATTGCTAAATTCAAATATGAAAGATGAAATCCCAGCAGTTAACTGATCTGGAATATACAAAATAAGTTGTAAAAATTGTGGAAAATGCTACGTAATTCACACTAAAAGAAATCTAAAAACCAGAGTCTACGAGCACTTTAGAAACATCAGATCAAAATAAGACGAAAAGTCAGCAGTAGCATTTCATTTTTGGAATGAAAATCATAACACTGATCCAAATCCAAAATTATCAAAAGGAATGATAAATTCAAATAAACTAACAACATGGGAGAACATTCATATGGAAAAATAAGAACCGCCTAATGAACTTTGAAATCCCACCAGTAGATAATTTCACAAAGAAGTTCATAGTTCCACCACCAGAAGGAGGAGAGCAGACAACAGATGCTAGTTGGAGAGAGGTTGAAAATGGAGGCAATGGCCTTTGAAACTAGCCCCTCAATAATATAAAAAAGTAAGTGACGAATGTCAAACTGACTACAAATACTTTTTTATGTTTAGATCATTTGTTTGAGCCTTCTAGGCTAGTTACTAAATCAAGATTTAAATCATGTAATGGCAGCATTTAAACAACTAAATGCATTTAAAACTAGTGGTATTACCTGTTATTCTGATTTGCTTCTTTGTTACAAAGAACTTTGCGACACTGTTGAACAGCAAAGCCATGGTGGTAACGATAACAGATTAGATGTAGTAACAGCACTCTTGGCATTGAAGGCAAAAGCTGATTCTTACCGCAATTTCTGTGAAAAGTCCCTTCAATGTCTTTGGTTGCTGATGTCAAATGCTGACAGTGAAAGATTTTTCTCTACAGATAAACTTACTTGTGACAGACAAAAGAACAAGTATGAAAAGTGAAAATATCACAACCTGTAAGCTGCAGTTTGGTGATGTTTGACGTGTGGTATTTGATTTTATTCATGTTACCTACTATCTGCTGATTTTAAATAAAATATTTTAATTTGGAAAAGAGAGGTTTTAACAGTTGTGCTACTCTAGTTACCTGTTACTTTTCATTTCAGCCATGTCATTACTCATTAATTCTTCCCGAAAATTTGCGCGAAATTAATGCAAATTTATTGTAAAAAAACACACAAAACACCACCAATTAAAATTAATAATGCAAATTTTATAAATAATTGTCACCACGAAATCTTGCCTCTGATTATAACGCATCTCATTGAAATCAATGCAGCAAGTTCACAGCATTCATCATCTGTTCAAAGTTTGGGTCTTTCAGCAGCTTTGTAATTTGTGGCACATCAAAAATGCCTTCCTTGACTTTATCTGATAAATGTGGAAATTGCTTGCAACATACAAAAAAGGGGGATGCTTTTGTCCAAGCCATAAGAAACTGCTTCATGATTCCCAGTTTGATGTGTAGCTATGGCAAAATACATTTTTGTGGGTCAACTGAGGCAGCATCCCCGATGTCAACACTTGTCTCTTGGGCCAGGTACATGTAGACTGTCTGGCTTATTCACACATCTTCTAATTACTGACACACTCTGTACTGTCAGACCAGAACAAAATATGAACAGGTCAGACGTTCACCATACTCACAAACGTAGCTGATTGTCACTAGACCAGTCAGCATTAAGAATTTTGCTACTACCACAAACTACAAAAACTGTGCATTTCAACAGCGCATTTCATCGGTAACAATTCTAAAAATAGATTGATATTGAGAAGTTCAAGGGAATAGTGTTGGATAAACATGCACAAGAACAGAGCAATGCACAGCTAAACTAACAACAGCCGATTCCCTGTTATTGCAAAGCAGCATGGAGCCGCAGTGAGGCATTTTAAGACAGTAAATCATGATTAGCGTGAAAACTAGACGTGACACAGGAAAACCAGTGACATTTCTGAAATCAGAGGACTTTATTTAGTCATAATCACTTATCAGATGCTTTGCGACAACAATCATACTGGGTAGCGTAATTGTATATGACACAGAACCTAACACCTTTTTTAAATCAAATTCCACTTGGCTTCTACCAGTACTTCAACATTTTATATTGATCCCTCAAAAAATATAAAAATGTAAGTGATGAAGTATCAAAAAAACCAACTACAAATAGTTTTTTCAATTTTATATCAGATTTGCAATGGATACCATTTATTGTCATTCCTTAATACATATACATTTAAATAGCTTATGAACAGGCATCAAAGGTTATTATTGGTAATTATTGGTCGTTGGTACAGTTCAGTGGTGGTTCTTCCTTGATACATTTGAATAACCGTGTCACCTACTTGTTTTTGAATAGCTTACATGGTTATATTTTGTTCTAGCATTTAATTTTCATTTATAAAAATTCTCCAAATTATATTTTGTAATGGAGCCGCTCTTTTGGTGCCCACACATTGATAATGCAGCTAACTTACTTCCCGACTAGTGGTTCGTTATTAAAAGGCCAAGGTGACCGTAACACATGCGGTAAGTGAGGAGCGGATGGTGAGGCAGAATGCAGTGCTAATTACCATGGCTACATATTCGATTCATAGAAGCCGTATATTACACACCAACTCTAATGCCAACACAGTAGAGGACTTTCTTCCTACTTTATCGTTTATTTGAAAGGAAATTTGTTGGTATAAGTGGTACTCTGCTAGAAGCGAGTCCTGCATGTCATGTGCTACTGTTATTGTCAGTTTGCATCCTGTGTAAAGGCGTAATTTTTTATGTGATCAGTGATTATTGTCTGATATGTGACATGTTTAATTTTTCATATATAAGGGATTTACAACGAACCCAACACACGACACGACTAGGTGTGTTCCATTCTCCAAACACCCTTTTCTTTACGGAAAAATTATGACAAATGTGACGTGGTAAACGTGGGTAGGCCATCACCAGTGCTATGTTTAGAAAACCTTTGCAGCAGAGCATCTTAAAAATACACCAGGACATTTAAGACTTGTTGGTATGAGGAACATAGCTGTCAGATTGAAGGAGCTGGGGAAAAAACACTAACAAATTTGCAGATGCCCTTCAGGAAAGCTCAGTCTGTATACTGTAAAATACAATAAGAATGTTAAGCTTAACAGGCTTTTCATGTAATATCCCATTAGGGAAGTAGACAATAAATAACATTTTGTGGACATTTAGAAAGCGAGGACTTTTTAAATAAAGGTAATTTTAAGGAACTTTTGGATTCATATACAGAGGGAAGCCTCATAAAAATTCAAAACCACTATTGCAGTATAAAATCCGTTTTTGCGATGTTGATTTTGCAAATTTAAGTTAGCCAATTTTCCGAGTCACCTAATCAGTTTGCTCAGAGCCGAGCCTGGTACAGTTAGATTCTAGTTACAGAACTACATAAGCATTATCAGGATAATTTGTCATTCAGATAATCTTGTACAGAATAAATGATTTTCAGCATAGGTACTCTATAGCAGCATTTTTAAAAGCACCGAAATTATCAATTTTTCCTTTAAAATCATTATGAAGGGCACCAAATATTCTGATGATTTCATAATGTACATCTTTCTGGAAGAAGAAAGTTTAGCACTGGGATAGTGGATGTTATTACCATGCTACTCAAAAGGTTACCCTGGCTTTATCTTTGTTAATAGAAACTCTCAGATAATATTGGCTGAAGTGATGAGTTCATTGGTGCTTAGCAAACATCTGAGAAGCGCGCAAGTACCCCTCTCACTCTTTCGACAATAATCAGAGCATTATCTGAGATGTTTGTGTGAACAAAGATAAAGCCAGGGAAACCTTTTGAGCAGCACGATAATACACTTTTATCTAGTGTTTCTTTCATGAATTACATTATTTGTTATAAATGAGGCCCAATTGCATACAAAGAATTTTAGGATCGAGAATATATATACGTGCAAGGAAGGGTTACATTGAAATAAAAGTGAATCAAAAAGATATTGATGCATTGCTTAACTAACACTGTTTTTCACAGGACATGTTTCAAGAGCTGTTGCTCCCATCAACTGATTCTTGACTAGTGCAGATTGTAGTGGTTTCTTCTTTCTCCGTATCGTCAATAGATAGCCTGATGTATTTGTTGAAGATGTCCGGTGGTGGAGTTTCGAAGTACATAATTCTACAAAGGTTTTTGTTAATGAAGATTTTTTCCCCAAAGGGGAAATCATCTATGGGATGATTGACTTGTTTTATTAAAGTTTTTTCCAAATTAATGTCATGTCTGGTATTCAAAAAATGAAAAGCTACTGCTGATTTTTCTATTTCACTGTTTTTAATGTTTCTTATATATTCTTTGTTCTGATGTCTATATTTCTTTTTGTTTTTCCTATATAAATTTTAGGGCAGGTTTCACATTTGATCTCATATACATCTTCAACAAATACATCAGGCCATCTATCGACGATATGGAGAAAGAAGAAACCACTACAACCTGCACTAGTCAAGAATCAGTTGATGGGAGCAACAGCTCTTGAAACATGATCTGTGAAAAACAGTGTTAGTCAAGCAATATGTCAATATCTTCTTGATTCACTTTTATTTTAACTTGTGCTTCACTGTTTCTACATTTCTTTTCAATTTTTATACTCTGATATGTTAAGTTTTTCAATTTTCTAAAAATATCTTTGAAGGAGCTTCTGCTATGGGTATTGTGACTTTGTGGGTTCATGAAAATCAAAAGTCGAGGCTTCAAATACAAAAACTGTACTTTATTTTCCTAGCAAATACATTCGTCACATCACAATTTGCTAGCTAACCTAAAACTTAAAGTATAATCCAGCTATAAAATTTACATTGGAAACAGAAGAGGATGGTGTGCTCCCCTTTTTGGACATCAAGATCAAAAAAATGAACAACAAACTCACTTTTGGTATCTACAGGAAACCGACACACACAGATAATTACATTAAGAACAACAGTTTCAACCCAAAACAACACCAACATGCCATTTTCAACAGTTTAATCTTTCGGATGATCAACTTTCCACTAAACAGAGAAGATTATCAAGAAGAATACCTACACATAAAAAAAGTAGCTATATCCAACAGTTTCAACCCAAATTTAATAGACAAAGCTGTTAACAGACTCAACAAAGCTAAGAAAATAAAAGAAACCACCACCCTAGAACCTACAGGAGAAAAAGAGAAAAAACTTTTCAAAAACTTCACCTTCCACCCATCAGCCTATAACAAATTCCAAAAAATCTTCTCAAAACACAACATAACTCTTGCACCTCAAAACAGGTTTAATATCAGAAATATGTTAAAAGGCCCTCCCAAAAATTCAATCACTACCAAAGAAAAACCAGGAATCTATGAGATCAAATGTGAAACTTGCCCTAAAATTTATATAGGAAAAACAAAAAGAAATATTAACATCAGAACTAAAGAACATATGAGAAACATTAAAAATGGTGAAACAGAAAAATCAGCAGTGGCTTTTCATTTTTTGAATACTAGACATGACATCAATTTGGAAACATCTCTAATAAAATACATTAATCACCCCATAGACCTTTCCATATGGGAAAAAATCTTCATTAACAAAAATCGTCATAGAGTCATGAATTTTGAAACTCCACCACCGGACATCTTTGACAAGTACATCACGCCATCTATTGACAATACGGAGAAAGAAGAAACCACTACAACTTGCACTAGTCGAGTATCAGCTGAGGATAGGAGCAAGAGCTCTTGAAACATGTTCTGTGAATTAACAGTGTGAGTGAAGCAATGTGTCAATATATTCTCGATTCAATTTTGTACTAACCTAAAACTGTTTATTTTCTCTCACTCTACCCTCAACTGTATCTCACTTCCTGTAACGATCGGCCATCATTTTTCATCGGCTTCGCGAGCCTACCACCAGGGTGACACTGCTCCCTCCTCAAGGCTGGTCGTCCCGAACAGCGCCTTCGTAGCGGGCCAGGCGATCCAGGTGTACCACCAACATCTTTCCTCGGGGCACCTTCTGGATGCGGTAGACCACGTCGTTAATCCTCCTCATCACACGGTACGGTCCTTGCCATTGCTGCTGAAGCTTCGGGCAGTGTCCCTTGGTCCGGGTCGGGCGGTACAACCAGACCAGGTCACCTTGCTGGAACCCTTGGCTGTTGGCTTGCCTGTCGTATCGGGTTTTCATGCGGTCGCTCGCCTTCTGGATGTTCTGGCGAGTGATCTCGTGCATGTCGTGGAGGTGGTCCACCGGGTTCTCCACATCCCTCAAGAGTGGCCCCAAGTCTGCGTCCGCCAGCTACTCCCTCCTCAGGCCTGCGCTATTCCAGCCATCCACAGGCATTGCCGTGACTACTCGAACTGCTGCGGCACGCTCCTTCTCCTCCACTCTTGTGCATTGGCCGCACTCTTCTGGACAGGGTCTTCGGGACATAGCGTCCGCGTTTCCGTAACTCTTCCCTCTGCGATGTTCCGAGGTGCAGTCGTATTCCTGCTGCCTCTGGATCAAACCTGCTGTCCGGCCTTCCGGTCGCGCCGTCACTATCACTTCGCTCCTCGCGGGAACAACCACGTCTTCGCTCAAGACGAACCTGCCAATTCCAAGGCG
The DNA here is from genome assembly GCA_030765055.1 of Mantis religiosa. Lineage (NCBI taxonomy): Eukaryota > Metazoa > Arthropoda > Insecta > Mantodea > Mantidae > Mantis > Mantis religiosa. Next base: position 416,690,591 of record CM060950.1, read on the forward strand.
CTCTTCTGGTTGACGGAGTATAACCTCTTCCCCGTTGAGCTGCAGGACCTTCCTGCCGACGTCGACCGTCGCCTCGTGGCTCCTGAGGGCATCCAGTCCCAGAATCACCTCCTCAACCACCTTCGCGACGAACACCCACAGACGCACGGCACTCCGTCCCAAGTTCAGCTCCAGCAGGGCCTCCTTCTCCACAGGCAAGGTGTCGCCCGATGCCAACACAAGCTGGTATGGTCGGCTCGGCTTCCTTGTCGGCAAACCCTTCACCACGTCAGGTCTGATGATGGTCACGGCCGCCCCGGTGTCCACCAGCACGCGGCACGGCTTTCCTCTTACCCAACCGTCCGCGATAAGGCTGTCATCCATACCCGGCTGACGGCGCGCAGTGTCACACGAGGGGATGGTGGTGATGGCGCCGACGTGCCCCTCTCCACGACGGGCCTTACTCGATCTTCCGACTGCTCTTCCTGATGTGGGCAGTCTCTCTGCAGGTGCCCGGGCTGTCCACACCCCCAACACAGGCCACTAGGTGTTCCAGCTGGTCTTCTGTCTCCGGCGTAGCGGACACTCCTCGTTCTCGACGTCGGGATAGATGCTACCTTGGCCGCCTCCATCCTTAATGCCGCTGTCAGCGCCTCGTGGATGGTTTTATAATCGCCGAGCATTAGACGCGGACGAATCTCCGTGTCCCGTACCCCGTCGACAAAATTGTAGGCGGCTTCCCGGGATACGAACTCCAGTGGCAGGTCAACCAAGGCCTTGCTAGCCAGCTGCTCGATCGCTATGGCGAACTCCTGCAGCGTCTCACCCGGCTGCTGCAACCTTGCCTTTAGCTGGCTGCGGTATGCTGCGGCTAAGCGGTGGTTCCCGAAGCGATTCTCCAGGGCCTCCCAGATGTCCTTGGGCGCCGCCGTCGTCTGCACCGCGTTTAGGATTTCTGCGGCCCATCCCTGGAGGCTGGCTATTAACTGTGTGGCCTCCTCCTCCGGTGACCATCTGTTGTGCTTGGCCACTGTGTCGAACTGCGATATGGGCCTTAAGCTGCCCTAGGTGTTATATGCAACAGAATTCTCTGTTTAGTTATTCATGTTGGGTGATTTGCCCACATAATTAATTTTTCTTGCTGTCCTGTATCAATATTTGTAACTTTTGAAGAGTTAGTGTGATAAATTTTTCTCAGCGGGCTAACCTGATCTTTGCAAGCATCCAGAAATTGGTAAATCCATCTTTTGTTTTTATGTATATCATAACGTTGTTTGAAGGTTAGGTTAGTTGTGTGTTCAAATCTTAAAGAAAACAACATTATTTTGTGTGGTGTATCATACATGTGACCACTATGACCTTCATTGTGTATTTGTATTTGTGTGAACAATTCGTATACATATACATTTTGACCTAGACTGTGAAACTATGTGAGTGAGGGCATATTTTGTGTGTTTCTATAATAACTAATATCATTATCTGGACTCGAAAACTCACCACATTCACTTACTACATCACCAGACTTCTGATGATTGCTTAATTCACCTGGTAAGTCACAGTCATTTATATTTCTAATTTTAGGCATTTCTTTCACATTATTTACTTTACTAGCCTGTAATGCAATTACAACTTGTGTCAACTTTCCTAAGTTATCCTTCTCTTTTTCAAAATGTTCTTTTACCTCTTTAATTTGCAAAATTACTTCTTCATTCGCTTTACTTATCTCATCAATTTGTAACTTTATTTCCTCTTGGTGTGTCTTACTTTCATCATTTTGTAATTGCATTTCAGAACAAATTACATTGATTCTTTGTTCTACTTTATCTCCTAATTCTTCTCTTTGTTTTTGTGTTATTTCTGCCTGTTGTATCCTAAATGTTTCTAACTCTTTGTTTAATTCCATTCTCATTTCTTGTTTCACAATGTCCTGACCTAACCTAGTTTCCTGAATTATTTCTCTTAGTTCCATAGTTTCCTGTCTATTTTCATTCTTATTTTGTTCTATTGTTTGCAATAACCTTTCCATATTCTCTTTACATTGTTTTCTTCCCTCTCTAATTTCTTGTGCTATCTCACCTTTCAATTCCTGCTTTTGCTTTTGTGACAAACTAACCTCTAAATTGTTCAAACTTTGTGTCAATTTATCTCCTAATTCTTCTCTCCATTCATTTATATTTTGTTCAAGATCTTGCTTTAATTCTGATTTTACATCACTCAACTCTGATTTTATATCTCCTATTTTAGCATTTACATCTCCTATTTTAATATCTAAATTACTCAACATTTCTGATTTTACACCCATCAACATTTTCGTTATCCTTTCTAACATTAACTCGTTATCTTTGCTTAATCCTACATCCTCCCTACTCATTCCTACACTATCAGTAACTTCTCCTTCCACTATTATTTCTTTTCTACTCACCATCTTTTTAATTATTTTCTTATTTCTTAACAACATAAATCTACTACTACTATTTTTTTTTTAATTTCACTCACTTAAACCAGTTCTCTTTTTCCTCTTTCTTCTCTCTTCTTTCTCCTTTCCTTTTATATTCCCACGGAGCTGTACGGTGTTCTAATCTCCTCCTCTTTATCCTATTCGACCACACGTTGCGGCGCCATTTGGAACAGGAATTTGTGTCTATTCGTTGTTAATTCTGATTTCTTTCTTGGATCCTCCTGTACAAGGCATCCACGCCAACATCAGCTCCAAAATTATGTTCGTACATTCACTATCATGATTATTTTGAAGTATGAATCGAATTCTAAATAAGTCATGAGACATATGTGTTTCAAGGTGTGGTTCGGAATAAAGAAGTCAAATTCTATAATTGGTTATATTTAAACAGATTCGAACTACAACTTAAAACGTTTTTGTTATTGCAGCGGTATACATCACATTCGTCGTTACAACAAAAATCTCTTTCTCTTTATAACAAGATTATTAACTTATCATAATGTAATAAAACTGAAGAACATATCTGTCTCTTAAAGATTATTGACTTCTCATGACTATTGCTACTTCTACCTAATTTTATGATTGGCCGATCCAATGGCACGTCACCACATTACGTCATATAATTATTATTTCGGCCAATCACACAATTACATACATTTTTACATATTTAAATTATTAAATATATTTACATAATCAATTTTTATAAATTTATAAACTTTTCATACTTCAAAAATAACCCAAAAGTACCGTTGCAGTACTAACAATATGCCCGACATACAAAACCTCGGGTAATGCACAGCGACATTTTTCTAATCCTGGTTTTAAATTTGCCTCAAATATTTTCCCAAAAATTTGTCTTAAATTCTGAGCAAGTTCATCTAGTGTTTTCCCAAAAACCAAAATATCATCCATGTAAACAAGACATATGACACCTTTTAAATTTACTATAAGATCAATGGCTTTCGACCACATCATAAGGGCTGTTACTAGTCCATAGGGTAAGCGAGCAAATTGACAACTACCCTCATTTGAGATAAATGCTGTTTTTGGTCTATCTTCTACTCTTACTTTTATGGCGTGATATGCTGAACTTATGTCAGTAACATAAAAATATGTATATCCAGACAGCAATGATAAATTTTCTTTTATGTCAAGGTATGGGTCTCATTGGTACTTTTGTAACAGCATTAAGACGATAATCAACACACAGCCAATACTTTACCACCCCGTCTAAAGCTTTCTTGGGTACAAACAGGCACGGACTAGCCCAATATGATTTTGTGTGTTCTATAATTTTCTTATCTAACATCTCCTGAATGTTTTAGTTCACCCCACAGAGAAAATGGCATCCTGTAGGGCCCTTCTTTAATCGGTTTCGCATCCCCTGTATCAATCTTGTGTTCTACCACGGTGGTACAGGGTAATTCTCCCATTGGCTCATCCAAAAATAATGGAAAATAACCATATAAACCTTTTTCGATAATTTGTTTTTCTCGACCCTTTAAATGAGATATTTTTCTCTGCAATAACTCCTTGAGTTGCGTCATTTCTAAATTTTGCCTTTGGTAGCCATCGCTTCTCTTCTCCTTTAACATTGGTTTGGTCACAGCGATCTTATGTACATACCTCTTTACATTTTTCTCTGCTTCACATAAAGCACATAAATATTTTCCTTCTACATTCTTACTACCTCCGTAGACCTGTTCATTGTTTCTAGGGTTCGCAGGATTTACTTCATTCGCCTTCCCATGGTACTTGATTTGAGGTTCCGTCCTATCGTAAAAATCTATAATTTCGGGCTCCTGTTCTGTGGAGGTTTTCCTCAAAACAAACACTCGCCAGTGATTTTCTGCCCCTGAGGGAACGAGTTGCCGCCCTATATGATCTGCTGGACTTTCCCCAACAAACCACCCTCCTTCCATCCCTCCTCCAGAGATGGGATAACTGGCCACCGAACACAGTGACTGTGCTCCTTCCACTGACTCGGCTCAACTGCGCCCTCTCTAATATCAAGGCCTACTAATATCAAGGTCGTGGGCTTCCTACCTTCTAGGGGTTTGTCATGTCTGCTTACTGTATTAGGATCCTCTAGTAATTTTTTTTTCTTTGTAATTTTCGTCCTCCAATGTTAAGTCATATTGGACGATGAATGAAATGTGTGAAATGATGCTCAAATGAGCCCGGGGTCCATAGAGCTTAGAGTTACTCAAAATTCGTCTTTTAGGATAAGGGAAAACCCCCGGAAGAAACCTTATCCAGGTAACTCACCCTGACCGAGATTCCAACTCGGGATCCCTTGAGCGTGAGGCAGACATGCTACCATCATGCTACCGAGGCGGGCATCCTCTAGTAATCTACTACATGTATCACACATCGGAATTTCAATTTTTTCAGGTACTCTATATGGTGTACAGCCCGTAATCATTGATTCATCAAACTTTACCGCTTGGCCTAATTTAACTGCCTTATCTAGGAATGCATCCTTTTTGCTTACATTTCATATTTTCATCAAACAATATTTCGACTCCTTGGGCAACCTCGCATTTTGTCGTCTCACCCATTGCAACTTTTCCTCTCCCTTATTGTTAAATTTATCGCTTATATCATAAACTGCAGATACCGTCCTAGCCACATATATTCCTTTTATTCCTAGTTCAGTAGGCTCAATATACACTTCGTTGGGGATAGGCATACCTTTTACACATTGAATGCAAGCAAGTACCCGGTTTTCTGGCCTCTGCGGAATTTTAATGGCTTCTGCTAGTAATATGTTCCATCCTGGCTCTACACTTTCTCCTTCATCTGCTCGCAACTTGTGGATATAACCTTGACCTGCAGTGATCAGTTCCGAGAGAGGTTGTCTCAGAGGTGTCCTCAGTTTAATCCAACCAAACTTTGTACCAAGCCTGGCATTACATCTATTGTAGCTTCCAGCTTAAGCAAGAGGTCTAAACCTATTACACCACTATGAAATCTAATGGACGCTATCAAAATGTATGCGTAATTACATCTGGTATGTGGGCAATCGTAAACTCAACAGTTTGCTCTCCTTCAACAAGAGGTCTAAACCTATTATACCACTATGAAATCTAATGGATGCTACGCAAAATGTATGCGTAATTACATCTGGTATGTGGCCAATCGTAAACTCAACAGTTTGCTCTCCTTCAATAATTAACTCATCACCCGTCTCCCCTACGCCTGTAAACTTGGGGCCATACACTCTGTCGGGATCTCCTAAAGTCGTGTTAATACACGTGAACGTTGCTCCTGTGTCGACTAACATCTCGTATTCTTCTCCTGTGATGGTTAAGAGTAATTCTTAACGTACAATTTTTAATGAGAACGCGGGAGTCCGGAAGGCCCTTGACTTGCCGAGTTCCCGCCCCTCGGCGAGCCTCTCCCATTTCCCGCTGAATTTTGCCACCTACACTGAGCAACCATATGCCCTGGCATGTTGCACTTAAAATATATGGGTGTTGGTACATCCTTTCTAAGCATCACCCGTCTAGCCTCTTTCACCGAAACTGGGCCGTTTCTCAGGTTACTTGAATCTGGGTAACATGTTACATGCATATCCTGATCTGACGGTTGGGCTTGCATCGCATCTAGCATCTGCTTACGAAGACAATCAGCTGCGATGTGACCTTTTTGTTGCAACAATAACATGTCCTACTGGTGCGCATTAGAAATACTTTCATGTCATTTCCTGCTTGGGTGGAGCTGCCTCGTTGTTTTTCTGCATTCTCTACTGTAGTGGCTATGTGTATTGCCACATTTAATGTTTCTGGCATCTGGAATCTAACTTGTTGTCCCACTGTTTCCTTTAATCTCTTAATAAATGCAGCTAACAAGCGCCCATCTGCCTCTTCGTTTACAGCCTTCTGAACCTAGGGGTTTTGGACTGTCCTTATTGTTTTACGACATAGCTGACGGCACCTGACAGTGAACATTTCCACTGTTTCATCTGATTTTTGAGCAGCGTCCTGCAAAGCAGTGTAGTGATATTGGGGCGATAACTTTTCTGTAAACCGTGCAATTAGTGAATTTTTAAAGCTTTCCCATTTCACATCTGTTCCCTTAAGTTCTGCGTTTCCTCTATAAAATTGACGTGCTGTACCCGCTAGCTTGCTCTGGCTATATTTACCTGATCTTTTGTCCAATTATCTACAACTACTAATTGCTCAATACTTACAATAAGATCTTTTACTGGTTTCCCCTTTGGATCCCCATTAAATTCTTTTATTACTAAAGCAATACTAACATAATTAGCTTTGGCTGCCGTGAGACAAGCTAATTTAGTTTCTAATTCCCTGATTCTATCTTCGGCAGTTGCCATTGTGTACAATTAAAATTTTGTATTCTTTTGTTTTTCTAATAAAACGTATTTTTATTACAGGTGGAACCACTGCCTCTCCTAAGGCGTGCGTTGACATGGCCGCCAAGTGGGGAAAGCATCAGCGGTGTGAGCAACACAACGGACAAGGGGGTGTGGAGTGACACTTCTCCAGAGCTTTGGCAGGCAGGCCAAACACCACCCCTAAACACTATGGGCTCACACACGGGGTATCCCCTATGCCGCGGAACAAACAGAGCCCCCAAAATCCATCAAATTGCGATTTTTAGCTACCAAATATATATATTCATACTTATCTATCTCGAAATCTTTCTGTTCTTTGCTCTCCCTCTTATTGTATTCCTTATCTCACTTCCCGAGATACACTCTTAGATTTCATGTAACAAGGAGATGCACTGGTATAAATTGAGACCCTTTTCCCTTCTGGAGTACCAACTTTTTGTTGCAAAACTACTTCACCTGCGTAATCGTATAAGAAATCTGTTCTTTCGACCTCTAATTCCTCAAAAGTGCAGCCAGGGACAATATAACGCTTCATAATATGAATTTCTACATCGAACATAACTGTACCATATACATTGTGACGTGTATATACTTTGTATGAAGGACAAAAAAAAACCTTTAATTTTACCTTAAATGCCAGTTCTATTCGTGGGTCACAGATAAATCCTTTAAACTTGCCTTTGTGGCATTCTATGAGATCTAAATTTATCTCAGTGTATTTCCTGAAAAGCTCTTTAAGTAACGTAAGAGCAAACTCATCTGCACTCCTCAACGCTTGAGACTTGTGGTTGAAACCATATGTACATATAATATCGTAAACGTGATGGGTTTGATTTTTCTTTTGCACTTAAATATACACCTAAACATGCCCAACTTTTAAAATTTTGAGCTTTCTTTCATAGGTTCGGATGTTCCTTAGAAAAACCTATAAAAAATCCCAACCAAGCTGCCACCAATTTATAGTGATAGGTGCTCTGTAGGAGGAAAAGCTGGGCATTGGATAGTATAAATAAAAGATGTAAACACCTTTCCCTTAAATCTAGTTTATTAATATTAAATAAAGAGTTTATTGCAATTTCTTTCTTGGAAGTGTTGAAAACAGTGTTGTTATGATAAATTAACTTTAAAGAGTTTATTACAAATAAAATACCTACAATCTAACTATCTATCTTGGTACATTATTATTATTCCAAATTCCCTAACTAATTGAGATAGCTATTATTTGGCTCACTGCTTTCATATGTTTTATCCCTCTATCGTACGTGTACCACTTGACATCTTCCAAAGATCAAACAACTAATAAGTCTTACTCACATAGCATGGTAAGGAATGGCAGGACTACGCCTGTTCTGCAGAGCATCTTCTTCTGACAATCGTGGAGTCGTCTAGCAACACCAGAACACTGCAGCATCTTCTCTTATGTTCCCTTTTATATGCGAGAAATTATGTGGGTTTTTGGCTTCCTTTCGGACTATGAAACAAAGTCATGCGGTAAAACATCCGGTCACCTACAATTCTTATAAGGATATCTAGATGGGATAAAAGCCACTATTGTGAAGGTAAGATTCGCCCTTAATTTAATTACCCAATTCATTATGTGGTATTGTTATATCGACCTTGGTCATCGTAAGTAGCCAAAATAATGTTGTGGCAATGCCCATCTTATTCAATAAACATTGGTTGTTATCAATTTTGACTTATGGTACATGAGGGCAAGGCACGTGCAACACTATAGTTACAAGCTTCTCACGTGAGTGCTCATTCTCTGATGAACATTGTTAAAGAAGGCAAACAGTTCACCAAATTAGGAGAAGTTTCCATATTTAGATTTCCAGGAAAACAATGAGCAGCTAAAAAATGTGCTACCAACTTAGACAATTTTCAGAAGTGTGTTTTACGTAGAACAATATATGATTTATACGACAAGGATGAATATCCAACTGCCAAAAGGCTGTCCAATTTAATGAGGGGGGAAATACAATTACGGATTCTGTATCTTCTATGCATAATATTCTGAAATCTCTTGGGTTCAAATATAAGAGAACCAATGATGCTAGCAATTTCTGCTTGAAAGAAGCAACACTGTTGCTGAAAGACTAAAATTTCTGTGCACAAGGCACAATATTAGTACATTAGTTTCATGGTGTAAAAATACTTCATAAATACATATTCATATCTTCCGTATTTATTAAGTATTTGAATGAAACAAAAATTGGTTTAAAGTCCATTACAGACAGTATACAAATATGGCATCATTAAAATAGAAACTATATTCACAAATCATTGAAATGTCACGATTTTGTTTCACTGTAGAAACACCTTTCGTAGACCGCATCTAATTTGAACCATTTTGTTTTGTGTGCATATGAACTATAGCTATGTAAGTGAACTGTTCTCCGGTTCAAGGTTTTATGGTTCAGATTATGGATAATCATTGACTATGTTCTCACACATGCTGAAGTATTAAGCAAACTTCTCTTTCAGCATCTGTATCACTACAACTCAACATCTGTACGATGCTAGGTGGATTCGGTGAGACAAAGAAATATCTTCCATCTCTGTCGCCCGCTAGCTGTGGAACTGGCAATGCCAAGACAGTATGATCAACATGTTGGCTCAACCCATGTTCATTCTTATTTTGTAGCTACTGTAGCTGACGTCATGAAGCCAGAAGCAAGTTTCATTACTGTGCAAATACTGTCTGAGACTGTTCCAATATGTAATTCGAGAACATTCAAGTACAGGAACAATCTCCTGCACCAGTCAGACCATGTAACGGCCTCCAGATACGAAGCCTAGGAGAGAGTAGTATTGAGTTTTAGAGTTAGTTTGTATGTGTTTCAAACTTGAGTGTCAGTCAATGAATATTATCATTTGCAATTGTGTTTAATGAACGTTTAATTATGTCAAAATATAGTGACAAGGGAAAACCTGAACGTGCTTGGAAACCAAATAAAACTGTATTTGGTAAAGGTATTCCAATTAAAGGACAGACACAGGAAATAATATGCTCTGTGAGAGAATACTTTGAAGAGAAGAAATTGAAAGGGGAGTCTAGTATTGCATTCTCAAAAGTGCTTGATAGGACTTCACGTGCTGTAGGTATCAGTAAGGGCATTACGGTTAACATTGGGAAAGAAAAGTATTTTAAAGGAGAAAGACATTGGGGTATAAATTAGAAACTCCCGGAAACAATTATGTAAGCGGCATTTTCCCACTTCAATAAGCATCAAAATGTCACAGGTATTAAAAAATGGGAAAGGGGTGAATATAAACAGAAAGCAAGTTTAAATATGTTTTGTGTTTTAAAAAAATGTTATTTATTCTAGTGTATTAGTATTTTATTGTGGTGGTGTTTTTGTTTAGTTTTAATATCTGTAAAAATATTTGTATAAATTATATATAAGTTAATATAAAACTTTGGAATATTTATACCCTGGCTTGAGAAATTAGGTGCCAGGGTATGGTATTGCAAATTTTTATTTATTTATTGAATAGTAATAGGACATGGCAAAAACAAATCACATCTCCAAAGATTAGGCATCATAAACGACTCAACGCATCCATGCCAGAAAGCAATGCAGATAGTGAACCATCTTGTTTAGGACTGTGAAATACAGCACCAAGCGAGAAACACCTTGAAGGAACAAATTCGCGAAAATGGAGGAACATGGCCAGTGACAGATTTTTTTTTTTTTTTTTTTTTTTTTTTGTAATTTACATCCTCTGTCAAGTCATATTGGACGGTGAATGAATTGGGTGAAATGATGCTCAAATGAGCCCAGGGTACCTAGAGCTTAGAGCTGTCCGACATTCATCTTTGAGGATAAGGGAAAACCCCAGATAAACCTTCTCCAGGTAACTCACCCTGACCGAGATTCGAACTCGGGACCTCTTGAATGTGAGGCAGACATGCTACCATCTACGCTACTGAGGCAGGCAATGTGTATGTATAGTGTTTAATGCCCGCTTTTACTACATACGGCACCGCAGGCGATGACACTGATGATACATGAGATGAACATGGAGCACTGGTGGAATGAGATGGCGGGGGAAACCGGAGATCCCGGAGAAAAACTGCCACAGCGCCCTATTGTCCATCACAAATCTCACTTTGCGGTCGCCTGCGATCGAACCCGGGCCGTCTTGGTGAGAGCCAAGCGGTCTAACTACTGAGCCAGGGCGCGCCCCTGAGGCAGGCAGTGACAGAGAAAGACTTGATACAGAAGTATTTAAGACATTTTAAGAAATATGTAAGATCAATAGTATATGAAAAGTTTTGACTGAAAAATTCAATGCCATAGCCGGGATTTGAACCATGGATCTCCCGCTCTCCATGAGGTTGCTCTAACCCACTGAGCTACTATGGCCAACATGCCGACATGACATTAAATTTCTCCAACTGATTCGTATTTTTCCCGGAAGAAAACTAGGGGTTCTTATATGCTATGAGACACGCGCCTTTTGTGGCGACTTACTATGCTGTAACTTCTTAAGTCCCAGGCTTCATAGTTAAACCACTATGTTATTCAGGTAAACTGATGGAAATAATCATTTCTTCCACACTAGCCATGTGTAGGCCAAGGTTTGAATGAGTAGAGCCAGACTGAAAACTTCAATGCCATAGCTGGGATTTGAAGCACAGATCTCCCGCTCTCTGTGCGGTTGCCAAGCGGGAGATCCATGATTCAAATCCCGGCTATGGCATTGGATTTTTCAGTCTGGCTCTACTCATTAAAAACTTACTTTTAAAAGACTGCCTCCATTGTCAACCGGACATCGACTGGTTCGCAATGGTGTGGATGGCGATATTTTGTCATAGGTCTCCTCTGGTGGTGGTTCGAGGAATTTGCATGGCAACTGCATTTTTGGGAAACAAACCACAACATAAATCCAGAACCAAAACTACTAAAACATTCATCAGGAAAACAAGAACTCTCCACATGGGAACAAATCTTCATTTCAAAAAATAGGAACAAAGTATTCAATTTCGACATCCCCCAGAAAGATTTGTTCAGCAAATTTGTTCACTAAGTGTTGTTTAGTGTCATTAATTGCAGCCCTTTAAATTTAGTTAAGGGATTATACAATTATTAATTATATTATGTATATTGAACGAAGAATTACTCTATTTATCAGCAACAGTACGACTTTTTGTATTTTAAATGAGTACCTACAGGAATGACAGAGCCCAACAACGCAAATAATATATGGTTCTGTTCTGTAATGCAAACATTTGTTTCTTATGTCCTGAACTATCCCAGAAGATAATTCTGTATTGCAGCAAATAGTGAAAGTAAATTTCAATTGTACTGCAGGCATAAAAAATGGTGTAAATTTGTGTATTGCCAAACCTTTATATTTTAATTACTAGCCCAGAAAAATTATTTCATTATAGTTGAAATATAATTATATACTTTTTCTGACCGCACAGTACTAACTTCCAGCACTAAATGTCACTGCTCAGACCTTTTTCTTGCCAAAAATCAGTTGTCTGATTGACAGTGAAAGAAGCAGTGGTGATTTCTTACTGTGAAAGAAGTGTAAATGATGAATTAGCAGTGCTGATAAATTTAAGAAAGGTTTTCAAATTTTGAGAAAGTTGTCTTTGTGTTGAAAGGAAAGGAAAACCTTTAAAATCAGATGGCAAGGAATTAATAGTTAATGTTCACAAATGCTTTAACAATGAACAAGAAGCCTTGTAAAATTGAAAACCAACAATATCGGTTACAAGCATAATCTAATGAACTACTGCAACTACAGATGTATCTTCTCACACAGTTAAAGGGATTTCAAAAGAACAATATAATGCACAAGTAATATAGCCTTATAGACACTCAGAAAAGAATGTCCCAATATACAAGGGGCGTTCAAAAAGAAATGAGCCAGAGTCTGGTATGCGCAAACCGGTTACAGGATGGTAATATCATGGCATGTGTAACAAATTGTTGTTCCGACCACAGCGTGGAAGTTCACAGCCCATTGCTAGAGGGCACGCGTACACATCACGTGGCTATACAAAGCTAGCAGAAGCATGCATCAATCGTCCGAACGCTGCCAGTCACATTGCAAACAGTGAAATGGAGGCATTCTATTCTATTAATGAGTTTATCAATAATGGATGATTTTTGTAAATATAATTTTATTTTGTAAATGTAAATAATATACTGACAATGTCTGATGGATTTCTGTAATCTCTATGGACAATAAAATTGATTTGATTTGATTTGATTTGATCAGAAGAAGAGCAAAGAGGTGGTGTTTGTTTTCTGACAGCGAAAGTAGGGTTAACAGACATTCATCGACAAATGTAACAAGTGTATGGCAAACACTGCATGTCCCTTGCAAGAGTCAAGGTGCGGCACAAGGGCTTCAGGGGAGGATGGGTGTCGTTAGCCGATGATGCACAGTCTGGAGCACCACACTGCATTACCAATGACATCGTCCAGCTGGTTGATGCACAACATTTGTTACACAGGACCGCCGAGTGACAGTGAAAGCCATAGCCGGTGAGGTCAGATTGAGCATCGGAAATGTTCACACCACCATGAAGGAAAGACTGCTCTTGTGCAAAGTGTGTGCCCAATGATTGCCCCACAATCTTCAAGCACACCAGGAAGCATGTCGAATAGCCCACTGTCTTGGTCATGTGCAGCGCTATGCTAGGGATGGGAATGAGTTCCTGGCACAAGTGGTGGCTGGAGATGGGTCATGGTGTCATCACTTTGAACCAGAATCAGAACGACAAAGTTTCCAGTGGAAGCATCCAGGGTCACCACCACAAAAACAGCTAAGGCCATCCACAGAAATGCAGGAAAGGTTATGCTGACCTTCTTTGACTAAGATAGCCCCGTCTGATACACTTCCTGCAGCACGGGACAACAGTGAATGCCCAACATTACTTGCAATGCTTGACCAACCTTTGCAAGCAATCAAATCAAAATGACCAGACAATCTCACTCGTGGGGTCATTCGGCTCCAAGACAATGCAAAGCCTCGTACAGCTAACAGTTGCCGCACTTCTGCAGAAATTCAAATGGGAGGTTCTCGGTCACCCTCCATACACTCCAGACCTCTCTCCATGTGATTACGCCATTTATGGCCCCCTTAAAAAGGCTCTGAGGTGCAAAAGGCTCTGAGATTCGAACTCAGGACCGTGGTCGTGGTTGTATCAGGTCTGTTTCCAGATGGCTGTTATAAGCTATGGCTTCTATTCATGGTGTGTTTCATTTAGTTTTTCTTATATAAGCTTTTATTAATTAGCAACAGATGGCTACAACAAAGCAAGAGAACTGTGTGTGCATATTCCTTAACAATTTATTTATTGGTAACAAATCGTTCTTCCACACTAGCCATGTGTAGGTGATAATTTGAACAGGTAGTCAGATTCAAAAATTCAATGCCATAGCTGGGATCTGAACCACAGATCTCCCGGTCTCCGACCGGTTGCTCTTAACCATTAAGCTACTTTTTAATTGGTCTTCCACACTAGCTTTGTAGGTGATGATTTGAATAGGTAGTCAGATTGAAAAATTCAATGCCATAGACAGGATAACCATGAGGCCTGGGACATAAGTAGTTACAGTCGCCACAAAAGGTACCTCATTGTATCTGAGAGCCCCTGGTGGTTTACCGAGAAAATGTGAATCAGTTGGACAAGTTAATGTCATGCCGGCCATAGTAGCTCCTTGGTTAAGAGCCACGGATGGAGACTGGGAGATACGTGGTTTAAATCCCGGCTATGGCATTGAATTTTTGAATTTGAATCTGCCTATTTAATTTATTTATTGTTAGCTTTTAAGTTGCTAATGGATACATGGCAGCTCCTGCAATTAGCAAGTGATGCATTTACATTTTCCTAGCATATATGTACCGCTAGATAGTCTTCAAAATGGTTTACCTTAAGGCAAAGCAGGGAATGGAGTACTTCACACTTCTCTATTTGGTTTCTATGGTATTTATGGTTTTTCCTACTATCACCATGCCTTGCTAATTTACCTTTCTTGAATTTTCGTAAATAGGCAAAATTGATTAAGTGATATTCTGTCACTTCCTTTAGAGATTTTCTTCTCAAAATGGCAGCAGTTTCTAGTATTTGCAAGTTGACTTTTGGAGAAAAACTGTTGGAGGAACAAGTGGCAAATGACATGTTTGACATACCGCACATACTTAATGACAGTGTAAACTTGTGTTTCAGGAAACTTATAATAGAGATGACAGACTACATCATTTGCTATTACAAACTGCAAAAGACTTTCCATCCCAAGTGTGTATGTCCCATTCACTTTAAAGAACTTAACAGAAAAATGAAACAATGTAAAGCCCAATAAAAGTGAAAAAAGTAAAAAAAAAAAAAAAAAAAAAATTGTGCTAAATAAGCGAGTTGTAGCACAGCTAAATGCATTAAGTCACAAAGAACTTTTCAGCCCAAGTGTGAAAGTCCCATGTATTTTATGTAACACTACAATTAAATAAAGAAAGGGTGCAAAAAGTGTTACAAAAGAAAAAAAAGAAAAGAAAATGTCAGTCTGTGCTAAATGATTTGCAATACAATTAAAGGTGTATATTCTTTAATTTCTACTTTCTTCGCCCCTCCCCCAACCCATATCATTCAGCAATTAATACAGCAGGATGGCAGTTCCAACTGCAAAGCAACAGAAAGGTGTAGCTGAACCATCAGTGTAACTAATCGCTATGACTGCCAAATACTCCTTATTAACTTGGATTGCTATGTACATACCATGAAATTGCTAACACAAATCTTTCCATCCATCATACAGAACTAGAAGCTAGAACACTTACCTTTCTATTTGAAGTGTTAGTTCTGTCGCATACACAACACCATTAAATCCTGTCCCTTCGGTGATGAAGGGAAGAGCTAGCATACATAAGTAATTTGAGATGAGTATTACATCCACCTCGCTAAAATCAATTATATTTGGTTGTGGTGGGAGAAATTCTGGAGCCGAGTCGATAAACACTTTTCCACAGCATTCCTTGAGTTCCTGCACAGAGAAAATTTGTTTATATTTTTTACTCCCATGTCATAATATGGTATGTACAAGCAGTAAGCTATACATGAACTTACACCTTCCAATTGTGGAGCTGTGACATCTCTTGGCATCCATCCCGGCAAACCATTGAGCCGTGCGCTCGGTACTAACGGCAATGGTAAAAAATTGAGGATTGTTTGAGCTGATAAGCCACAATCCAGCATTAGCGTGATTTCTTTGAATCGAAGAATGTTACATGGTGTATTTCCATCACCACTCAAACAACACTGAAGTTGCAAAGTTGAACGAAACTTCCTTGGTATCCAAATACTGCGCGTATATAATTTAAGTTATTCAACGTCTTAAGAATAGTTCCTGTTATAATACTTCAACAAAAGACTATATAGGGAGCTGGTTATTTAAATTTAGCATCACAACATCTTACCAATTTCATTGTGTATGAAAGCGCCCACGCTTGCTTTGTCTTCTTCAGGAGAGAAATGCGGTAACATGTTTAATTCAAATATTTACAGGTTAGCCAATGTAGTGTCTTATTCATATCGTACATTGAGCTCAAATAAGGTCGATAATAGGCCAATAATATTACGAAAATTACTTCATAAGTAGTAAAATAATACAATAGCTATTAAATTTGGAACTAACCAGAAGTTATTTTATATATTAGTTAGTATGCAACACGGCAGCCTAAATAATCATATTGGCGGCATTGAATCCGGCGCATGCAGCGCACAAAATGTACCTTTAGACCCTGGGTGTTTCGCGAACCTTAATGTGTCTCATGGTTTCCTATCAGAGTTAACAGGCCCTGCTGTGGTAAATAGATTTCGTGTGTTGGTGCACCTGAAAATAGACGCTGTTCTTTACATGCTGTGCTGTTCTATCTAAATATAAATGGTATGTGCAATGGATGAAATAGTGCATAAAGTGCTTCATAGCAATTTGAAGTGTATTTTGTAACCGTAAGCGACGACGTGTTTTTATATCAAACAATGGACAATAATCAGTGGCCATGCGTTGAATGTCGCATAAAGGACCAGGTAATTCAATTCTTTTGGCTCACCGGCGTTTCGAGTATTTTGTTGAATATTTTTCAGCCCTTTTGTTGAGTATTTTCCAGTCCTTTAAAAATATTGAATCATTAAGAGTTGTTTGTTGGCCTTAACTTGCTGGGTTATATAACAGACAGCGGTAAGGTAATAGAAAGCATTTCTTTAATTTGTATGTTAGGAACATTTTGAGTGACAGAAGTAATCGCCATTGTTATAGTACAAAACTCTAACGAAATTTAAAACTTAAAAGGATGGAAGGGGAACTTTCATCAGTTAAACTGCAGAATAACAGTATCTTGGGTTTGTGTGCATGACAACGGAAACAGGCTGTTGCCAACTGCCAAGACAGCGAAATGTTGCCAACACATCATATACATATACTCGCTGAAACGCATTTACATAGCCTCGCTGTTAAATGGGTCAGTATTGTTTAGTCTGATATTTCACAAACATTCACATATTGACTATGAAAGTTGGACACATACACACATACTCATTTACATACTAGAGTGGATAGATAATGATACTTTGAGGAACAAAGTTTCAATAATAATAATAATATGAAATGATGATAAAATCTAAATCTAATCTAAAGTTATCATGAATCTTGTTGATTTTTATTCAAGCTGTATTACTTATTGTATCATTATTTACCTACACTAGTGTGGACAGGTTCTTTTGGGCATGCATTACAGTATCACTAGTTTGGTTACATAGTGTTGGTATTTTCAGCAAAATCATGTTTTTGCTGTTGGCAATGCTCCAGCCATGACATTATGCCCACCATTGTCTGTTATTCTTCTTCAGTTTAACCCCTAAATATATAATATAAAATTGCCTTAAGGTATATAAAGTAGATTTTGTATAATGTTATATTCAATTAGTGTTAAAATAATTATTTATCTATGTAAAACTAAACTACAAAACTAAGAAAATACAAACAATTGGACTTGTCCTTTGTAATATTCAACAATTCAGACTTTTTCATCCTTTTGGAAATAAAGTATGACTTTTGCTATGATTAACAGTGGCCATGTTGTAGTATTTGTTGCAGCAAGAAATATGTATATAAGTAAAGCATACATTTGGTTTCCTTAGTGTTAAGTGGAGTTGATTTTTGTCTCTAAAGCCCGTGATCTGTCTACCCATTTTAGGATGTTTTCTATTATAGCAAAAGTTTGCCTAGGGACAACAAACATAGTCATCTTTCTGCTACTGAGTATGTGAATAGGGGACTGGTAGGTGATAATCTATCTGTTTCAAATTAGATGATATTTGTCCTTGAGCGCTACTAGGTGAGCAAGCAATCTGAGTACTGCAGTGTGGTCACATTGCATTCTCTCTAAGTGATGTGTGACGATTGCCAATCCAATCAATCTTTATTAAATACGATTTACGCTAAGATAAAAATTTAGATGTTTTCAGAATTGATCCATTTGGAAGGTAGAGAGTAATGTATCTAACATAACCGTAAAAACAGAATATTTGTAGCTGAAATATTTTTCCTAATACAGATAAATAAAACTCTATTATATTATAACAATGCCTTGCAACGTAAGCGCTGTAATGACTAGTATCATTGGTTGGCATGTATGCCTGTACATATATTTGTAATTACTCAGAACTGACATGACATGATAAAAGAATTACTTTGAATAAGTTATTGAGACCAAGATGTTAAATTTGAGAAAAAGCAAACATTTTATTTCCTGTCAGCGTGTGGAATGCTGTATGCTTATGTTTATGAATGAATGCTGGATAAGCAGTGTTTATATACCCTGAAGAGTTGAAATCAATATTATTCAGTTGTTCTTTAGACAACAGTTGAGTGAGAGTTCAATGGTGCAATGGCTTCTTGTGGTGAATTTAGTGGCGAGTCAAAGAGGCAGGTATTGCAAAATCAGGCTTGAAGTATTATTTTTAAAGTCTATTCATTCTTCAAAATATTGGCCAATGGAGGAATATAGGAATCAGTTTGATTTCAAAAATGCTAAATGGCTTACTGCTGAAGTCTGTGGTGTAGGTAAAGCAAATGTGTCCCCTATTTGTGCAGGGGCAAGAAAATCTGATATCAGTGGTGCCTAAGTGTTTGTGTCGACCAGAAAACATGTTGGTCCTCCGAAGAGGGTTACAAATTTAAGTGACTTTGACAAGGATGTACGTAGAGCTGTGTTCGAGGTTTATGAGTGAGTGAGAGTGTAGTGTTTTAGGGCCCGTCAACAACAAAGTCATTTGGGCCCTCGAGATTTATGACCAAGGTGGGTTTCCAACTATACAGAAAATAACTTGCGTTCTTAGAACTAAAATGTCATACACTGGGTCAAAATTTACTTTCAGAATTTTGAGGGAATCAGGGTTCAGGTACAGAAAGACAAGTGATGGGTGTCAATTTTTATTATATTTTATTATATTGTGGCAAGATTAAAATTCTTATGCAAAGTGCATGAAATTAGATATTCTGGTGATGTGAGACCTATCTTACTTAGATGAGGCATGGGTAAATTAAAACAACACTCATAAGTCAATCTGGCCAGACTCTTCAAAAATGGATGGCATTAAGGTACCTGTTGGAAAAGGCATTCGGCTCATTTGTCATGCAGAATCTCCTAAGACAGGGTTCCAACCAGTAAGCCAATGGATTTTTCTCTCCAAAAGTATCTCAGATTATCATGAGTGATAATCGAGATGACAGACGATGCATTTAAAGATTGGTTTCTTAAGAGATTCTTATATTATTTAGAAGAGGGAAACATTATAATGGATAATGTGCCGTATCATTTAATTATTGCAAATGAATTACCAAATTTAGCCAGCAGAAAGGACGAAATTGTTGAATGGTTTTACGAAAGGGGGGGGTTGAATTTTCAGAAACAAAAACTAAAAATGAGTTATTGTAAAGAGTACTTGCATTTAAAAGCATGGAAGAAGTGTATCAGCTGGATCAACTTGCAATTGAAATGGGACATTATCACTGCCAATATAATCCAATTGAGTTGGTGTGGGCTTAAATAAAACAGAAATAATACTTTAAACTGACAGATATGGAATGACTTGTTCACGAAGAAAGTGGCAAGATAAAACAACAGGACTGGCAAAACCGCGTGAGACATGCAGAAAACCTACAAGAACACGGTTTTAAGAAAGAAATAGCACGTGACGAGATTTTGGGACCAATAATCATAAATTTACAAGACTCAGATGACGAAGACAGTGACAATGACAAATTGTCTCGTGATGTGACACTGACAGTGATATGGATGAGCCACTGGCAGTTCCTTTGGATTAGAAAAACAGGTAGTTCATAAACTATAATTACAGCATTTCAAAATATACATAATTTGCAAAAATGCTTTTTCCAATTTTGATTTTGGCAACTGCTTGATAAACGTTTGGAAAATTTAATTTGGTTATCCTTAAGTCTCATGCCAAGCGGACCTGACTGCGGTAATGCATCTGATTAGCTGGACTCCAGAACTCTTTCCATTTGAAACAGATAATAAATTAAGTTATAACAGAACAACCACAGTTTATTATTATCATCATTATTATTAACCCATATAATATATATTGTATAACTATACTTATTTTTATTGTTACATAATGTTTTAGTGTTGTCTGCTAGGATATGTGATGATTAGAGACCGAATTTGTAAGCACAATCAAATGATGAAACAAGCAAGCTAATAAGCATGAAAAATGAAACAAATAAGCAAATACAAAATAAAAATTTAATCATAACACAAATAAAAATATTTGTTAATTAATGTCCACTTATCTTAAGAAGTTGATGTTAATAGAGAGAGTCAATATGAAAAATTCAATGCCACGGCCGGGATTTGAACCACGGATCTCCTGGTAGCCTATACATACTATACACACTAGGCTATACAGGGCTAGTGTGAAGAAATGATTAATTTCCATCAATTAACTAAAGTTGATGTTAATACTTCTTTCTTCTTTTCAAAATCGATTTCATGAATATTTGCCCACATCATCGATCAACACACTTAAACAGTCAACTTAAGTGTGTTGACTGATGATCTGGGCAAATGTTCATGAAATGTATTTTAAAAAGAAGAAAGAAGTATTAACATCAACTTATTAAGATAAGTGGACATTAATTAACAAATATTTTTATTTGTGTAATATTCATTACTCCGCTGTAACTAGCATCATTTGCTGTGTAATTTAATCATAAACGTATTGTTTGGTAGAATTTTTACCTTATGCTTGTTACAGTACACGAGAAAGTTATCTTGAAATTTTTTCATTCCATTTATATCCTGTTTTTAACTGCAATGGTCATGTGTGTGGCCGTTCTCCTTTGGAACATATCCAAGGTGTTAACTTGTATTCGTTGGGTTTTAATAAATAGATCACGCACACATTCGCATTCCCATTCAGACATCCAGACTCTGGGGAAGATGAGTAATTATCTTGATCAGAGAAAAATCCCCACCCCCACAGCTGGGAACTGAACCTGGGACCCCTTTGAAATTTTCTTGTGGGAAGCTTCTGCGTTTTTCAGTGAAAACATTTTTATACTGTGAAAAGGATCTCTCAATGTCGCATGACGTTATTGGAACATGTGAAAAGCACTGCAGTCCTCTGAATGTTTTTCCCTTAGATATACATTTCTGTACCGGAAGGTTTTGTAGAAATTTTACCAGTATTTTTCATTGATACCTTATTGAATTTCTCAAAGGCAGTTTTAGCAATATTGTGAATCTCTGAAGACAGTGTTAACTGAAATTTCATATATCAAAGAAAGTGAATGCTCCAAGGTGATATATCACATTTCCAACTGTGTTATAATAGCAGGTATTTTAAAGAAGCGGTTATGTACGCATTCTAACTTATGTTGAATGTCAATATTAGTAAAACATTCTTGTGCTGTGGTGATGTTGCTTGTACCTTCTGTATCTCAGGAGTACAACACTTTTTTTTTTTTTTTTTTTTTTTTTTTTTTTTTTTTTTTTTTTTTTATCAAAATGTTCTGCATAGAATGACACAGCCTTTAACAAGAACCCGATCAAGTTAAACCTGGCTGTGGAGGTAAAGACAAATTTGGAAGGACTTCATGAAATTTTTTAACTCTAATCTGCGACATTACGCTTTCTTTACGCTAGAGACAAGAAGACCCACGTTTTTATATCGGCTCATATAGATTTAGAACAAATAGTTACAAAATCTGAAACTTCCAAACCTGTACTAAAAGCACTAGCATTAGAAACTGTGAACAATAGATACCCACCTGAAGTTGGACAACAACTCAGGAGCAGTAATTAAGTGTGCACTGTTCTCATTCTATCAACCAGCAGGATACCACACAACATCTTTTGATGCAGAAGTAAGGGCTATTCATATTTCACTCCAACACTTGCCCGCCTTGGTAGCATATATGGTAGCGTGTCTGCCTCACGTTTAAGAGGTCCTGAGTTCGAATCTCGGTTAGGGTGAATTACCTGGATAAGGTTTCTTTCTGGGGTTTTTCCTTATCCTTAAAGACGAATGTTGGGTAACTCTAAGCTCCATGGACCCCGGGCTCATTTGAGCATCATTTCATCCATTCCATTCACTGTCTGATATGACTTAACGTTGGAGGACGTACCTGCACATTGTGGAATTGCTGGAAATGAATCAGCTGATTTTCTTGCCGAAAAAGGTGCAAATTTAATTCAGAACAAAAGTGAAAGGTTACCCTTTACATCCATAAAAAGATTAATTAAAAACAAACAAAACCAATCAATATCTAACACAGCCAAAGATAAAAAATGGACCATTTTAATTAAAAATCCAGAAATTATTGCAGAAATCCCACATAAAGCTGCAGCAGCAAATTTTAGATTACTTACAGAACATGATTATTTGGCCAAACACCTGTACAGAATAGGAATTTGTCCAAATTGTCCTCTGTGCAACAAAGAAGAAGAAATGACTGAAGAACATCTTCTAACCTGTGAAGCCCTACCTGTCGGACCCACTACACAAATATTGGAGAACAAGAGAGCTAATGGCTTTATTGCCAAAGCCTAGCATTTGTAAACATATCGGCTCCAGACTCTTTTGTCCAGATGATGATGGCTAGGAGTGAAAATTTACTTTTAAATTAATATGATTTGGATAAAATAAGCTATTTTAATTAGAAAGCATAAAATAAGCAAGCAAATGCCATATTTCAGCAAAAATGTATTTATAAGCATTTTGATTAGAGGAGATGGTCTCTGTTAATGTTGTTCCATTATTATTATTATTATTATTATTGTTATCTTTATTATTAATTTTTTATTCACTTAAAGGCACATGGTAAATACTAAACCTCTGTGTAATTTATCTTAGTGCTGCCAAATACAGCTGTTAATACATCTTACCCCCATGTTTTAACCTTACTGTGGTATATAGGGATGTAACACTAGAAAGGACAAAATACCAGTCTCTCTGTTGGAGGAAAGAAAATGCATGTAGTAATAGATTACGGTACATTATTATATTCTTGTATGTAAGGTAAATATATTACAATATAGATAGTCAGCATGAAAAGATCAATGCCTTGGCCGGGATTTGAACCATGGATCTCCTGGTTTCCGTCCAGTTGCTCTAACCCATTGAGCTACCATGGGCAAATTACTGTCATAACATTAAATTCTCCATTGACTCGTATATTTCATATATATATACACCACTAGGGGCTCTCACATTCAAGATACACCGTTTGTGGCGACTTACTATCGTAACTACTTGAGTCCCAGGCTTCATCATTTAA
Source organism: Mantis religiosa (assembly GCA_030765055.1). Lineage (NCBI taxonomy): Eukaryota > Metazoa > Arthropoda > Insecta > Mantodea > Mantidae > Mantis > Mantis religiosa. Next base: position 416,714,214 of record CM060950.1, read on the forward strand.
CTCTTTCAATAACCTTAGCCTATATACAGGTAGTGTGAAGAAATGATTTATTTCTATCAATTAACTAAAATATTACAATATGTTTAAAATTCCTCACTGGTTATGCTGTGAGATGTATTCCAGCCTTTAACCTTTCTTATTTATAGTCCACTGTACATATTTTACACCAGCCTAATTTTTCCTTGCCTTAAAACAAATCAATAAGTTTTACTTGATGCACTGAAGTTCTGCTTTTTCCTCCGTGTAGTGTTTGACTGCAGCAAGACAGAGTGGGTGAATGCTGTTTTATTCATTTTGCTTTGCCATCCACAGACTCACATTATCTATACCTTGTTTCACGTAAGCTTGCCCAGTATCTCTTAACGGTCACGTGACCTAATCACCTCTCATTGGTTGCTGTTGTGGTAATGACTGTCGTGCGGTAAATATTAGTTCGTTATTTTACATGGTGATATATCATTATATGTTGGAAGAGAATTGTCAAATTTATATTTTTGTAGCTGTTTGAATTAAATATATTACGCAACAGAGTTGATTTATCTGAAATGCATGTTAATTCTTAAATGAAGAGGAGGTTCCTTTGCTCTCAAGCACATGGCACGATAGCACGTGATTTAGCGGTAGTGGTGACATTTGTTAATGACTTTTATCACTGACCTTGTTTTGAACTGGATTAGTCATGCATCGCCATTCAAGAGTGCGGGAGCTAAATTATTTTATTGATCGTTTATTGCGCATGTATTATATGTATAATGGCAGAGTCTACCGCCAGTTTTTCGTTTAAGTATCGCAAAGATAATTATTTACAAACAGGCGAAAAAAGAATTGTGTTGCATGTGTTTAATGCACTCAGAGAGAAGAATCCATCTTTGTCAGTGAGAGAAGTCAAAAGCTGTGCTATGAAGTTACAGGTGTTAGTGTTAGATCCGTAGGAACATCGCGACATGAAATTGAGGAAACAGGAAAACTTACCACTCCAGGCAAAAGCAGGAATAAACAAAAGTGCGTGCTCGGAGAAAATACGTGAAAAGTGTTGTGCGTCGTCATGTGTGTAGTTTTTCTTTAGAAACGAACTCCCTAACATAAGTAACATTTCGTCTGCTGTAAATGAGGATGCAGATTTACCAAATTTCAGCAGATTGCTTATACAGCTGGGATTTGTGAATGAAAAAAGAGGCAAGAAAAATGTGCTAAAAGAGAGAGGCGATATTGCTGTGTGGCGAAGACGCTATTTAAGGACAACCACACTGCACCGAGATACAAATCGCTAAATATACACGAAGAACACACGAAAAGTAAAGTATGGTGTGACACGACTTTTAAGACTGAAAGACAAGCATTTTTGGAAGGTATGTGTGCTGGTTTAAAAAATCCCAGTGGAAAAGGCCAAATGCCTTTCATTATAAACTCTTTCAGTTTCATTGCTCAGCCATTCTGTTTCAATTTGCTCAGTTCATTATAAACTTGTATTTTTGCATGCCTTCATATCCTTATTTGTATGATTTTTGTATGATTTTATTTATCTTTCTGGCAATTATTACATTTACTGCATGTTTAAATGTGACGGGAAGGCACCGGCTATGGCGTATGATGCGAAAGCATTAGCCAATTAGGGCGAGGGGGAGGGTTGTTGAATGCGGAGTGATACATTTCAGCCGGGCAAGGTTATATGAAACAGAGAATAAATAGTTGTCACTTCATTTACATACAGAATGTGTTCTTCCGCCTCCACGTCTTTTCACCCTTATCTTCACCGTACTCTTGTTCATTGTTGTTCTTGTTGTGGACAGAATTAAGTGAACTGTTATGTCAGCTTCATCTGCTGCTCTCCTGAAGCACTCATTAGAAAAGCTATACCATCCTTGAAGAAAATTGTCCAGAGAATTTACTGGCTGAATTAGGTGTTCAAATCTCTTCATATTAATTCAATTTATTTTAGTTAATTTATGGAAATTAATCATTTCTTTACACCGGCCGTACATAGGCTAAGGTTTTTGATAGATAGAGTCAACATGAAAAATTCAATGCCATGGCCGGGATTTGAACCACGGTTCTCCTGGTTTCCATCCAGTCACTCTAACCCATTGAGCTACCATGGCCAACTTGCCATCATGACTTTGGACGCAAGTATGACCGAGGCCCTACTTACGACCTTGTTTATTCGGGTGTGAGAATGGGATAATGGACTCTTGCTGGAGCCTCCCAATGGAGTGACGTCTTATGTTCTAAGTACCTCCTAGTGTGGTCCTGAAACAGAAGGACGATATCATGAGTTACATGACATGAGTTACATATGTTACAATTAAGTTTCAACCTAAAGCGGTGCTGAGTCCAGTGTCAAGTTGTTGGATTAACAGCTGTATTAGATTACATGTTTGTCATATGGCTTCTAGGAGAGCCTTGTCATTTATTTGTTAGTTGTTGGAATACAATATTCCCTGTCAAAAATTGAAGTAAAATTGTTTTGGCAAAAGTTGCCATTTCATTATATGTGTCATGTTTATGTGTAATTTAATCAGTTATATACATCTTTAAATCTATATAAATATTCTTTAGTTTACCCCTGGTACTGTCCTGTTTGCAACAGGGACTTCAAGGGCCACTGTCATGTCAGAATGTGTTATGTACATGTGCTAGCTAAGCCATGACTGATTTTTAGTTAGGATGGTACTAGACTGTTGAGATATTCACGAATATCGAACTCTGGTTCCCCCAGGCTGAGTCTTCTGTCGAATAATGACAGTGGTCGCTTATGCGTGTCATATTGGGTATTGTAGGTCCCTAGATTGCGAATAAGTGGGTTTGGATTTTTGGTCTTCCTGCCGTACAAATTGTAGCTTAACAGCTTTATGTATTCTTCAATTGAGTGTAGTTTCAACTCCTCATGTATTAGATATGCCGGTGCTCCCAGCGGGAGCTTTGCAATAACACGCACTATCCTGTTTTGCAGTATATGTAACCGGTTTATGTGCGTTTTTGCAGTGCACCCCTAAACGGGAGCTGCATACGTCAATATTGATCTAATTAATGTTTCGCACAGTTTAAGGCCCACATTAAGCTGTAATCAGCTATTCATATTTATCAATGGGTAAAGTCTATTTAGTTCGCTTTTTCTCCTACGATATTGTTGCGAACCTGATCGCGATAGCGCGGCTTGTGTACACGAAGAGCCTGGAGATAACGAGTATGCTGGAACAAATAAAGATAGCGCGAGATTAAAGACCTGCGGGCACAGATAGGGTTACGCTTCTGGAAGGTGATAGAACATTCAATTCTTGTTTGGTCCAGAAATCTCTCGAAATTATCAGTGAGGTATTTAAGGGAGCGAGTAGTCACCAAGAGCAGGAGTAGTAAACAGTTTTAAAGACATGTAACAAGAGTGTTGTAAACAATGGAAGTCGAGTAAGCTGTTTGTTATTGTCGTCGACCTTGGTGTTGTAGATTGTGATATGTGATGTAATTCTGCTGCTACGAAGTGTGTTTCTACGCACATAAAGAACATTTCGAATTTTGGCAAATTGAGCTTTTAATTCTAAGAACCCACAAAGTCACAATATTTATGTTTTTTCCAAGTAAGACCTTGATCCATGGTGACACCTAAGTATGTAACGTGGTCTTTGCAATCCATCCTTTCTCCACCATACGAGAGACGTTTTTGCATGTGCCTAGGATGCCTGTGTTGTATTCGTTTTGTAAAGATTATTGATTGGCATTTTCTCGAGTTAATTTTTATCCTCCATTTTTGGAACCACGGTTCTAAATTATTGAGAGCGTTTTGTAGTCGTACGTGTATTACCCGCGGCTGTGTAATCTTTTCAACATCATCGGTATGGATATCGCCCCCGTGCCCTACGGTTTCTATCAGTTCTGTAAATAGCGTAATTAGGGATCGAAAAATTATGTTACCTAGATGCGTTTCGCTAAGTAAAGCTACCTGTATTGAGTTCGTTTGGAGAAAGTCAGCTGAATCTTTACGTTTTCGGCGTATGCCTTGGTAGTTCCAATGTATTGTTCTGAGTGCCTGTCTCAGCCATGGCCGTATTTACTAAGTTCAGTTAGCGTGTACAGTAAGAAGTGTAGTGTCATGCCTGTGGCCGTCCCTAATTGGAGCATTTCCCCTATTTGTCTAAGTTTTTCCTCAACCTTATTGGGAACTGAGGACCCTAAAACATTTCTTAATTTTTCCATGCCGACTTCCTTGCCGTCTCTACCTCCCTTCCGGTGGTGGGGGAGCTACTTACTGGCCTGAGGGTGAGGCCCTCTTGCCCTAGTAGGGTGAGCTGTGCGTGTGTGTGTGTGTTTGGTTTTTCCTGTCGGGCGAGTCGCTCATCTCCGGTTGGACTCCTCTCGGTGGCAAGGCGCGGAGCCGCAGCTGCAGGGTGCTCTGCTAAAGGGGCTGGCTGCGACCGTCGTCTACTGTCCCTAATGAACCACCCTGCATTTCTGCACTCGTCCTAGTGGCAGCCTCTGCAAAGGCCCTAAGTCCTACCTACTGGGGGTTCCTGTAGCTGTGCTTGGACTTTTGGCATGGGTTTGGTGCATTCTGTGCGATAAACGGGGCAACCGCGCCAAGTTGCTCTGTGACCCTGTTGGTCGCATAGCGCGCAGACTCGTTCCGCGGGCGGAACGGAGCACGTACCTGAGGGGTGTGGCCCCTTGCACTTGGTGCATGTCCCGCAGGGTGATCTGAAGTCTCTGAGCAGGTGCCATAGTTGCTGGCATTTACTACACTGCTTGGGCTCGGAGTTGGTCCTATATCTTTGTACCCTAACCCTAAAGTGTGCCAAATAAGTGAGGTCAAGTAATTTCTTTTCTATCTCAGGGGACCCTGCCACCTCGATGAGGAACATCGGCTGGGGTTTACGCCGCTAGTTGCGTTTCTCTCTATAACTGGCATGTGCTAAAGCTAAACATAGACAATTCATGATATCATCTATAAAAAGATTAAACGAAATAGGACTCAATTTATATCCTTGTCCGAGTCCTCTTTTGTGGTTCACCTCAACAGTTACCTCTTCTTCTCTACATTTGATACAAAACATATTCTGATATAGTTCAATAGTTCTACCACATCTTTACTTAGTGCCTTGATCCTCAGCTTACACCACAAAACTTCCCTTATTATTTAATCATACTTCTTCTTCCATCCCATAAAGCTGTTTAGCGTTGAGTTTGCCTCGTTCTGTCCATTGTCTACGCCTCCTGGTCTCTGCTCATTTTCCTCATTTTGGTCATTGTTTTCCCCCTCTTTACTCCGATCCTCTGTAGTATCTCCCAATTTATCCTCAGTCTTCCCTTACTCCTTCCTTCCACTGTCATCTTCATTATTTGCTTTACTTTCTTTTCTTCAGACATCCCTTTGACCATACCATTGACCATACTTTGACCATTGTATTTCTTCTATACTTTCAATTAATGCTTTCTCTTGATTAGCCTCTTATTTTATTTGTTTGGTCCTAATCCTATCTCTCCCCGTCTTGCCCACCATTTTTCTCATGTATTTCATTTCTACTGCTGTCACTTTATTCTTGTGTTTCTCCTTATTGCACTTTTGGGTTTATTACTGATTTAAATATTTGCATTTTTGTTGTATTACTAATATCTTTCTTTTCAGCCACAGTATTGCTTATTCCATAGTAGGCATTCATTGCCTTCTTAGTTCGATTTAGTACCTCTTGTTCTATTTTTCCATCTCTACTATCCACTTCCCAAAGTGTCTCATCCTTACATTTAATTTCCAGCAGGTTCTCCTGTCTTCTTTCTTTTGATATCCTCATCACTTTACTCTTATCCCTATTCTCATTCCCTTTCTCTCCAATTCCATCCACCATTGCTTATTGTAGTCTATCCCTAATATCTGTTACCAACACTATATTGTCTGTAGAGAGGAGTGCTTGTAAATATACTGGTCTAAGACTACAGTTTCTAATTTTAGTTCTGTGTATTCTTCTCTTACAGATCTTATGTATTTCATCCATAAAATATGAATAGCAGTGGGCTTAGGTTGCCTCCTTGCTTTACTCCTCTTCTCATGGCAAATTCCCTTGATAATTCTCCATCCATCCTCACTACTCCCACCGGTTCTTCATATATGCTTTTAATGGCATTTGAAAATCTCTTTGGCACTTTCTTTGGTTCTAGTGCTCGCCATATAAACTTTCTTGTTATCATATCGAGAGGTGCCTTCAGATCTATAAAGGCCAGAAACAAATCTTTGTATTTCTCTAGGTTTTTCTCTATGGTTCTTAAGGTATATATATTATCCCAGGTTTGTCTTCCCTCTCTAAAAGCTGCCTGCTTGTCCTCCATGTCCTATTCTACCATCCTTCTTAATCTTCTTTCCAGCACTGTAGTATATATTTTATTCTATAATTGTAACATTCATTACTATTGCCCTTATTATACAGGTTCCCTCTTGAATGTCCCTGATTTCCATTGCTTTGCAAAATAAAACCAAAGACACTAGGACAAGCCCCTCAAAATCCAACCTCTGTGGTCCTCGTCCCGAGGGGTGGGCAACAGGAAGTAGGGGACTGACTGATGGGGTGATGTACGGTGGGGACTTGGTGTACCCCAGGACCGCTACGGCTGCCGAGAAGGCCCATCAGTAACCCCGAAAACTGGCAGAAGAGGCTCTGGTAATTTTCCCCAGGGACCTACTACGGTAGGTACGGAATTGGCGATCCCGGGGTCCCTAGCCATTCACCCTCAATTCATCCCCTTCATCTCCATCAACTGTGCCACGTTGAGCTACTGCTTGTCAGTAAGCATCACATTCTTCCCCTTCTAGTTTTTTTTATTATTATTAGCACGTAAGGTCTTAGGTTTATAACTCCTGTCTCACCAGCAGGGATCTCTCCTATCTCCGTGGTTCTGTCCCACGGTTTTCAGCGCGGCTTCCGACATGTGTGCTCTCCGGAGGTCTCAAAAGTGAAGGTTGAGCGGACCCTTCGCACTGCCCCTATGTGTAGCCTTAGGTGCGGAGCCCGTCCACACCGTCAAGTACACCCACGTAGCTCCTTGAGGGCCCGGTCTGTGTTAATCTCCCGACGGCCGCGTTGCCGTTGGGTTAGTATCACGGGCCGGACGTGTTACCGCTGACGGAACCCCGGTGTAATCAACCACAAGTCCCCTCAATCCGCGTGTGCCTATTACACGCAGCGCGGCCTAAAGTGGGGAGCCACAGGCAGTTATTCCTGTGGTAGGGGCATAAAGCCGGGGTGTGCGTGGTGAACGGTTTACCCATACGGACAAGCAGTGGATATTGAAGGGTAGCTTTTCTGAAGTACAAATGAGATCGGTCATGGGTGGGGTCCCCATGACGGCACAGACCGTGAAGATTCGGTGTCTTTCTTTCTTTAACCCCGGATGGCAGGCTGACGCCGACGGTTCCGGATGGGGGTCTATATCATCATGTCTCCGCGCAAAACCTCCTTCATTGACCCTTATTTGTTGATGACCTTGGCATGTGATGGCAAAACCTTTAAGGATATTAGTCCATTTTATATTAAACGTGAGCTCGATAGGATCAGTGGCCCTGTGAAAAACGCTACCCGTCTCCGAGACGGCAGCTTACTATTAGAGACCACAACAGCGGACCAATCTAAAAAACTGCAGAAAGCGTCTTTGTTGGGCTCCTACCCTATCCGGGTAGCCCCACACAAAACGCTCAATACCTGCAGAGGAGTAGTCACCACCTCCAGTTTAGATGGTCTAGCAAATGAAGAAATAGTAAGTTGCCTCTCCGACCAACTCGTTTGTCAGGCGTACCGGCTAACACGGAAGCAACATGGCAAGGAGTACCCACTACGTACGGTTTTTCTAACTTTTGCTGGGACTAAGTTACCCGAGTACATCTATTGGGGCTATGAGCGTGCGAGTGTCCGCCAGTATGTCCCGAACCCCATGCGCTGCTTCCAATGTCAGCGGTTCGGACATACTAAGGTCGCGTGTACCAATCCTGCTCTTTGTGAGCAATGTGGCCTAGCTAAACACGACGACCCAAACTGCAGCCGAACACCTTGCTGCGTGAACTGTGGCGGTAGTCATCCCTCCAGCTCGCGACAGTGTCCTAGATTCATGGACGAAAAAAGCATTCAGGAGCTACGTGTCAAAGAACGCCTGACTTTTCCAGAGGCACGACGGCGCTTCGAACAACTGAAGCCTGCTACCACTACTACTGGATATGCATCAGCAGCTCGCCGTACTCCTAATACCACTGTTGCTGTTCAACACGTCCCTGTCGCCCACGCATCCACGCAGACTGACTTTCTAGCCGTTAAACCCACGTCTCAGACTGTTTGTGTATCCACCAGCACAGCCTCCGCTTCAGCCGTACAGACTCCAGCCACCAAGCCATCAGCGGGTAACAACCATCCCGTAGTAAATGCGAAAAACCGATCCCGACCACAACATAGATCGCGAAGTCGCTCGCCTTCTGTTAGATCCCGGTCTCGTTCTACGAGCCGTAGGAGTTCTGACTCCCGATCATCAGCGGAGTCACAGGAGGCTAACGATTTTCGAATCGTAGGGCCCAGGTCAGCCAAGGTCAAGAAAAAGGTTAAAACGGCCCATTAAAAACTCTTCATGGAAATAATCCAGTGGAATATCAATGGTTTTCGAGCTCGTGCTCAAGACCTACAACATTTAGTTTCTTAACGGTCACCATCAATTATTTGTCTCCAGGAAACCCACTTACATTCCAATCACTCGTTACACCTTCACTCTTTCTCTGCCTTTAGAAGCGACTCTCTTGCAGGTATGCGTGCAAGCGGTGGCGTTGCTACCTTAGTGGCGCCTAACATCTCAGCCGCCAACGTTCCTCTCACCACACCATTGCAAGCTGTGGCCGTTCGGCTACAGCTGGAGAGCATCAGTTTTACCATATGCAACATGTACCTGCCGCCGCTCAGTATAGTTCCAGAGCGTGATCTTCAAGCTCTATTGGCTCAGCTCCCCTCACCACTACTCCTTGTGGGAGATTTGAATGCCAAGCACACGCTCTGGGGATCAGACACTGATGACGCCCGTGGATGCCTCCTCGTAGACGTCTTCGATAAGTCTGACCTGCTTCTGCTAAATACTGGTGACCCGACATTCCTATCATCCGCTTATGGTACACATTCCGTACTAGACATTTCTTTCTGCAGTCCGTCATTAGTACCACTACTTGAGTGGTCAGTACTTTCCGACCTCTTCGGCAGTGATCATTACCCCCATTAACATTCATTTTTCTGGCCGCCAATGTGTACCTTCTCGACATCCTCGCTGGATTATTTCCAAAGCTAACTGGGGAAAATTCCAATCCCTCATACACCTCATCGACCATGGTTTCGACACCATCGACGAAATGGTCGAATATTTTACCTGCTCGATCCTGCTCGCACCAGAATCCAGCATTCCTCGAGGTTCATCTACACCACGTCCGTCCCTGTACCGTGGTGGTCTGAGGAATGCAGTTTGGCTGTCAAAGCACTTAAACGTGCTTTGCGCGTTTTTCAGCGGCACCCGACGGAAGGGAACTTCGTCGCCTTCAAACGTTCTCGCGCTAGGGCACGTTTCGTACTGCGCAACGCAAAGCGTAAATCTTGGGAAGCCTATGTCTCTTCCCTTTCCCGGCGCAGTTCTAACCAACAAGTATGGTCAGCTGTTCGGCGGATGTATGGCAAGTATCGCCGGACGGTAATTCCCGGCCTTGCCATCAACGGTTCCATGTGCACCACCGAGCAGGATATAGCTGAAGCCCTAGCTACAACATTTACTGCTACTAGCCAAACTGCCCGCTATGACGCTCTCTTCCTGCCTATTAAGGAAAAGGCGGAACGGGTACAACTAAATTTTAATAGTGACTGCACCGAGCCGTACAACCAACCTTTTACCGCTGCCGAGCTCGCCCATTCTCTAGCGTTAGCAAAGGATTCTTCTCCAGGTCCCGATGACGTACACCGACAGATGCTACTACATCTTCCATCTGAGGCGCTATGTTTCCTATTAAACATCTATAACCGCATTTGGCATGAGCGGGTTTTCCCTTCCTCCTGGCGAGAGGGTATTGTCATCCCCATCCCTCGACCCGGAAAGGACCGCACACTTCCATCTAGATACCGCCCCATTTGCCTGACGAGTGTCCTCTGTAAGACCTTCGAGCGAATGATAAACGCTCGGTTAAATTGGTGGCTAGAAAAACATAACCATCTGTCCAACTTGCAATGCGGTTTTCGGCGCCATCGCTCAAGTGTCGACAATCTAACACGCCTTGAGGGGTATATTTCCGATGCCTTTCTACTGAAACAGCACGCCGTGGGCGTGTTCCTCGACCTGGAGAAGGCCTATGACACCACTTGGCGGTACGGCATACTCCGTAACCTTCATAGTTACGGTATGCGTGGTCATCTACCCGAATACCTATGCAACTTTTTAAAACTTCGCCGTTTTCGGGTTCGCATAGGAAACACGATATCACGGGAGCGGATACAGGAGAACGGCGTACCTCAAGGGTCAATTTTGAGCGTCACCCTTTTTGCCGTAGCGATTAACGGCATCACTAGTGCCGTTCGAAGTGGAATTCCATCATCCCTCTATGTTGACGACTTCGCAATCTATTATAGGTCTGCCAACATAGATCACATTGAGCGCCAACTGCAGCTGACCATTACCCAGCTAGCAGCTTGGGCGCTTCAAACCGGCTCCCGTTTTTCAGCTGCGAAGACGCAGTGTATCCACTTTCACCGCCTACGAGGTATTCACCCGCCTCCTGATCTTTATTTGAACGGCACACCCCTGCCATTTGTCTCGCACCTAAAGTTCTTGGGCCTCTACTTGGACCGACAACTCAATTGGCAGCACCACATTCGTCACCTTCGAGCCTCTTGCGATCGTTCTCTTCGGGTGCTGAAGGTATTATCTGGAGCATCTTGGGGGGGGGGGCGATCGCACGGTAATGTTGAGGCTGTACCGCTCTCTGGTTCGGTCCAAGCTGGACTATGGCAGTTTTATTTATGGCGCAGCGACCGCCTCTAAACTTCGCCTTTTAGACACCGTGCATCACACTGGCATCCGCCTTGCCACAGGAGCTTTCCGCACCAGTCGAGTCGACTGCCTGTATGCAGACTCAGGCGAACCTCCACTCCATATTCGTCGCTCGCTGTTACTGTGCTCATACGTGTCGAAGTTGGCAAGTAATCACAATCATCCTTGTTTCAAACCAGTTCTGTGTCCAGATTTAGTCCACCGTTATATGCGCCCTGGTTGTCGGACACGCCCCGTGGGAATAAGATTTCGGGATCTACTACATTCCCATGGCCTCCGAATGCCTCGCGTGGAGAGGTCGACCATCTGCCCTTATCCTGCATGGCAGCTCGATCGTGCGCGGTTCGATCTCGCTCTTTCAAACAACTCTAGACTCGCTACTCCACATTCGGTGTTCCAACAACTTTTTGCCGAATTACTGGGCCGTTACCCTAACTATGTTCCGGTCTTTACAGACGGTTCCCAGTTAGGTAACGCTACGGGTTGCGCATTCTTCATTAACGGTGAGGCTCATAAATTTCGACTTCTGGACTCCACTTCGGTCTTCTCAGCAGAGCTGTATGCCATCTTTTATTTGCTCCTTTTTATTTGCAAGTTAGCTCCTGGCTCTTTTATCGTCTGCACTGACTGCCTAAGTGCGCTTCAGGCCTTGCAACAGCACACTGCCGCTCACACCCTCGTTTTAAAAATACAGGCCCAGATCTCGCAAATGCTCAGGCGCGGGTACAATTTTGTTTATACTTGGACCCCAGGCCATGTGGGGATTTCCGGAAACGAGGAGGCGGACGCGGCTGCAAAGTCAGCTTGCCGTTTGCCCCGGAGTTTAACAACTACTGTGCCATACCCGGATGTGCAACGTTTTTTTCGTCACCAACTCCTCTCTGCTTGGCAGCACTCCTGGACAGCTTTGGAAGGCACACAACTCCGGGCAATTAAAGAGAGCGTACAACCCTGGCAAACTTCCTGCAGGGATAACCGGCGAGCCGAGGTGATACTCACCCGGCTGAGAATTGGGCACACACGTGCAACGCATGGCCATCTATTAAGAGGGGGACCGGCCCCTGTGTGTGCTCCGTGTGCCGTACGCCTCACTGTGCGGCATATTTTACTCGATTGCCCACAGTACGCCCGCGTTCGCCAGTCTTTGGGCTTGGGAGCTAACTTGCTCAGTATTTTAGGTGACGACCCAGTGGCCGTGGATAAGGCACTGCGGTTTGTTTTTAAAATCGGTTTTAACACACAAGTATGACTTGTATTTTATATTTATTAATTTTTGGAGGTTTTAAATTAGGACAATTATGAATTTTTATGTAGTTTTAACAGTTGTGTGTATATTTTATTTTACCTTTTTAGCTTGATTAGTGTCGCTTTTAGGTTTTAATGTTGACTTAGGGCCCAAATGGCCTTGTTGTCGACGGGCCCTAAAACATCACACTCACTCACTAGGACAATTTTATAAATCTTATTGAAAAGTACTTCTCAAATATTTTCTTGAAAGTAATGATTAGGTTTCTATACACGCTCCTTGGGTTGCACACAGAATATCCAAACGATATTCAGTTTCATTCCAGGTTCACTCCAGCATATCTGGTGTGATGGTTATTACTGCTTCTATGATGCATATACATAAGACGGTAATGTAGGGTACTTTGGTAGTGTACACAATGTCTTTTACCTAACCCCATAGACGAAACCAGGAGATCCGTGGTTCAAATCCCGGCCATGGCATTGAATTTTTCATGTTGACTCTATCCAATATCTAATGGAGTTACATCAGGTAATCGAGGAGGCCCATTACGTCCGTTCCAGCGGTTTGGGAAAGCATTGTTCAGAGATGTATGCACAAAGTGGCTCCAGTAGGTTGCGCACTGTCTTACTGGAATATTATGTCTGTCTGCTTGTGTGCTATCTAGTGAAATGCCTACTGTTCAAGCATGTCTAAATACGTAATGCATGTAACACTTGGCTCCATAAAGAAGAAAGGACCAATTATCATGTCCTTCACGAGACTACACCGTAGTTTACTTTATGTTTACTTTATGTTCCTGGACGACATATGGATTTTCCTAACCCCATATTCCAAAAATCATTTTGATTGATGCGCTCCAGAATGGCAGCTGTGAAATTCTGTTGCTGAGGTCTGTCTTGTGGCTTGATTTTATGAAGAAGCTGTTTCTTATATGCATATAACCATAGTCGCTTGTGTAGAACCCTTTGTAGTGTTTCACGGGATATCTGCAGTTCACGTGATGTACACCTTATGGATTTCTACGGGCTATGAGTAAAGGCAGCTCTAACTTCTTCTACTCGCTCTTTAGATATGTGCCGACCTCCTCCATGTCGTTTTTGCACATTGCCTGTAGCTACAAATCTTACAGTCCATTCTTTTATGGGCTTTGGATCAGGATAATTTTTCTGGAACACATGCCTAAATTGTTTTTGCACTGTTATGATAGACTTATACTCTGCATACCATACAACTGCCTGCACTCTCTCTAGCATTGAAGCCATGTTGAATACATTACACTAGCACATTTCAATGAAGAATTCAGAATTTCAAAAAAGTATTGGTAAAACTTGTCTATTTCTCCTTTTCTTCACTTCAAACTGGAACACAGTATCTGCAACAGAGAAGTTTTTAAAGTAAATTAAAATCAGGGAGATTAGAGGGGACCACCCTGTACTTTTCCTCCATTCTGTGGGGATCCTGTTTTTATTCCATATTTTTCGACCTATCTTTAATATCGTCCTATCTATTATATTTCCACTATATCTAATTAGCTCGGGGGCTGTATCATACATTCCTACTGCCTTTTTGCCAATAGCTATCTCTATATCGATTAAATTTGTTTCTCCTTCTGTCATTTTATCTATTTCTGGATATGGTCCAGAACTAATGTCTATTTCCTGCTCTCTTTCCTCCCCTCTAAATTTTTCAACAAAATATCTTCTCCATACCTCTAGTACTTCCTTCTTTTCTGTATAAATTTTGTTAGCTTCCTTTATTGATCCTACTCTTTTGCCATACTTTCCTCTTAGGCTTTAATTATTTTCCAAAAGCCTCTTGTATTTTTGTATTTTTTTCTAATTCTAACTTTTTTCCAAATTCTATCCAAGCTTTAGCCTTGACTTCCTTCACTGTCTTCTTAACTTCATTTCTTTTTGCTATGTACCTTTGCCTATCCTCTGCCCTTTTACTTGAAATAAACTTTCTCTATAGCTCTTTTTTACACTTCACTTTTTCTTTTACTTTCTCTTTCCACCACAATGTTTTCTTCATTTTCGTGTTTATTGTGGTTTCCCCGCATATTTCTTTTGCTGATTCCAAAACTATCTTCTTAAAAGGTTCCACATGGTTTCCATATCCTGCAACACCTGATTTCTTTCCTCATCCTGGAGTTTAATTTGTAGGAGTTCCATGTATTCATTCCTCTTATCTTCCTTTTGGACTTCATTTATTTTAATCATCTTGAGTTTCTTTACAATTGGTTTCTTAGGTCTCTGAAATCTAGTATCCATCACTAGCAGTCTATGATCTGTTGCCACTTCTATTCCCCTGATCACTTTGACATCCATAATTTTACTTCTAATATTATCTGCAGATGCAAAGTAGTGTAATATACTTTTGTCATCCCTGCTTTCTGCCTCAAAAGTTATCTTACATATTGAGGGAAAACGAGCTACCTGAATCAAGGAGAGACAAAATGGTTACCTTACTCTTAATAACCTGAACAAGTGGTTTAGTCGAATAGGGAAGAGCCAACATGTGCCGCGATGGAGCCAAAAATGCACTACTGGCAGTCAACTTGTGGCATCAAATGGGGCGCTGCCAGGAATGACTATCACATCCAGAATTCGAAAGATCCATGCCCATGGGGAGAAGGAAACTACAGTTCTTAACAATATGCCCTATCTGATGGTAACGGTAGCATTTTAACCGAAGCCCCTTAGATGATGACCCAGGATGGACATAGGTTTCTGAATCATATCCTCAACCCACTCGTGGTGGTGGGGGTAAATCCAGCACTTCCCCTAAACGAGATCAATCCATTCCAGCACACTCACTAAGCAGGGGGACTGGAGCGAGCTTCCGGGTTCAAATCCAGAAGGATGACATCACAAAGGCCCTGCTACAAATCTTTGAGACGCAAGACCAAGGCCACATCACTGACTCGTTCCATATACTGGATGAACGGTTCAGCCAAACCATAAGATTGCAGAAAATGGTCTTGCAATAATTTAAACGACTCACGGCGCAAGATAAAGAAGTCCAAAAACCAAAGCATGGAAACTCCCTATAGGGTCAGCAGAATGCCTAGCCCTAAGCAAAAGATTTAAAACAACTCCCCTCACCTTGGTTGCAACAGTCTGAATGACTAAATGGCCAGAAAGTGAGTGGACAGTAGCTATCTTGCTAAGCCTCACTAGAAATTTAAAAAATATGAAAGCTGACAGCACATCCGACACCTCGAACATATCCACCGCCTCCACCATCTGTTGTAAAGGGTGTACAATTTTTAGGGAATTGAAAGAGGGTCACGGGGCTCACTGCCGGGACTGACAAGGTCTCAGGAAAATGCATCTTCATGTCTTGCCCCCCTTGCTGAGCCATGGTGGTAAGTTTCTCAAGAAGAGCCTTAAAATTCCGTTTGAGTGCCTTAACATGAGGTAAAATCTCCGAACATGGAAAACAGATAATGAGATAGTCCAACCTGTTGAATAATGCTGGATATGTGCCATTAAATGCACCTGCTGTCCTCTTGAAGTGGACTGCTCGTGCTCCATATCTTGGAGAACCTTGCCCAACTTGTGTACTTCAGAACACACTTGAGGTGATAGGATCACTAAATCATGCTTTTCAGGTAAAGCAATGAATGGTCTTTTCTTGAGAAGATGCAATGCATCCAATATGGCCGCCTAATCAGCTGCAGGAGGGACCTGGCAACCACTAATTAGCAATTCAAAGAGCAGCTCGCCTTTACGCAAGCGGTCAACATTTGTCAGGGAAGACACAATAACTACTACTAGAATACAGCAGTAGGCACAAAGAAATCCAAATATACCGTACATCAATGCACGGAAACCAAGCAGAAAGGCAAACGTCAAATAACCATGCTCTGCTACCAAATGTGGCAGCCGGCCCAGGTCACGCACTTCATATCTAATGCTATCTACTGGTTAAACTGGTATAGGTTTTGCCCTATGACACTTACAGGCATAAACAGAGGTCCAGGTTGCAGGAATGACTAACAATGAACTGACTCACAGTTGTCCCATTAAACAATTCAAACTTTAATCCAATACTCTAAAATTTTGCACATAACAGAATATTTAACAATATGTGTTCCCTTAAAGTCAACACAGGGAAACTAATGGAAAAAAGCATCACAATCATTAACAAGGTTTTCAACACTTCCAAGAAAGGAATTAGCAAGGTTACTCTGTCACATAAATAATTTTCCTGAAACAATAATCTCCAAATATCAGGGTGATGACGATTAACATTAATTAATGTTATTTAGTATCATTAACAGCTTAACTAGCTAGAGACTGCACCAAAGAATTTACCCAAGCAAACTAACTGAGCAGGAAATAACACATTTAACACTTCATAACTGCTGAATACATATATGACTGTAGGGTAAGTCAACATTTAAATTTCATCCTCCATTTGTCCAGTAAAAATATCAGCTAGCTAGCAGTCACAGCTTTAAATCAGAAACTTGAAAAAGGAGAACACATTAAAACTTCTGGTCCCAGAACTGGTAGAATTTAGCTCATAAAAAAAAAAAAAACGAAGCTTCACAGGAGGCAATTGAAAAACCATGAAATATTTACATAAAGCCAAAAGGCATAAGTGGAGCAGTTATGCAGGAGATTAAACGCCCATAGCTAAACACGGACTAGTCTCGTGATTTGACACAACATTCCAAGGAAGGCCTCAGAGACTGCAGGCACTCAAAGAAAGCAGCAGCGGAAATCCAAAGTGATTCCTGGGAAAACAGCGCTTGGAAGTGCAAGGACAAGAAAACATAAGTACTGGGGAAAACAACAGACACAGTGTACATCTCTTACACAAGCAAGAATTCCTCTCATTAAGATGAAACATCCAGTCTTCAAGGCATTTCTTGAAAGATACACAAAGATTTCAATACCAAATGAGAGTACTTTAAGAAAAATACATGGAGTCGGTTTACCAAGAAACCATGCAAGGAATGAAGGAGAAAGTGTTTGAGATGTAATCACTGTGGATGAAACCATGGACTCAATGGAATGTATGTTTTGAACATTTTAGTTTTTCCCTTGGCATGGGAGAAAGTTGAGCCCATGTTGAAAATGTATGAGCTACAGAAAGCTCCTTAAGTTTTTTGTTTAGCCATTTGGACAGTTTGTAGCAGGGTGTGTTTATGTTGTTAATGATTGGGCGCATCGTATTTCCTGTTTTATGAATTTTGGGTAATGCATATATGTTAGCTACTGTAGCTAACATACATGAATTATCCAATAGGATGTTGTTTCCGGGCTTGAAGGCCATGGTCTAAATGATGAAAAAAATATCTAACGTTTCTCCCATAGCTCCGTCGGACATCTTCAGAGATTCAGTCCTGGCTGTTCACAACTGGACTGGCGTTTAGTAGAGCGCCTGAAATATATATAGAGGAATGAGCGACCGCCCACTCAGCTCTTACTGGTCACTCATCCACCAATCCCTGTGCGGCTGAAAAGGCTGCCATATCTTTATTCTGGTTGGTTCTTTGTGATTTAGGCTTTGTGCTGTCCAGCACTGGCATCCAGGCTTTGTGTAGGCATGCTATTTCTTCTTTTCTATTAAAATTGGTATATTACACATTGGCAGGAACATTACACGTGAGACGTGTTTGTGCGTAATGGGTTCCAAGACTGTTGATTCCCGAACAAAAGGACATTCGTGTGCAGTTCTGCATGCAGTTAAAGTTGCTGTTAGAGAAAGAATCGGAGTTTCTTTCAAACGTAATCACTGCTGATGAAACTTGGCTACATTATTTTGATCCTGAGAGCAAACAGCAAAGCTCAATGTGGAAATCTCCTTCATCACCAACCCTCAAAAATGCAAAAGTGGTTGCTTCTGCTGGAAAAGTCATGGTCATCTCATTCTTTGATATTCATGGAATGGTTTATCAGCATGTTGTACCTGCACACACATCAGTAACTGGACAATACTACAGGGATGTTCTGAAAACATTCCAAGTCCATATCAGGCGCAAAAGACCACATTTCCGTGAAGTAGGCTGGATGCTGCACCACGATAATGCACGGCCGCATATTTCCAATGTTGTTGCTGAATATCATGCAAAAATCAATGTGAAGTGCATCCCCCACCCTCTCTATAAACCGGATTTAGTCCCATGTGACATTTTTCTATTCCCTAACTTTAAAAAACACCTTCGTGGGAGGCATTATCCATCATCAACAGCGGTGAAGGCTGCATAGACAATTTTGAAGGATCTCTCAAAAAATTGTTTCCAGCATGTCTTTGAAGACTGGCAGAAACGTTAGGACAAGTACATCGCATTCAGGGGAGACTATTTTGAGAAAGACCATCAAAATTATGAAGATGAGTAAAGGTACCTTGTAAGAAAAAATTGTGATCATTCTTTATTGAACTGCCCTCGTATATATTCGCTTTGGAATTCCATGATTTGCAAAACACAATGTAATAGCATTAGCGCCTTAACAAAATGACAAAAATATTGAAAAACTCAAACTAATAACAGTTATATGACATGAGAGCCCGCTGCCTCTCACATGTATATGATAGATGTTGACAGTATTAGCAGGGATAGTTGTACAGGCAAAGAGAGGCTTTTACTTCCAATTCCTGCCTGCCTCACATTCAATGGGTCCCAAGTTTGAATCTCGGTCAGGGTGAGTTACCTGGATAAGGTTTTTTCCAGTGTTTTCCCTTATCCTGAAAGATGAATGTCGGGTAACTCTAAGCTCTATGGACCCTGGGCTCATTTGAGCATCATTTCATCTATTCCATTCATCGTCCAATATGACTTAACGTTGGAGGACATAAATTACAAAAAACTTCTAATTGCAGACAGAATTAAGGACAAAATTGCTGTTGTTGCAAGTAGAAGGTATTCTTAAGGTTAAGTCAATACAAGCCCAGAAACTTAAGGCAAATTAAAACAATCAATCCTAGTAGTTTGGTAGCAATTAATTTAGTTAAAAGTACTGTCCTCAAGTGCAATAGTTATGATAACAATAATAACCACCGTCTTTGTGTATTTCATCTAAACATAAGAGGCTTAAGCAACAAAGTAAATGAACTCGCTGTTAATCTTCATACTTAAAATCACCTACCACACATTTTATGCATTTCTGAACATCACTTGACAGTAATTTAAGCCAATTTCATTGCAAAGATACTCTAGGAGCAGAATATAGTAGAAAACATTTACATAGAGCTGGAGTTAGTATATACAGTCAGGCCAGAAAGTATTCGTATGCCACCTAAATGAAGAAACAATTTGTGTTTTTCATAATTATTTATGAAACTTTGCACATTTGTAAAATTATATGGTTTGTGTATTTATTTACCTATTCTTATCGTAATTTTGCTGCAAGTTTTCTAGAATCAGTAGTTTTCTATGGTAATATTGGATGATGCCGTAAATTTGGCACAGAAGGTATCTAGATTGAATACTGTGGTTATATTATAAGCTAACTCTCCTTTCTGGACAGTGTGCGGTTATCGTTTTCACAGCAAGTGGTCTGCACGCCCGAGTCTGATGTCAAACACAGTAGGTTGCAGAAGTAGCATAAAATGTTCCAAAGAGGGAAGAAACTGCACCAGAAGAGAGAAAAATAGTAATTAAACTATATAATGAATTCAAAACATTTTCAGAGATATCTCAGATAGCGGGGAGACCTCGGTCAATGATTCAATCCATCACAGACAGTACAGGAACCAGAAAATCTGTTTTAAACACACCCAGGAGTGGTCGACCTAAAGTCCTCAAGGTTAACGATGAAAGCAGCGTTCTTCGCTGCATTAAAAAAATACATGTATAACTAGTCTTCAGATTTTTGCTGAATTGCTGAAGGCAGGAATTAATGTATCAGCGAGCACTGTGAGAGCTGTTTACAGTAAGAAAGGTTACAACGGCAGAGTAGCGTGTAATAAGTTTTATGTTAGCCCATAGAATAGGAAAGAAGCACCTAGAATTCGCTCGTAAGTACCATGATAAGGGGGTTGAATTCTGGGAAAAAAGTTGTATGGACAGATGAGAGCTCATTCAAGGTATTCGGTGCGGATCACAGTCGCGAAGTATGGAGGAAAAAAAATATGGAGCTGTAACCAAAAATTTTTGTTTCCACAGTAAAGCACAGCGGAGGATCCATCCTTGTCTGGGGTTGTATAAGCGCATCAGGTGTGGAAAATCTTTGTGTTATCAAGGGAATAATGAATCACAGGAAGTACATGGGCATTAAGCAAAAGTTGCATGCAAGTGTGGAGTAAATAGTACTGCAAGAAAACTGGATGCTTATGGAGGTCAGTGATCCAAAAAATAATGCACTTAATACACGACTGTCGATATTGTACAATTTTCCAAAACAGCTTCATACACCTCCCCAAATTCCAGTTATTAATCCTACTGAACAAGTGTGAAGTATCCTTGGAAAACGTATCAGAAAAAGGGCAATTTGCAACAAATAAGCACTGAAAACTGCTCTTTCAGAAGAATGGAACAGAATACCAAAGGCGGAGGTTAAAAAACTTGTCCATTCTGTACCAAGAGATACAGAAAATGTTACTGTACAAAAAAATATAAATTAAAGTTTCTCAAAACACACAAATTATATCAATATTTTTTGTGGCATTATCCACTTCCAAGATGTTTGTAGTTTCTGGTTTAAATTTTCATTTACTTCTTTATCCCAGTAATAAATGCAAAGATTTGAATATTAAAGCATTCCCCTTTCTAAAAAGTTGACTATCAATGACTCCTACTTACAGCTATATACCATAAAATTATAATGAAACCATTTTTGCAAACATTACAATAAAACTAAATTTTCTAAGACTAGGGTTTAGAAGATTGGAAAGAGAAAGTTGTGTGATGTGTTTTCTGTTTTGCATTTGCTTATCTCACAAATTATATATGCAAAAGATTGCTTTTTTTCAACTACAATATACACAGTGTTCATTTTTATTCATTATTTCCCGCCCTCCAATTGAGCAGGAATGACATCATAGTTGACTGGTGAGTCTATCTTGAAACCATAGTGCCCTCTACAGATAAGAAACGATAATTCTTGCAGAACAGTAAATAAATTACAGCGCTCTGAGTGTGGTTGGGCTGGTAACTAGTACAACCAGCTTCCCCTGAATATGAACACAGAGCACTGCATCTTCATGGTTGAATGCTACTTTTGTACCAGCTTTAAAATTGGTGCGACATATGAATATAATTTAAACCGCGTCACAGCTGAGCTTATACAACACTATCCAGCATTCAGACAAGTCCCCCAGAGCATAATGTCGTCATAAGTGTACAGGTACCCCTTTGTTTGCAACATAAACATATTATGTTTTATCAGTATATGATATAAATTATTTGTGATTCTCACGCTTAATTAATATGTCTATTAATGTTCATATTCGTATGTCTTTTAAAACCAGTGGGTGCATCAAATATTTCCAAGATACATGATCAGTTAGATGCAGAAAGATAGACAATGGACAGTATAAAGTGACCGGTCCCAATCTAGGTGCAATAAATAATGTTATGACAGAAAGGTCTCAAGCATACCTTCTCGCAATACAGACAGTGTTTAAGGGGAAGAGAGAAAGGAAATATAAGAAAATATAGACATAAGACTATGTACTAGATATATTTTCCAAGTGCTGCTAATTTTCTGGTTTGTAATGAACTTACATTGTGAGGAAACTGTGGGTGATAGAAAAGAATTGAGATCAAATTGAAATATTTCTATTTTATGTGACAGGTTCACATTAAAAATTACAAAAAAAAAATAGTCCTAGGTAATCAATATTCTTAGGCACCTCAATTTATGAACCTTCCCACCATCGTTTTTCTTCTCTTTTTAGTTTGAAACCTTTTTTGACCTCAATGATCTTAGGTTTAAATCGCATTCTTTACAAAACTTGCCTATTGCTTCCCAGGATTGTTTTAAGCCTATACTTAATTGTGTCATTAAAGAATTATAGAGATAGTTTAATGTGTATCTTGTATTTTTACAGTGAGCCCCATTCCTGAATCATCTCCACTTAGTGATAAGGTAGGCGATTCAGTGAGTGCCATGAGTCAAAAGTTATCGCAAGGACTGTTGCTGCTGTCTTCTAATGATGATTTCTTTATGGAAACACCAAGACAGGTAACTTTTACATTCCATTGTGTAAGGACTATGATACAATGAAGCACAAAATCAATATAATTTTGAGTCGAACTAATACTCAATGCTCCACTTATTGCTGTATTTACCTAGAGCGCGTTTCGTTAGGATCTTCCTAACATCATCAGCTGTTGTCGAATAATGGAAGTCGGTTCGGTGAACTCCTCGGAGGTGATAGGTATGTCTCTGTCCGTATCTTGATGAACTTGAAATTTGGATTTGTTCAAAGGTAGTGTCGAAATTAAACAATTTTCTTTCATATTTTTTTATGAAGATTTTTTCCCATGTGGTTAATGCCGCTGGACCTTGTACACTTTTTAATAAGTGGATTTCTCCTTCTATATCGTGATTCTCTTTGCAAAAATGGTGCGCTACCGCCGGTTTATCATCTTCTTTGTTCCTGATGTTCCTAAAATGCTCTTTAAGCCTAATGTTGAAGTTAATTTTTGTTTTTCCAATGTAAAAGTTGTCACAGCCCTTGCAATTTATCCGGTACACACGTGATTTTTTGTCTGTGGGTATCTCCTTTGTGTTATGTGATTTCAAAAGGTGTTCAACACTAAATTTGTTCTGTGGGGCCAAAGTAATATTGTGCTCTTTGAAGACCTTTCGGAAAAGGTGTGTAGCTCTGGGTAAATTTTGTGTGTGAAGGTTCATTGCTGATTGGGGAAAGAGTAGTTACTTGTTTGCATCTTTGTTGTCTTTTGAATTTATAAATTTTCTTTTTGACCATTTCAGCACTGAATCCATTGTATTCTGTAATGTGAATGATATTATTGTACTCTTTGATACTTTCTATCTTGTTTAAAGGTAATTAACCAGCCTGTAAGTTAAACTGTTGATAACAGCATGCTTGTGTTGTCTTGGGTTATATCCATCTGATTCTTTGAAATTTCCTGTGTGTTTTTTCTTCCTATGTATGCCAAATTCTAGTTTGGTATGTTTTCTGGTTAGTTTCAAATCTAAGAAAGGAATTTCACTGTTTGTCTCTTTTTCTATGGACAATTTT
Organism: Mantis religiosa; assembly: GCA_030765055.1. NCBI lineage: Eukaryota > Metazoa > Arthropoda > Insecta > Mantodea > Mantidae > Mantis > Mantis religiosa. Next base: position 416,737,657 of record CM060950.1, read on the forward strand.
ATTGCAGGATTTTGTAAATTAAGTAGTTTTAATGCATCATCCAATTGTTTCTCATTTACTATTGCCCAAATGTCATCCACATATATGTTTGAAAATTAGTGGGAATGCCTTTGTGATATGGGTTTCCAAAAAGCTCATGAAGAGGTCTGCCAAAAATGGGTCAATAGGTTGCCCATAGATAGTCCTGATTTTTGTTTGAAAATTTTTTTATTGAATGTAAAAAAGGACTGTTCAGTGCAAATATTAGTTAAGTGAAGGTATTCCTCTATGATGTTTTGGTCTAATTGTTGGGATTGAAGCCATATTTACATGTACTCTATGAGTTTGTCTCTCGGAACACTTGGGAACAAAGAAATTACACCAAAAGATACCATTCGGTCGGTGGGAGAAAATTGTAGATTTTTAGTTTTGTTGATGAATTCCAATGAATTTTAAATACTGTGGCTTTTAAATTTTGGTAGCTCCTTAAGTTTAGCCATTTTGATAGTTTGTAGCAGGGTGTGTTGATATTGTTAATGATTGGGTGCAACTTATTTCCTGTTTTATGAATTTTGGGTAATCCATATGTTAGCTACTGTAGGGTTGTCTGGTTTTAAACTTTGTTGAATTTCTTTTCTTATGATCATTTTATGCTTGATTGTTTCATTTAACTATTGTACACACATATTTAAAGATTCAGACTATATTTCCTGGAATTCATCACTTGCCAATAAATCTGTCATTCTAGAAATGTAGTCTTGTTTGTCCATGAGAGACTGTCTTATATCCTTTGTCTGCTTTTGTATAACAAACATCTTTTTTATTCAGGGATTTAAGTATTTTCAAGTATGGTTTGGGTTTACCACTTTCCCTTTCTATTTTTTCTAAGATCTTCGCACATTTGCTTCTAATGGCTGATTTCTGCCCCGTATTTAGACCCTCGGTAGCTACTTCGGTGTCAACTATATGATCTTGTGTGGTATCAGAGAAATCTACGCAAGTTTTTAACCCTTTGTTTAAGAATGCTGTTTCCGCATGTGTGAAAGTTTCATGAGAGAGATTTATTACTTCATTCTGATTCTGTTTGTTTGTGGCTGGCATTTCGTGTGGTTTGTTTTTGCCAAGATTAGACCCTGCATTTTTCTATTTTGTTTTCGTGCTTTTTGTTTTACACAAGTGTTTATATGCGTAAAAGCACAGGTTTCTAAGTTGTCCCAAAGGATGTTTCCTATTGTTTTGGACAATTTCAGATGTAATTCATAGAGGTTCAAATCTAATTTCGATAATTTACTGTAGTGTTTTGAAATTTTTATTCCTATTATTTTCGTTTTGGCTGCCCTTTGTTGTTTTTTTGTTCGGTTCAGTTTTATGTATTTTCTAACAAAGTTTGGGCTTACTTTGTTTTTAATGCATGACTTTAGAAGCTTGATGTCTAGTGAAATGAATCTCCTTTTTTCCTTGATTTTTAGGTAGCATTGTATGTCTACCTTTTGGTTGCTCATGGCATTGTTTAAAATATGTATAATGCTGGAAACTAACCTCTACATCCTCTGTTTCATCCACCTTGTCGGTTGTATTCATCTTGTCCATAATGGGCCTGATTGCCAAACTATATTCCATTGTGTAAGGACTATGATACAGTGATGCACAAAATTCATATAATTTTGAGTCGAACTAATACTCAAATTATATTAACTTTTACATGTTTGTATGAGCAGTCTGAAAGAAAGAACATCTCAGTTTATTTGCAAACAGAAATGCTTGTATAGGTGAGAAGGCTTCCATGGCCTGTGTCATTGTGGATATCTTGAACTTCCGTAGAAGGCCGTGTCGTCGTTTGGCTTATTGCCTACATTTCCCCCATCATTGTGGTCTTCGTCAGGCTTCCTCAGCTTGAAATCTTCAAACAGACCAAAGGAGCAGCCATGGGTTCCCCCCTCTCACCCGTGGTGGCCAACATCTTCATGGAAGACTTCGAAAACACTGCCATAGAAACATACCACCTCAAACCTGCACTATGGCTCAGATACGTAGACGATACATTCATAGTATGGCCACACAGTAGAGACACAATAGACAGTTTTTTCAATCATCTCAACAGTCTACACCCAAACATAAAGTTCACTATGGAATTAGAAGACAATAACAGCTTGCCTTTCCTGGATGCCCTTGTACAACGAGACAATGTCAGCAACACCATCAAATGCTCAGTCTACAGAAAGCCTACCCACACAGACAGGTACATAGATGCAACCTCGCATCACCCCCCCTCAATAAAAAGAGGAATGATAAAGGTGCTCTTCCACAGAGCAGAGCACATTTGTGATCAGGAGTTACTTGAAGACAAACTCAAATACCTGTATAAAACCCTCTGGGCAAATGGTTATTCTTATAAAGAAATAAAGAGAATACATAACCACACCAAACACAACACAAATACTGACGCCAAACAGGATGACCAAGAACCACAAAAATGGATCAGCATTCCGTACATTCGTGGTTTATCAGAGAGAATTTCATGAATACTCAGAAACTACAACATAAAAACCAGCAGTGCCCGCCTTGGTAGCGTGGTAGTAGCAAGGTCTGCCTCACGCTCAAGAGGTGCTGAGTTCGAATCTCGGTCAGGGTGAGTTACCTGGATAAGGTTTTTTCCGGGGTTTTACCTTATCCTGAAAGACGAATGTCGGGTAACTCTAAGCTCCATGGACACCGGGCTCATCTGAGCATCATTTCACCCATTCCAGTCATCGTCCGATATGACAAATTACAAAAAAAAAAAAATTAAAAAAATAGAAACCAGCTACAAACCCAACAAAAAACTCAAGTCACTCCTCCGCCCAATCAAAGACTGCAGTGACCCCCTTCTCAACCCAGGTATGTACAGAATCACGTGTGACTGCAGGAAGAAATACATCGGCCAGACTGGAAGATCAATAACAACACACAAGAAAGAACACATCCGAAGCCTCAAGTTAAACGAACCGGAAAAGTCCGCTATAGACGAACACGCCATAATTAACCGCCATCACATAGATGTCGACTCCACAGAACTAATAACAGCAATTTTACCCATAGGCTGGTACGCAAGAGCATAGAAATATTTTAAGAAAAAGAAAGCATGAACCGAGATGTTGGCAAACAGCTTCATGACACCTGGAAGAGCCTACTCGCAGGAAGCCCCATCATTGGCCAACCCTAGCCCAATCAATGATCCGGGGCGGGGAACACCTGCACCCCTCTGCCAGGCATATAAGCAGGCAGGAACAGACAGTCAGCACACTTGTGCCCTAAGGAAGCCCACAACATGGTGGGGGAAATGTCGGCAACAAGCCAAACAACGAAGCGGCCGTCTCCGGAAGCTCAAGATATCCACAGAAATGCTTTTAGATTCTAATGGCATGTCTTTAGAACTTTGCTATTTGTGGTAAAGAAGAGAGTGAGATCACATAAAGTAAATGATGTCTGCCATCCGCTAGTTTTGCTTTGTTCATATGGCTATTGTATTACACGGAGACATCCCAAATGTGCTACCAAAAGCCTTGTAGTTAGTTGCAATTCTGCTTTTCTTGTAAGATTTTTACAACAGCGGAATGACAATTAACCACTTGTATTAGTTGAAAAGTTAAAACACGGCATGTGTAAATTTTTTTTTCTGTGTATTGTGGATATGCCACTGCATATTTTTACCTTTGAGGCTATACATTTCAATTCATTTGATTATTTACAATACAATTTCCGTAGGAGAGGGGATCCGTCCCCTTCAGCTGCCGTGGTGCTGGCGCTGCGGACCCCTAGCACTCGTGGTACCTCTGACGTTACTAGGGGAACCTCGGGCCAAACATTTTAGCCCCTCCCATCGGTGAGTTGTTCGGATTGGATTGGACTCCAGGGGGCAGTGTGTTCCCAACACCCGCAGGTGATCGGGTACCTCCAGCCAGGCTAAGGCCGCCCGGAGGGGGTAGAGGGTTGCCCAAGAAGTCCCGGGTACTAGACTGCAAAGCTAGTAGAAGGTGTGCTTGATCACCAGGCGGACCCACCGAGGTTTTCGGTAGTCTTCCCAGTGGAGTTGACGCGCGTAAGTGGCGTATCCACTTCCATCCCGTCTTGACATTGTTGTTGATGGGGGGGGGGGGGGGGGGTTAAAGAAATCAGGTACTGCCCTATGGAAAGAGCCCCGGAATTATCCGTCGCTCCCGCGTAGAAGGAGGCCAGGGTCTTTGGACTTTTGGGCAGATCCTCTGCACTTAACAACAATAACAAGCATTTTTAGAAACAAGTCTGTGTGTTAGTTAAATATCAAAGTTCAGCATTGTCCAAGCAGGCAACTTGAAAATTTCCAAGAAAATCCCTAACTCAATGTTCCTTTGCATGAAACATTCTTCAAAAGTTTTAATTTTCTCAAAAATGGTTTTAATGATCTTCATTAAAATTGTATTTGTTTTAAATGTTTTCATCTAAATGAAATATGTATATTGATTTTCTGGGAATGTTTTGGATGTCCTCTTCATTCTGAATGACTTTTACATAACTCTGAAACGATAAATCTTTTTATAAATTACAATTATCTTAATCGCAGAAACTATTTGTAGTTGATACAAATTAATGATGCTTAAAAATTACTAAATTTACAAGTTAAAGCTATAAAATTCACATTAGCAACTGAAATTAATGGATTTCTTCATTTTCTTGATTTGAAAATAATTAGAAGTAATAACAAATTAGATTTTGGTATTTATAGGAAATCTACTCATATTGATAATTACATAAAAAATAAAAGTTTTAACCCTTTTTCACATAAATTTTTCTGTTTTAATAGTTTGATTTATAGCTTATGATTACAAAAGCTTTGCTGAAGATATGTTAGTTGTGATATGTGGAGCATTTTAAGTAATAAAAAATACAGAAAAGCAAGTTTTGAGAAAAACCACATTTAAAATTGAAATGTGCATTGCAGTATTGTGTTCAGCAAAGTCCACACAAATTGATAAATATGGCAATTTTTGTATTATTCCAGGTGTTTATTAAATTTCAGATTTTTTTCGACTTGTTGCTAACAAAGGTTGTAATTGTTTCAGCCAACAACTTCATCTAGTACAATCTCCAACTCTGTGAACGAAATAACCAAACAATTGTTCTCTTCGCCTGCAACCTATACCGCAACAGGTCACGCCGTGGCTCAGTGGTTAGACCGCTTGGCTCTCACCAAGGCGGCCCGGGTTCGATCCCAGGTGACTGCAAAGTGAGATTTGTGGTGGACAACACGGCGTTGGGGCGGGTTTTCTCCGGGACCTCCGGTTTCCCCCGCCATTTCATTCCACCGGTGCTCCATCTTCATCTCATGCATCATCAGTGTCACCACCTGTGGTGCCGTATGCAGTAAAAGCGGGCGTTAAACACTACACATTTCATTTCATTTCTACCGCAACGCCAGGTGAGTTATGAGTGATTTATAGATCTCAGACAGCTAAAAAGCTGTCATTTCAGTGGCCTGTATGCCTGGTTTACTTCAACTACACTTGCTCACTAGCGGTGAATGACCTACTCAAGGCTATGTAAGTTAACTGTCAGTTATTGATTCTGTTCATTCTGTAAAGACTAGAATTTGTTCATTGTGCATCTCAAAAGTGAAAGTTTATCAGACATCTGTGTTATGTATAAGTTACGTTACAGGATTCTTTTTATTCTTGCTGTTCTCGTCTTATTTTTAATCCACTGAAATGTTAACTGCAAAATTCACTGTTGAACAATAAATGTTTATTTATGATACATATGTAAAAAGCAAATCATATAGACAGATGTGTAGACAATTTCAGAAAACATTTGCTGATATTCCATTTCTAAATAGAGATACTCTGTAACCTTGCGATTTTATAATTCACTGAATTATGTGGATAATACATTGTCCACCTCCTGTCTTGAAACGTTTCAAATCACTTGTCCTTCGCACCTCATTTTAAATTTACGTAATAATGAGTTAGAATATGCATCGAAAGGAATATGCCAATCTTGCCTTAGCTTCAAATATTAATAACTGTGATTTTATAATTCTCTGAATTATGTGGATAACACACTGTCCACCTCCCGTCTTAAACGTTTAAGTCACTTGTCCTTCTTCGCTCCTTGTTTTAAATTTACGTAATACTGACAAGTTGTTTGGTGCTTGTAGTAGTGACACATGTATTTGAATTAAATTCGTTTCCAATATTTTCCCTGTGAGATCTTTCTCTTTTACATTCACCGCATCCATCCTCTTATTTTCCACGATATCCTTGCACTTCATCACCAGTTCAATTAACAATTCTTTCTCCATCGATGAGAAATTTGTCTCGGCTTTATTTATGATTTTGTTCATCCACCATTTTTCAGCTTGTGCAGACAAAAATGAAAACAAAAGTGCATCACAGTATGCTCAGAAGATAATATGACTCATCCATAGCCTTCTTTAGCTTAGATACTTACAAGTCTCTTGGCGTTAACACAGGTTTGTTAACATTTTCAGAAAACAGGTTGGTGAAATGCAAGAAATTTAACATTAGTGTTAGCACTGTGACAATTGTTACATTACATTTGTTAACTTCGATTTTAACAACTGTTGATGAAATCGGGCATAAGAATACTTTATAAAAGAGTAAATACGGGTCATATGGATGTAATAGAGAATTTTCTTTTCTCTAACAAACAGGAAGAATAAGATATAAAACAAGAGGTGAGATGAACAATATAAGTTTAAGGGAACATTCCTCAATATAAATTTATTAAGGGAACATTTTGTGAAACTATAAATGTTTACTAAACAGATATTTATGTTAGAAGTGTTCAGTATCTGATATCTATAATGTGAGCTGTATCTTCAGCATGCCCCCATGGTAAATTTTGTACATTGATCTTTTACTTATCTGAGAAAATTATGTACAGAAAATTATGTAAATTCGTCGTATGGCTCGGAATATTTTATTTTGCTGGAAATTACCAAGTCACCCCCTCACCACAAGACAAGGAAATATGGAAATACATGAAAACTTATAAATAGTCAAGATGTATTACTTGTTAACCCTCTCAATTATCTAGATGTAATTATAGATAACACATTTGAGTGTAAACCTCATTTACAACATCCGGCCTTTCAAGGTGGCAAATTTCTTAAGAACTGAATTGAATGCAAGCCAAATTTGAGTTATTTGAAGGTTATTGTCAAACCTTTATTAAGAGGATTGTGCTGCTGCTTATCATGTTTGAGTAAAAATTATGTTCAGAAGAAATAATATGAAATTCAAGAAAGATTTGCATTATGTATAAGTAAAGGGTATGATACTATTTTCACAAATGCAACCCTTGAACCTCTACTGCATCTCGGTAGGCTTTAATCAACTTTAAAAATGATACTAAAGTACTATTATAAGTACTATTATAAGACTGGATGGAAACCAGGTGATCGGTGGTTCAAATCCCAGCCATGTCATTGCATTGTTTTCAGTTTGACTTTATCTAACCAAAACCTTAGCCTATATTCGGCTATTGCGAGGAAATGATTTATTTCCATCAATGAACTAATAACACTGGGCGACATTGAAAATGTTTTGGGCTTAAAAATAGTGAATTTACATGTATTTCCATCTGCTGAATTAAAAAATCACCATAAAAATGATAGATTAGCTGTTGTTTTGAAGATAAAGTGACATGTCATATTTTAGAGTGAAGATTTTAAATTTGGATGAATTTTTTTTTTTTTGGCAGTTGGCACACCTGTCAAATAACAAAACACAATCAGAGAGAAATTTTGAAAATTAAGTGATGCAAAAGTTAAGGAAGGCATTTTTGTCGGACCACAAATAAGAGAACTTGTAAAGGACCCTGCTTTAGTTAATTGATGGAAATCAATTATTTCTCCACACTAGCCATTTATAGACTAAGGTTTTTGATAGGTAGAGTCAGCATTTGACCAAATTTTGGAGGGGAAGGAAAAGGAAGCTTGGGAAGCCTTCAAGGGTGTTCTTCATGGATTTTAAGGCAACAAAAGAGATCACAACTACAAGCATTTGGTGACAGTGCTCCTGCAAAAATAACATAACCCTGAATGCAACATGTCCCTTAAGATCCATTTTCTCCACTCCCACGTAGACATTTTCCCTCCTAGTTGTGGAGCTGTTAGTGATGAACATGGCGAGAGATTCCATCAGGACATTTCTGTTATGGAACAAAAATATCAGGGCCGTTGGAATAAAGTAATGCTTGCGGATTACTGTTGGTCTTTGAATAGGGATTCTGCAGAACTCCATCACAAGAGGCAAGCTAAAAGACGACGAAGTCAGTAGGCCACCACATGATTCTCTTCAGACACGACTATCTGCAAAGTATTTTTCCAGAAATTTAGAACTCTTAGCATGTAATTACCAGTTAAAAAAATCAAATGCACTTTCATTGTTGTTAGCATGTATGTAATTAAAATGTATCCTTTTCTCTCAATCCATTAATATGTAATACTTCCACCTTGTAAATATCATAGAAACTAGAGCTAATAAATCTTTATCATTGTCATATTTGTTTTTCTCAACCCAAAATTAGTAGAAATTGCCTCATGAAGTGCTCGAAACATTCAAAAACAATTTTTTTGTCGCCCAGTGTAATAGAGAGTTAAATGAGAAGCCTGGGACTCAAGTACTTAGGATAAATAAAAAATAATAAACACATAAATAAAAAGTAACAAAAACAATAAATGACAAAAATAATAAAACTTAATGTGTGAATTTCTTGCTCACGTGGAAAAGTTAAACAGTCTGCATTTTCAAACCTCCAATTTGCACTAGTTAAACTATTCTATTTCTTTCTTATCACATTCACTGAGACAGTTTCAGGAAGGAGAATTGAATGATTAATATATTTGCTATGCTAACCAATTAGTATTGCCAATAAATAGAAAAAACCGTTTTTGAAAAATGCTCAATTGTTGTCCATATGTATACCAATCTTTTTCAGAAGTGGGTATGTTGGTTACAAATGAAGCACATGTTGGGTGTTGTACGAGAAACAATAAAACATTGTGATCAATTGTTTCAGTCTTCTTTTACATGCACATTGGAGAGCCTTTGAACCTAGAAAATTTCTCACAACTACTTTTATGTCACGTGTTTGAAAATATCTCTGGAGCGATAAGTCTCATTTTCAGCATTTGAATTTTGTTTGTGATTATACTGTGTCATTTATGGATGCTGCATGCGCATTGTCTTACAACCTTTACTTCCATATGCATACATATACTGGGTATTCGTTTTTAATTGTTTCTTTAATGGTTCCGTATGACTGACTAGAGAGTATTTAGTTTCAACAAGTTGAAGAAAACAAGTATTACCACATACCACCTAAGACGAATGTTCTAGGCCGAACTTAGTTCTAAAATAAGTGAGATACATGTGCGTACAAGGTAAAGCAGTGGCTTGGTCGTCGTTAAAATGTTCAAATCATAGTATATACCATTTGAGTGGGGGGGGGGGGGGGGCGACAAGAAAATAGGTATCTGAGTAAAACTCACAGTAAAACAGCTAGCAATACTGAATATTTACACAAATTGATGTATATATGTGCCATTTTTGTATATCATGCCATAATAAAGCATCATAAAATAATAATGCCTTGTAATTATTAAATATTACACATCAGCTTCACTTATGTACCTATATTGAGTACATGTTTTGCGAACTATCGCTTGCATCATCGACTCTAATGTGACTAAAGCTTGATCCAGTGGTGTGGATAGTTCTGGAGTTGCTGGTGCCATCTGTTGATTTTGTGATGAATTTAAATGTGGGGTTGTCTTCTAGTGGGATTTCCAAGTTCATTAGTTGATTTTTATGTTTTTCTGTTTATATTCTCTCCCATATGACGAATTCACTATGTTTTTGTACGTATTTTAGTAATTTGCTGCTATCTTCAATTTCATGATTTTCAGACCGGAAATGAGCTGCTATTGCGGACTTATCAATATTTTTGTATCTTAAGTTAGACACTAGAAAGAAAACATTTCAGGCACCTAAGATACAAAGATATTGATAAATCCGCAATAGCAGCTCATTTGTGGTCTGAAAATCATGAAAGTGAAGATAGAACCATATTACTAATATACGTGCAAAATCATAGTGAACTCGTCATATGGGAGAGAATATACATGGAAAAACATAAAAACCAACTAATTAGCTTTGAAATCCCGCCAGAAGACAATCCCATATTTAAATTCATCACAAAATCAACAGGTGGCAGCAGCAACTCCAGAACTACCCACACCACTGGATCAAGCTTTAGTTGCATTAGAGCCGACGATGCAAATGATGGTTCAGGAAACATGTCCTCAATATAGGTACGTAAGTGAAGCTGATGTGTAATAAATATGACTCATCTATAATTTAATAATTATTTTGCTTCACTGTGGCGTTCCAGTACAGTTAAATTTCAATGCCTTGTAATATATATCTTGAGTATTCTTCGAGGTGTCTCTTGGAATTTTGGATACCTGTATAGAAAATCATCAATGCAGTAGTTCATGTCAATGGTCATGCCATTTGATGAAAGAGTCTTGCAAAACCACACATAGCAAGGCCTGTCGAGATCAAATTTTTTGTTTTGGATGGGAGAGATTGGATCCCTGACTTAAGCTCGTATCTTGTCCCATCAGACTTTAACTTGTTCTGTGCATTGGAAGTCATACTCTCAGAACATTGCTTCCAAAACAGTAGTGAGCTGGAGCATGCTGTGCGACAATTTCCTGCAACACAGTGCAAAGAGTTTTATCAGAGTGACTTCTTTAAACTGATTGAACCCTACAATAAAACAGAATTGACCATAAGTTGAATAAAAGTAGTTCATGATGCCATAGTGTATTTTATTCGGCAATAAAGTTTCCATGTGATAAGAAATTATGGCTCTTCTTTCTAATATGCGACGTGGCGATTTTTTTCTAAGTCCTTCACACTTTTTGATGCATTTATATACAACCATGTCTTTTAATATAACTTCTTTACTTTTTAGTGCAATTTCATGTTGGAGGTCATTCTTTTAACAATATTGTTTATTTACTTACTGCGTAATCTAGCCATATTAAAGAATTCAGTGCAGCCAAACTATCCTTGTTTCTCCACTGAACGCAGTGGTGCCATCAGTCTTACTTGTCCCTAAATTACACAATCTAGTAGACTAACACAAAGTAGTACCTAAATTGCACCTCATTGTTGTCCTCGCCAGCGTGACTATGTTGTTTGTGTGCACATTTGTCACTGGGTCGACAAAGTTCACTGAGTGATACACTCCTAGGTGCGCAGCAAACCCTCCAGCCATCAACCCATACGTGCTCTACAATTAGACTGTAGAGTGTATTTGCATCCCTCCTGTTGTTGGGGCATATCGCCATCCGTACCTCATTCGTTCCCATGTCAATCCCTAGGATTCAGTTGCCCTCTACGACTCGCCAATGATGAAACTGGCATCCTCATATTTTGCATTCATCAATTGAATGACGTGGCTAGGACCGCCAATTTTCCCCCTTGCAGTTTACTTGGTGTCATTTGACATCGTGCAAAATTTGCGGTAGTCGCCGAACCAGTCCAATACAGTCCGTGAGCTCATACATGTATTTCCTATGAAGCATTCCATTATCGCCGTGTCGTACGATTGTTTATGTGCAAAGCAGTGCATGAGTAACAAAATTTGACCAGGCGATAACTTACCCTGCTCAAACTATGATCCTTTGCACATGGACTGTGTCACTTATGTCTGGGGCATTTTTGCAGAGGTTGGCTGCAATGCAAGAACTGGCTGGTATACAGGCACCTTTGGACTTAGAAAATATTCTCATGTCGCACAAATGAAAGTTTCTCTGAAATTATAAAACTTACTTTTGGAACATTCCTTATAAATCCAATTTGATTGCATACTTTGTTTAACACTTATAGGCACGCGCCTAGCAGAACACCATTTTTTGCTTGGTTCTGTGAGGCCCATGCTATATTTATGTGGTTATATGCTGGTATTTCTTTTTGTTTTAATTTTTTTCTCCTATTTTTGGCTTTATTTAGAATAATTATATACGACTTTTATTAGAATAATCATAATAAATACATCAGCTATAATAAAATGCAAATAGAGTTTACATTATAATTTGTATTACAATATATGTAAAGAAAATAGCTTATTAAAATACATCTTGTTATTAGAAATGTTCAGTTACTCAGTCATCATTTCGTCTATTGGTAAGACCTGAAGCTTTTTCTAAGAGCATTATTGATTAAGGCTTCATGGGTGTCAGCCACATCAAATGTATAAAAGTCAAGCTTTTGGCCATGGAGTGCACAATAACTGAAGCCTTAATCAATAATTCAACTATTTGTTCTGTATTTTGCCCACTAAGCAGAGCGAGTAATTTAGGTATGTTTTCTCAAACATAGAGAAGCATTGCATATTCCACATTCATATTTAGTTTTGTTCTTTTTGTCTTTACTGCAGGGTTCACATCATTGCCTTTTCAATGATTTTGGTGCATTTGGCAACTCATCTTCTGTGGGTTATTCTGGTTTATATTTTTTTAGAAGCTCTTCAAATAATTGGGTGATTAATGCTGTTGCTCTTCTGTGTAGCTGCTGTGACAGTAAAGCTTGGGACAGCACTTTCAGATATTCTTGTGGAATATTTGTTTAGATTTCCAAGAAAGACCTTAGAATTGATAACTGCAATATTCAGGATATGGTAAAAGAATACCATTGGCCCCCTTGTTGTTCTGGCTACATAGTACTATATGCACACATTTCCTTGAGTGGTAGTTTTACCTTGTGGTGCGTGCAAGGTGGAAGAAGCAAGAGCTAACGTTCTTTTGTTTCTGCAGTATGGTCAACCAACAAAAACACAATTCAGCAAAATAGCATGTAAGATAAGCGAAGATACATGCCACAAGTGTGACATATGTGGACAAACAGTAAATTGAACTTGATCAGATAAGCTGTATGCATATATACATACTATTTATGAAACACATAAAAATATAAAACAAATATTATGACAGCTATAAACACTTACACTCATTTGTTTTATGATTCTTCAATTCCGATTCGAGTCCAGTGCAACACTTTCTTTGCTAGTATGCTCTGATATATTGATAATAATTTCATCAATTACATTTTCTATTACACCATCATTTCTCCATTATTTCATCTCCAGTTCTTGGTCGTTCTTGCAGTATCCTTCCCAATCCATCGCGGTTATGGAAGAGAATGCTTCAGTAGCAATTTTCTGCAGACTTATGGCTGACATATCATCAGTAACGCTGCTTTCTCTAAACATTCTTTATTTTTGCCCATGTCAGTGTAATTGTACTCAGATCACAATTATATGGAGGTACACGAATAATAGTGTGTCCCCTTTCGAGAGCAATAACATCCCAACATACGCTGTAAACTGGTGAGCTAATTAACCTCGAAATTGCTCAAAACATAATATGGTGCAGGTGTGAAAGCGTAGCATATTAGCCACTAGATGTCAGAGTGTATAGCGCATTTCATGTTTCAAAGTTGTCATCTGTGTTTACAGAGTTAAACAAAACCTACCGAAAGAGGACTTGGAGCCTGAGCACTCAAGTTATTGTGCGCATATAGTACATAGCACGCAATTTATCTACTATATCAACTGTAAATTTAGTTTTTATGGAATGAATGATCATTTCAGGCTTTTTCTCGGCAACTTCTGACGGTGTGATGAAACATGTAGATCTGAGATCAAAACTACTGTTTTAGCCTGTTTTTGAAACACATGACACAATTAAGTTAATTGATGAAAATTAATCGTTCCTCCATACTAGCCGTGTAAAGGCTCAGGTTTTGGATAGATAGTCCACCTGAAAAATTCAATGCTATTGCTAGGATTTGAACACGGATCTCCCGGTTTCCGTCCATTCACTCTTAACATTTGAGCTACTATGGTAAATAATATTTTCAGCTTATACACGTTTTATGTAAATCTTTGTTTTGACATAATAAACAGTATTGGCCTTTTATGACATCTTTAAGTATCTGAAAATTTACAAGGTTGGTCGTGACTTGGATTTAACATTCACGTTGACAGCTCTTGCGATTTCTGTAATTACTCTAAATTAAATTTAATGCTTGTATAGTAAAACAAGTAAATTTTCTCTTCACATCACAATATTATAAATAGTATGTATTTGCCACATTATTTAAGTTATTGTTGGAAATATTGACACCTTAGGCTATTTGCAAAATTGTATACATAAGATAACTTAGTAGTTGGAGAATATTTTATTAAAAATAAAACATATTACATGTACAAATATCACATATTTCATATTTCAACTAGAGCTTTTGATACAAACCTATTTTAGGTTTAATTTTATTTAAGATTATTTTGGATTGTAGCATATAGGGAACGACGCTAAAGATAAGTGAAAGTGTGAAAGTAATCAGAGAAATAGAAGCAAATAAAATTGAATATTAATCATGATTTTAATAACAAAATTAATGTAACTTTTAAAGAAATATTATTTTAGTGCTAAATAATGTGAAAAAGTGATTTAAAAATTAAAAAAAAATTATTAAATATTACAATGAACATGATTATAATTGGATGGACGTAGACCAATAGAAAGATGTTGAGTTGCCATAGCAGTTGCAGGACCATTAACATGAATTTGGCTGAAGCTAGCATTCTTGTGTGTTTACCCTTGATAGGGAACGGACATGGGTGTGAGTGTCCGTAAGTCTGCAGAAAGGACGCAGTGCATAGAACATTGCAAAAGCGACACTACCTTTGAAGAAAACCCAAACTTCAAGTTCATCAAGATACTGACAGAGGTGCACCTATCACCTCCAAGGAGTTCACCAAACCAACGTCCATTAGTCAACAACAGCTGATGATGTTAGCAAGATGCTAACGAAACGTGTTCTAGGTAAATACTAGCAATAAGTGGAGCATTGAGTATTAGTTGGACTCAAAATTATATTAATATTGTGCTTCATTATATCTTAGTCCTTACAATTTGGAATTACATTTGGGTATATATAATGCAACTGTCTGTATAAAGAAAGGACTTTCTTTGACACTGTCCAGCAATCCATCATATTTTCTTTACAGGTTAACTTATTTCCAATTAGTAGAAAACACATTGGTCAACCAAGAAAAAGCTGGCATTGGCAAAATGACATGTTAAATATTTCTCTAATGCATGAAGCAATGCAGTGTAGCTGTGATAACATTTTCATGACTGATTATTTTAAATTAATAACTTAAACTCAAGTTGATAGTATTAAATACTTGATTATTGAGAGCATTAGATATTGCTTCTCTGGAAGCCTGTTATTCACCCACCGTTTTAAGGTGTTCTTCTTTAATGTGAAAGTTGTCACACATCCAAACAAAACACAGTCATAATGGAAGTACCAAATAAATAAGGATGTCTGTTGTCAACCTATCACTGAATTTTAGTTACACAGATGTTACACCTATTCTTTGTCGCTACTCAGCACTTGCAGCTGCTCCATTCCTTCTCTTATAAAAATCTTTCTGTGGCTATGCTTTGCTGCTTCTTGCCTTCAATATTGTCACATTAGAGTAGCTACAAAATAAGAATGAACACGGGTTGAGCCAATACGGTTATCCTACTGTCTTGGGGTTGTCAGTTCCACGGCAAGCGGGTGCCAGAGATGGAAGATATATCTGTCTTTGTCTCAACCTAATAAGTATCATACAGATGCTGAGATATACAGTGATACAGGCGCTGACATAGAAGTTCACTTAATATTTCAGCATGTGTGTGAGGACATGCACAATGATTATCGCATAATCTGAATCTTAAAACCTTGAACTGGGGAACAGTTTGCTTACGTAGCTATCATTCATATGCACATAAAACAAAATGATTCAAATTAGATGCGTTCTACGAAATAAGGTGTTTATGAGGGGCAATCAAATATAAACAGGCCTTTCGTTCCAGAAAATTTATTCATGAAGAATAATTGAAATTAACATTTTTCTTACTTTTCTACATATTTACCCATCTTTTCTATGCATTTGTTCCAACAGACAGGCACTTTTTTAATGCCAGTTTCAAAGAAAGCACGAGGACTGGCGCAGAGACAGTTGTCAGTCCTTCATTCCTCATTGGTTGTGAAACAATGTCCTCCAAGAGTTTCTTTGAGTGTAACAAACATGAAGTCACATGGTGAGAGGTCTAGGCTGTAGGGTGGATGTGGAAGGGCAGTTCAGTGCATTTTGGCCAATTTTTGCTCTGTTGGTGCTGCAGTGTGTGGTCTGGCATTATCCTGCCGAATCAACACATTTCTGATCGGGCTACTGCGACATTTTGAGGAAAGCAACTCGAATTTGGCTGAGAAGGTCACAGTAGTAGGCAGCATTAATGGTCAATGGTCGTTGTCCCTGTTGTTCGAGGAAATCAATGAGGACATCTATTGAGTCTCAGAACACTATGACCAAAACTTTCCCTGCAGACAGTCTTGACTTGGCTTTCACCAGTGGTTGCTCTCCACTCCTCCTCCACTCCAGAATGGCCCTCTTTGATATGGGTGTGTAATGATGCACCCATGTCTCATCACAAGTGATGATTCTGTCCAGAAAAGCATCAGCTTCCTCTTCGTAGTTCATGAGAAGCATGAGACACATTTGAACTCGCACTGCTTTCTGTTCTGCAGTGAGATACTGGGGAACACAACGAGCTGACACTTTTCTCAAATTCAGCTCCCTTTGAATCATTGATTGGACACTCCCATAGCTTATGAGAAGATGTCGACAAATCTCAAGCACTGTGATGTGACGATCCCTTTCAGTGATGTCTTAAAAAGTTTGGTTGTTTTCTGGATTGATGCTGGTGCATGGGCGGTGAGGGTGGGCCAAGTTTTCAACACGTTCACGTCCTTCATTAAACTCATGGCACTAATGTTTAACTCTGGACCATGAAAGGGTTCTTTCCCCAAACTGTGGGAGTAACCAACGGCAAATTTCAGCTGCACCGACATTTTCATTGACAAGAAACTTGATTATTACTCATTGTGCAACAGGTGAATGCACCTCTTTCTGAGACATCTCGGCAGTAACTAAGGGACAATCAAACGAGTTCCAAGACCACTGTCCCCTTCCAGGGACCTCAATGCATGTGCTATAAAAGCCTCAAACCCATAAGGCACTCTATGCGTGCACAGTAAACAAAGGCCTGTTAATATTTGATTGCCCCTTGTACTACAGTGGAACAAAATAGTGACCTTTCAATGATTTGTGAATATAGTTTCTACTCTAATGATGCCATATTTGTATACCGCCTGTAATGGACTTTACACCAATTTGAGTTTCATTAAAATAATGAATACATAATATATGAATGTGTATTTATGAAGCTTTTTTACACCAGAAATCTCATGTACTAATGTTATGCATTGTATGCAGAAATTTTAGTCTTGCATCAACAATATCGCTTCTTTCAAGCCGAAATTTGCGACCATCATTTGTTCTCCTATATTTGAAACCAAGAGATTTCAGAATATGCATAGAAGATGCAGAATCCGTATATTCTATTTTCCCCCTCATTAAATTGGTCAGCCTTTTGGCAGCTGGATATTCACCCTTGTCATATAAATCTTAAATTGTTGTACGTGAAACACACTTTTAAAAGTTGGTAGCAATATTTTTTAGCACCCTGATGTTTCGTTGGATATATATATATGGAAATTTCTAATTTGGTAAGCTGTTTGCCTTCTTTAACAATGTTCGTCACAGAATGAGCACTGACGTGACAAGCTTGTAACATTAATTCTTGCCTCTGAGGGAAATTTGTACTTTGAAAATGTCTTGGACATCTGTTTGAAAAAGTAATACACATTAACAAGAATATTTGTAGTCTATTTATGTAAAATCTTATCAGTTGTTTTGCAGTTACTACTAGGTGCACCAGTACTACGCTTGCTAAGCGGTATATATACTAACTTTGAAAAGCACGTGTGCACTCTTAAAAGATCACGACTTTACTGAATGCAGGGTACAAAATGCACCTGCAGCATAGCACATGTGTGCTTTTCTTCACTGACAGTTAATAGTTCCTTCCTTTCTAGTCAGGCACCTTATCTTTCCATATCTTCGAAACCAGATGTGCTACAAACATGGAGTTTGGACAGCAATCCTCAGAAAAAAATAGCTGTATAACATGGGAAAAACAAAATAATTCTTTAATTGGTATCTTTAGAGCGTGCAAAGAAATTACCTGCATACTTCGGCAAAGTGAGCTAATATGCATGCTGAACTGTACAACGTTGCACGCACCACATTGGCTAGTAGTGATAGAACAGCCACGCCTAGCCCCGCCTAATGTTCATTCCTATTTTGTAGCTACCTTAGTGACAGATTTGATTAGTGCAGATGCTAGAGTTTTTATTGATAATGTAGTAGTGACGTCACGTGTGAGCGTCATCACCCTCTTGTGAGTGAGTCTGTATGAATCTCTTTGTCTGTTTGTGCCGGCCTTCCCCTGGATCGGGCGTAATGCCCCATCTGTATCAGATGTGTGGTCTGATGAACCATCTTTGTAATTATTTAGTGTGGTAAATCTTCTTATAGAGTTAATTGTGGTCTTTTAGTTAGTGCTACTCAACGTATATAGAAAATACGCGGAAATCCCAACGTCTCCGCTGAGCATGAGTCCAGTCTCAGTTAGTTCCCTCGTGCATGATCTGGCGACGTGCCATCCTAATCGGTGTCCATTGATGGTCAGGTCGTCACAATATCTTGGCTGTGCTTTGGGACTGAAAGCCTTCAAGCTCTTGATAATGTTTGCATCTTTCTGTTGGCATCTCTGATGTCAGACCATACTATGGTGCAATCTTCAGTGGAAATTGAAATAAAAATGGGACCAGTGGGGAGACGACAAAATTTACTGCAGATATAGTGGTTTATTGGAGCAATATTGGTGTTATACAATATTCATTTGCAGAAATTGACTGTTCACATTATCAAATAATTGCAATTTCTGAACCACTGTTATCTTGCAGAATTTAAATCATAGAAGTCTGGTGACATTCCAAGCCAAGGTTTGCAAAATTCCTGATCCTTATGAGAGCTATCTATGAGATTTCTTTTGACTTCATTCTAGCTCCTTTCGTTTTCACTGACTTTTTCCTCACTAAGAGCATAGTGATTTACTTTCAATCTCTTATTAAGAGTGGTTGGTTGGTATCTAATGTTAAGCAGTTACCAAAAAAGCCATTCGCTCTCGGGCACCTCAGTAATTTTTGTAATATACGTCCTCCAACGTTAAGTCTTATCGGACGGTGAATGGAATGGGTGAAATGATGTTCAAATGAACCCAGGGTACATACAGCTTAGAGTTACCCTACATTTGTCATTTAGTATAAGGGAAAACCTTATCCAGGTAAGTCACCCTGATCGAGATTCAAACTCGGGACCTCTTGAACATGAGGTAGACTCGCTGCCATCTACGCTACCGAGGCAGGTAACAGTATTTTGATGTTATGTTGGTATGTTGACTAAAGCGGAGTAGGTGGTTTCCATCCATATCTTCCTTAAGTGTACAGAAAGGACACAGAAGAGATCTCGCTGTTCCAATCCTAAATAAATATTTATTGGGACAGTCATGACCTGTTAGGAGTCTGAAAGTTACTACAGAGAATTTGCTTGGTAGTGTATTGATTCTAGTCATGCTGTTACATAAATTTTCCCATAGTTTTCCTTTTGTTTGTAACATATTATGTTCTTTTAATTTTTTTATTATAGGACGTGTGGCGAGAATGTGTCAAGACAGACAGGTATACGCCATAACAGTATAGGACATGCAGCAAGGGTGGAGAAGCAGAGGATGTCTGAGGCTACGATGGTCCCAAGAGTTCAAGGATGGGCTAGATGCAAAGTGGATTAGAACAGCAAAAGACAGACATCAATGGAAGCAAGTGATAGCAGCTGTAAAGTGAAAGTGACAGTGAAAATAGTCATTTCTAGATATAACAATACAGAATTAATTAAGGATAGATAACAATAAGTACAAAGAACTGCTATCTTTCAGGGATTTGCTCATCCTGTAAGAAACGGTTGAGCTAACCCCACCAGTGGGTGGGAGGCCCTTGCTCTTAAGGGATGTTAAGGGCTATTTACTTAATTATTTATTTATGTTGATATAATTATTCTTTTGATAGAGTGATAACTTAGCGGCTCAAATGAATTTGACCTAATTCTACTGCCTTTTTCGGCTAGAAAGTCAGCTGTTTCATTACCATGTATTTTGCAATGTGCTGGTATCCAGTGAAGTATTGATCTTTTATTTAAATTAATTATTTTATGATTTTATGGGATCCTGCAATATTTAGGTTTTAAGGTGTTGTATCATGTTGGCACCACAGAATCATACATCAAGGACTCATCACATTTAATGAGAGATCGTAAGCTTTCACGGCCGGAGTCCATATTACAATTATTTCCAGGCTGTTTTGCCGTGGTCTGTTGGCATAAGAATGTCCAAGCCCACAAGACAATTGAACAATTTAATACCTTCAGCCAAAGATCCCCGGGAGCCTCTGCTTTCAGCCGGTGTATGTCGCATTCCCTGTTTTTGCGGCTCAGTATACATTGGAACAACACAATGCAGTGTGATCACCAGGATTAGAGAACATAAGAGCAACTGCCGTCTGGGCCACACATAAAAGTCTGCAGTCGCTGAACACTATTGAGGCGGAAGGCGAACATATAAGATATGATACACTTCCAGGACACGAGTAATTTTTCTACTACTGTACATTACTACATACGACTACAGCGGGAGGCCATTGAAATTTATAAGCATCCAGATAATTTTAACAGAAAGGACAGAGACCAGAAGATCCATGGTTCTGATCCTGGCTATGGCATTGAATGTTTCATTCTGGCTCTACCCTTTCATAGTGCGTCCTACACACGGCTAGTGTGAAAGAACAATTAATTTCCATTAGTTGTACATAATAGTGGTCCGAACTATAAAAGCCCAGGCCTTTAAGTACTTACAGTCTCGTGTGTTTATGAGAACTCGTGGTTTACCGGGAAAAGCACTATTCTGTTGAAGAATTTAATGTCATGTTGACCATAGTAGCTCAATGGTTTAGAGCAGCTGGACAGAGACCAGAAGATCCATGGTTTAGATCCTGGCTATGGCATTGAATTTTTCATTCTGGCTCTACCCTTTCAGAAAGGAAGACGTCTTAGAACTCAATAGGAACTGGCACCCTGTCATCGAGAACGAGAAATGTCATATTACTTTTGGTACAACTGATTACATCGCTGTAGTTTGAATTGTTTCTTGATAATTGAGTTTGATTAAATAAGAGTCATGAGATCTCTTATTTTCAGGTGTGGTTTCTAGTGACATAAATTAAATTTTAGATAAGTTCGATTTCATAATATATAATTTAATTGTATAATCTGGATTACATTTTACTCAAACTTTCTTTCCTAATCAATCACTGCAGGTTACCTCCAACACATCGATAAATGCTTATTTCCCTAATAAATCTTTTCTGTTAATTAGTTAAAATTCCTCACTTCTGCACGTCCACTCATCACTATCAAGAATACCGAATATCTCTTTAAGAAGATTATTGATTTTCCGTTACTATTGTTACTCCTCTGTTAATTTTATGTTTGGCCGATTTATTGCTACGTCATCACATTACGTAATACAACTATTACTACGGCCAATCACAAAATTACACATATTTTTACACGTTCAAACTAAAAACTATTCGTGTTTCCACATCAAGCAAGATTATTGATTTTCTTCATCTTAGCAACCATTCATCATTTTTTTGATATTGCCATTACGTGGTTCACTAATAGTCAGATCAGAAAACAAGAATTTCCAACTGGATATTCATATAAAAAGTTCCAACTAAAACATATTGTTACAATATAACAACCAAAAATGATGCGGGCCAATCTGAGTGTACTATTGCCGGACTACCCAGGCTCCGCCCCCCCAACAATCAGTACAAATAGCGCAACTCAGGCACTGAATGCTGAACTGCAGAGGAGCACGCTCTAAGCTAAACGAACTCAAACATCACCTAGCACACAGTCCAGCAATGTTAGTACTGCTCAATGAAACGTTCTTGAGCGAAAAAGCCCGCTTCTCCATCCACAGATGCCGCGTTAATCGCAATGACCACCCAACCGAAGTAGCAAGAGGAGGAACCGCAGTACCAGTACGCAATACAATAGACCATTACCAAAAATTTATTCCACAGCTTACACACATGGAGGGAACAGCAGTTTCCATTAACATCAAAGATCAACCGTTAACAGTAGTGAGCATATATAACCCACTGGAACAACTTTTATATCAAGATTTAGACACAGTACTTAACTTAGGGCGGCAAGCCATAGTAGCAGGGAAGTTCAATGCCTCACACAAAAGCTGGGGATGCCACTCAAACAGTGTGACTGGCAATACCCTACACATACACATGCTAAACAGCAATTATATAATCGCGCACACACCTGAGCACACAAACATACCCAAAAACAGGCAACAACGACCAAACACACTAGATCTAGCCCTCTTTAAAAACACAGCATCTAACCTACAGCTAATAGACAGCCTAGCATCAGATCACTACGCGGTCCAAATTGAAATAGAAGAACCACCAACTCTTACCCCACCATCACTAAGAAGGGATTTCCATTGTGTAAATTGGGCGGTTTTCCACGAAAACTTAAACTCTCACCTCCAGGACCGCGAACCTCTGCAGGATCAGGAAATGGTAGACAGACAGTTAAACTTGAGATGGCAATACAGGCAGCAATATGCACAACTGTCCCACTAAAAACCCCACCGAAACATGAAATAAACTACCCACCGGACATAATTGTGCTAATGCGAGAGCAAGATCGCGAATGGCGTAAATGGCAGCGTACAAGAAACATTGTACATAAAGTAAGCCAGGCTACACTCAACAGCCAAATAAAGACACGAATAAGTGCAATACTGCAGCAACAAAGGGAAAACACCATTGTGAGTGCGCAAGAGGACAGCCGCCAGATTTGGCAATGAACTAAAAGGTTGATTAAGGAACCAATCAAGGTGCCACCACTGAGCATACCGAATACCCCGAATAGTTATGCCGAAACCACAAAGACAAAGTGAATTACTCGCGGATGCATTCGAAGCAGCCTTCTGTCCTAATCATGAACCTAACGATGCAAACTTCAGCATGCAAGTAGAACAAAGCATTGCCGACATCCTAACAAACCCTACACACAATAGAGCACGAAAAACGAACAAAGGGGAAATAAAGTGGCTTAAAAAAAATCTCAAGGACACTAAAGCTCCTGGCCCCGAGAGAATACTTAATTTGGTACTGAAGAACCTGAGTGACCTCGCATTAGAAATACTTTGCGATGTCGCAAACTACTGCCTACAATTTGGCTTCTTTCCAAACCCATGGAAGCATGCCCGAGTTTTAAGGTTCCCAAAGCCGGGGAAGGATCCTAAGCTACCAAACAACTACAGGCCCATCAGCCTACTAAACACTGTTAGTAAGGTGGCAGAAAAGGTCATACTGAAGCGACTAATTACCCACATCAAAAAGCACAACATAATGATTAATGAACAATTTGGCTTTCGGGCAAGCCATTCCACTATTCTACAGCTCACCAGATTTGTGGAAAATATTACGAATGGCAACAATACTAACCGATGTAGGCCGTGGTCTTTCTTGACTTCCAACGTGCATTTGATACGGTGTATCATCCAGGCCTGTTATACAAGCTGAGGAGATTAAACTTTCCTGATACCATCGTGAAACTTATAGCTAATTACTTAAGCGAACGCACCTTCAAGGTAGTAATCAATGAAACTGCCTCAACTGCAAAACACATAAGAGCCGGGGTTCCCCAGGGGAGTATCCTGGTACCTGTATTATTCAACGTGTATATAAACGACATTCCCACCACCACGAATATGCAACTATCAATATACTCGGATGACACGGCAATAACCACGCAGTCGTGGAAACCGGAGATGGCGGCAAGATGACTGCAAAGCGCCCTAGATGATCTAACGCCCTGGTTAAGCAGTTGGCGTATAAAAGTAAATGAAACTAAATCACAATTGGTTTTATTCACGCAGCGAGCATCCCATAAAGTTACCCTAAGGCCACTCACACTATTTCAGGAAAATATCCAGTGGACCGATGACGTAAAATATCTCGGAGTTACACTTGATAAGAAAGTTACATTCGCTCAGCATGTGAAGAGCTTCAAACAAAAAGCCAACTATCAACTACACCGGCTATACCCCTTACTAAATAGAAACACAGAAATTAGTACCAAATTGTGTCTAACACTTTATAAAACACTGATAAGACTGATCATTACATACACAGCCCCTGTATGGGGCCATTGCGCAAAGACACACATAAAACAGCTCAAGTGCTTCAAAACAAAATACTAAGGATAATTACCAAAGTACTTCAGTCCGCACCAGTAGACATCCTCCACAATAATCTTAACATACACACCATAGAACAATTTATTAAGCAGCTAGCCTTTAACATTTACAAAAGTTGCAAGAATCACTTTAATCCCCTCATTACGAACCGGGACAGTATGACGCCAACATAGGCAAACACAAAAGGCCCCTGTCGCTGTTTTACAGGACCATCCTGATAAACAATCACACCGATGATGCAGAGGCGAATGACTATCTCACTCGAATTATTTAACCAGCAAATTAACTAACAACAAGAAAATCAAGACACCCACTGCCCTTCTGCGGCCCTCGAAGTCTTTGTGCTACACAGCCAAGGCAGACCCGGGGGTAGAGGACCCCCCCGCAAGTGGCACAGGCTGGCACCTGCATCAGAAAGGCAGGCTGTCTGCCATGTGCGCACTGATGATGACAATTTGCACACCAATGGGCACAAGTGACAGGCGCAGCCATTAGGCTAAAAAACATATATTCGTTCCATTAACAAATAGTTATTATACACTGTACTTCAATTAAGCTTGACGTTACCTATAGATACTATGCTATATAGTGATGATGCCCCCAGGCTGATTTTTATGTCACCTGCATGTTATGTACAGTAGCATAGTTACAACTTCACCCACCCGTACACCGGGACTAGGAGAATTAGATTAGACTACTAACGACATAAGCACTATGTGCAGACCTGATTACATCCTGAACGTGCGGCACATTGCCCAAGATTACCAGTGATGGAAAGGTGGGCATGAGGTCCTGTGACCATGACGCCTCCCTCCCTCCCCAACACACCATAGAGGTTCGCTACATACAAATAACCGACAACTGAATCTGGGTGCTTAATGCCCAGCGAAACATTGCCAGGGTGTGGCCTTAGGTAGTGGAGGGTTTTAGTAGGTATTCCGCAACGGTGCCATCCACCAAGGCGGGGACTCCTATGTCACCAGCCCCATGGGCTGGTGTGGTTAAATTCCATTTTTTCCTTCCACGTCAGACGCAGCGAAACTCTCTCCAAGAAAACTTTGACTGCACCACTGAAGATGTCTACCGCAGTTGTGGACAAAATGTTTGGACGTTTTTATGCCACCAGACCACAGCAAAACAGCCCGGAAATAATTAATTGTAATATCATCTCATTTCATTCAGAAGTTGCAGACCATCGCACTGCAGCCTCATGACTTGCTCATCAGCTTCGATGTTGTGTCTCTCTTCACTATGGTCCCTATAAATGAGGCCATCAAACAACTGGAAGACCTATTTCTGGATGACTTACTGGCACTTTCTCGACAGGTTCTCACCATTATACTTCCAATGGAACCAGACTTTCTTTGAACAGATTGACGGGGTTGCTATGGGAAGCCTGCTGAGCCCAGTTATTGCCAACTTTTTCATAGAATCCTTTGAATCCACAGCCCTGAGTTCTGCCACACAGAAACCATCTGTTTGGTTCCGCTATGTGGATGACACCTTCGTCATCTGAAGTCATGGTGAGTCAGCACTTAACGGATTTCTTCAACATCTGAACAACATTAACCAACATATCCAGTTTACTATGGAAAAAGGGATAGATGGACAGCTACCTTTTCTTGATGTTATGGTCAAAAGAAAAGCAGACGGCACCCTTGGACACACGGTATACCGCAAGCCCACACATATGGACCAATATTTAAACAAGAACTCCAATCACCACCCCAGACAGAAGTGCGCCATGATAAAGACCTTTACAGACCGCACTACCCGGATCTGCAAGCCAGATTTGCTAAAACAAGAACTGCGTCATTTTGAACAGGCCCTGGTGAACAATGACTACACGGCACAAAAGTCTGCAGTGCTATCGATCACGTAAACCACAATATAACAGCCTCAAAAAAGAACTGCCCAAAAGCAAAGGTACTGCCTTACTTCAAAAACGTTACACACAGTACAGAATGCTTACCTAAGTGCCATGAGGTTAAAACCATCTTCAAGTCTACAAGACTTATCAGTTCACTATTATGCTTCACCAAAGACCCCAGGGATCCACTTCGGCCAGTGTGTACAAAATCACTTGCTCTTCTGGTTCAGTTTGCGTCAACACCCGGCTCATTGAACACAAGAGATGCTGCCGTCTAGGCCACCCCGAGAAGTCCAGAGTTGCTGAACATGCACTTTGGGCAGAAGAACACACAATTTAATACCAGGAAGCATCAGTCCTCATCTAAGCCATACAATCATGGCAGACTACAACGGAAAGCCATAAAAATTTACAAACACCCCTACAATTTTAACAGGAAAGAGGAAACTTTAAAGCTAAACAAAAATTGGCATCCAATCCTTGAGTGGATCAAACACTTTAATAATAATCACAGAATACACGCGAACCAATCAAGTTCCGACTGCACGGAGCAACTAGTCCCTGCCTATTATCATGCCCTCACAAGCAGCACCAGCTGAGCCAAACACGAGACAGCAGACTAGGTATAAATACGGCCACATCTGCAGCTAGTGAGTCGGTTGTGAGTGAAACTCACCCAGAAGACTGAGACCATGCCACCACTGATGATGTTCACTGCAGATGTGAGTGAAACGTCTGGATCTTCCAACTCCAGCAGACCACGGCTACTGAGCCTGGAAAATTCTTCTATCCACAAATTAGACTCTGGCCATGAAAGCTTACGACTATCTGTTGTATCAGATGTTAATGGATATTATAGGTTTTTAAGAGTCAAATAGTAATAGAACTTTTTCAAATTTATTTATATGATATAGAAGATTTTGTAAGTTCTGAAGGATTGCCAACATTTCTCTATTAAAATATATAGCATTTAAACTTAATCTTTAGTAGAAAGAGAAGACTGGGCAAATTGCACCAGCGTTAGTACCAGCATTATTTGTTAAGCTTTAACCATCATTGGCAACAAACCTTAAATTTCTAATTTCCTGTGTCATTTGTTTCAGGACACATGAAGAGGTTTCAGCTTTTGTAAGTTGCAAGTGTAGATAGTGTTGCATATCAAACATTTCTAAATGACTGATACTTGTTTGTAAGTTTTCTTTTAAGTAAGGAAGATTTAATTTTTGTTTGATTTCTTTGGCTTTAGTAAGAAAACTTTGTTGAATTTTTAAGTTTACTTGTGATTTTCTTTTTTGTCAGTCATGAGTAGGGCCCAGATTTTATGTAATAACAATTTAAGAAATATGTACATAAACATGTAACAAAATATTGTGAAATATGTAACTAAATATCCAATTACATGTAAAATAAAAAATGTTATTTCTTTGTTATAAAAAAGAAGTCCACATAGTCAAAGCTCTAACCACGGATCTCCTGGTTACTGTACAGTCGCTCTAACCCATTGAGCTACCATGGCCAAAGTGCCGTCCTGACACTAAACTCTGCATTTGACTCATATAGTTCCCACTATATAGTGTATAGTAAAACACTAGGGACTCTCGCATCCGAGATGCACCATTTGTGGCAACTTACTATCGTAAGTACTTGAGTCCCAGGCTCAATTTGTGGTTCAAATCCCGGCCATGGCATTAAAGTTTTAATGTTGACTCTTTCAAAAACCTTAGCCTTTATATGGCTAGTGTGAAGAAATGATTGATTTCCATCAATTAACTAAAATAATAAGAGTTAAATGATGAAGCCTGGGACTCAATCCACTCATTTCATTCTTACAAACTTTACTTTCTCCATGATAAACTAAACAGTCTGCAAAGAAATCATTTCAGTTAAAAAGTCAATATACTTATACACTTTGCTAAATATGGGAGGTACTTATGTGTTTATAAAACATGTTAGCATCCATATACAGAGGTCCATGGTTTGATTTCGTGGTAGAAGATGGAAATTCCTTTTTGGCCAAGATTATTACTTTCTCAGTAGAAAAGTATGAATGAGAGTGTACCTAAATGTGTGGGTCAGTAAAATTAATGTTGGTGATCTTACAGTTGGGTGGCTGTCATGTGCTGCAGTAAGAAATGACGTAACTGTAGCAAACTGTTGTAGCTTCTTATTCTGTTCAATTTATTCTTTATATTATCATCTTTATCGTTGTTATACAAGATGAAGAAAGTGTATGCAATTTTGTCTATATCTTTTAAATGGAATCAGTAAAGTTAAATGCTGATATTTTGTATTCGAATTGTAAAAGAAATTGCGTTTGCCTAGAAATGCTCAAGTTTTAATTTCAGAAAACATTGTTTCAGCAACACTTACTTTAAAAAGCACTAGCAAAATTGGTATCATTATTTACCCATTCGAGTCTGGCTAGTTTTTGTACGCATTACTGTTATTTTGGCTACGGAGTGATGGTAACTTCAGCGAGTAGAAGTTTTCGCTTGGCAATGTTCCAGCTACCGAGATCACACCACCCATTCTCCTAACAGATGACAGTCACTCATTTGTAGTTTATAACTTAGAATACAACCAATTCTGAAATTCCTCTACTAGCTCAGAAGCCTGAGAAGTTTCACATCTCATCGCTCGCCGCAGCTGCCGGAGAGAGGATTTATAGAAATCTTGAGAACTTCATCTTCACGGCTTTTAGACAAAAGGTTCATCGCTTCTACATCAAGGTAAGGTTTGGCTTCTACATGTGTCGCCACACCGAGGGAGCGCGAAACTTTTGCACGTGTGGGGAGTAGACCTCCCGAAGGAGCGAATCCAACTTCAGATATGTCACAGCATCGTGTGATAAAACTGCAACCCACAAAGAGGGTAACCGCTCCACAGGATAAGGGAAAACCTCCCAACGATAAGTCATATCAGACGACGAATGAAATGATGTTCACTGAGTACAGGGTACATAGAGCTTAGAGTTACCAGACATTCATCTTTCAGGATAAGGGAAAACCTACAACATTAAGTCATATCAGACGAATGAAATGATGTTCAAATGAGTGCAGGGTACGTAGAGCTTAGAGTTACCAGACTCTTAGATTGTAATTGACAATGTCAGAAACTGCTTTGCAGTCTATTGACAAATAAATAAATAAATACATTCATCTTTCAGGATAAGAGAGGACCTCCAACATTAAGCCATATCAAACGAATGAAATGATGTTCAAATGAGTACAGGGTACGTAGAGCTTAGATTTACCAAACATTCATCTTTCAAGTTAAGAGAAAACCTCCAACGTTAAGTCATATCGGACGATGAATGAAAAGATGAGAGAACGTAAGCTTTCACGGCCGGAGTCCATAATACAATTGGTTGTTTCCGGGACTCTCTGCAAGAAAGCTTCGACCGTGCCACTGATGATGTCTACCGTAGTTGTGGACGAAACGTTTGGTTCTTACTCCAACAGACCACGGCAAAACAGCCCGGAAACAAGCAATTGTAGAATGAAATGATGTTCAAATGAGTACAGAGTATATAGAGCTTAGTTACTATTTATCCTTCGGGATAAGGGAAAACCTTAATAATAATTATAATGATCATAATGGTAATAATGATGATAACAATAGTAATAAATAATAATAAACAAAGGATATATTTTTACATGAACCTCTCACTGTATTTCTCGACAGTGTCTCCATTGATGGCTATACACTTAGTGCAGCAATGTTCCAGCTTTTTCTTCCTGTCGGAAATATACGTTCCGTAAAGTTCTGCAAAATACTCGTTGATGGTGACTATCACTTCTTCATTTGCCCGCCTTGGTAGCGAGATGGTAGCGTGTCTGCCTCACGCTCAAGAGGTCCCAAGTTCGAATCTCGGTCAGAGTGAGTTACCTTGGATAAAGTTTTTTCCAGGGGGTTTCTCTCATCCTTAAAGACGAATGTCAGGTAACTCTAAGCTCCACGGACCCTGGACACATTTGAACATCATTTCATTCATCGTCCGATATGACTTAACGTTGGAGGACGTAAATTGTACAAAAAATGCCATACGATTTAATAACCATTAGGTATTGGATCTGTTTACGTAAGAAGAATGGAATTACATTTTAGAACTAAAATATAAAGCAATGATAGATTGTTAAATGATATTCAATGCAAATTCAAGTTCTACAGCTATAACTATTAGTGTTGATGACCCTACTTCACTACGCAGCAAATGATCACTGCACAACACCCAGATGCAGCACGTATTTGTGCGAAAATCTAGGGAACTTAGGACATCAGGGAGGCAAGAGGGAAAGGTTGCACGCATGCGTAATAGCTGATTACCGAGCTTGCTGGCTCTCAGCACGTTGACGTCACGGATGCGTTCCATTAATTGCGCAGATGTTTTCCATGCTTCAAGAGGTCATTATTGGTTAAACTCTATTTCTTATACCTACAATAATGCATTGTTACAGGGTCTTTTAAACTATTTACAATGTCATTTATAAAACAGAAAAGAGCATGCTGCAGCAGGTAAGGGCGAGCCGCCCCTGCTGAAATATTTAAATGAAAGCTTTGATGCGAGTCTGTTATCTGTTTTCCCTGGTCTTCAATGGCAGTGATGACTTCACTCTCTCAAGCATCACTGGATTCTTTATTTCATGTGTTGCTATATAGGGAAGTCGTATACAATAGTTCCAGAACGGTCTTTCACTTACACACAACTTAACACTGAGTTAAACAAAAGGTTCAAAAGGTCCCGAGTTCGAATCTAGTTTAGGGTGAGTTACTTGGCCAAGGTTTTTCCGGGGTTTTCCCTTATCCTGAAAGGCGAATGTCGGGTAACTCTAAGCTCTGTGGACCCTGGGCTCATTTGAGCATCATTTCAACCATCCCATTCATCGTCCGATATGACTTAACTTTGGAGGACGTAAAATTACAAAAAAAGGTCATCCTCATCACTGTCTCCTTCCCATTGTCTTCACTATAATTCTTTCAATTGTTTCTTCCATTAGTACTTTTTTCTTAGTTCTTCTGTTTTATTTCATCCACATAATGGCATACGTTTTCTCATTCTTTTTGTCCAGTTTGCTCAAATTATTGGCGCACAACATTTCGTCTTTCTTTTTAAATGTTACGTTTCTGCAAACAATCCATTGTTTGGCATCTGTTCACATTAATTCTATAGGATTCAGATCGGAGGAAGCCTTAAGGTTGTGTGGTTATATTCTCACTATATTTAGTCAAACAAAAAGTTTCTCTGAGTCCACTTAACTCATTGTTACGCAAAGAGGCCAGTTGCGAGCTAAACATTTCATGCAAAACATTCTATGAGGATTGCCTACTCCTTGAGAATCCCATCTCCTCCCCCCAAAAAAGAGAACGGTGGCTATAACTTTACCAGGATGACAAAATAGTCCTTGCTTTCGTTGGTACACTTTCACTAGCCTTTGTCCATTGTTTTGGCTGCTGTTTTGACTCTGGTATGTAATGATGGTTTCAAATTTCAACCTACGTCACCAATGAGCGCAAAAAGTCTTGTGCATTGCGATTCAACATTCCAGACACTGGGTAGAAATGATCTTCTGGATGCGCTTTTGGTCGACTGTGAGAAATCGTGGCACCCATCTTGTACACAGCTTTTTGAGATGAAAACTTCTTTAGGCGCGGTTAGCACTTTTTGTGGCTAGTGAATTAAACTGAGCCGTCACGCTAGAATATGTGACGCTGATTCGGATTAAGTCGGCTCGAATCGGCTTAATCGGAACTAACCCCCGCACACTCATTCGTTATTCGTTCATACCACTATACACCGTAGATTTTCTGTCGCACTCAACAGCATGTCATCAACATGCATTCAGGAACGTTTTAGCATATTTCATATACTATGAAAATTTCAGAAACCGTACAGGAGTTTCATTAAAAAGATAATTGTCTTAAAGTCGTTCTTACAAACGTCTGTCAAGTGTCAGTAACCGATCCGGTCAGATAACCTTCTGTCATTTTGAAATTAATTGTTCTTTTACACTAGCCGTGTGTAGGACGCACTATGATAGCATAGAGCCGGACTGAAAAATTAAATGTCATAGCCGGGATTTGAACCACGGATGTTCTGGTCTCCGTCCAGCCGCTCTAAACCATTGAGCTACTATGGCCAATGTGCCGATATGACACAAAATTCTCCAAATGTCTCATGTTTCTCCCGGTAAACAATTAGTTCTCATAAACACATGAGACAACTACCTTAATGACGACTTACCATGCTGTAAGTACTTTAAGGTCCGGGCTTTATAGTTCGGACCACTATTAGGTACAATTAATGGAAATTAATTGTTCTTTCACACTAGCCGTGTGTAAGACTCACTATGAAAAGGTAGAGCCAGACTCAGAAATCCAATGTCATAGCCGGGATTTGAACAACGGATCTTCTAGTAAAGTATAAATATAGTAAACGTGTTGTCTAATGTGCAATAAATGATTCGAATAAGTTTTCTTTCATTTTTTTGTTCTTCTAGTTTTACATTTATATATTGCATATTCATACATCCTTGTTTCCTAATTTGTACTGCTTTTTGTTCTTCTTTATTTTGAAATGGTACTGTATTTTTCTTTTTGGAGGGCGAAATAATTATAAAATTGAAAAACTGAATTGAACTGAAAATGTATTAATATCAGTATCAATTGTGACAAAATACTTTAAATGAATATGACATGTAATAAAATATGTACGAACGTGTAATAAAATATGGAGTAATGAGTATATATATATATATACGTATATGTAATAACATGTGTAAAATATACACATAACCAAACATTTCCGAATATTAAAAATTATGCAAATAAGCAAATGAATATCATATAATTATAACCCTCTTCGCACGGTCACAAATCCGTCGTCATTCAGTTGTTTAGAGTGTTCTCATTTTCTAGCACACTTAACATAAGGCATGAACAGTTTAGCTCGCAACTGACCCCTTTGTGTAACAATGAGTGTCAACATTAACATTTTGAAAATAATTTTTAAGAATAATTTATAATGAGTAGTTTTTAAGTTTTCACTTCTGTCGCGTGATCTTAAGCACACACAATTTTTCATTGCCAGTTTTTCACGCAGGGTATTTTGTACTTGCTGAGTTGAGATGACTACAGCCTCAGAAATCTCACGAATTTTAATTTGGTGTCTTGCATAAACAGATTGTGGATTTTTTCAATGGTTTCCTGTGTGGTGACCTCAATTGGGAAACCAGAGCGCCATTCATCTTCAGTACTTCTACGACCACATTTACATTCATCTGTTCAAAAGCAAATGGGCTTAATTGTTAATGTAGAGTCCGCGTCAACTTCATCCAGTTCAGTTTTGATTTGAGCGGCAGTCCAGCCCTTCAAATAAATTTTTTTAATAACAGCACGAAACTCTTTTTCCCCGTTTTCAATCGCAGTTATCACACTGATCAGTTCAGATGGCTGTCAACAACGAATTGTTTATTGCAGCTGAACCAAGTCTTCTGTACAATCTTTTGAATAATCAAGCTTACCACTCACAAAGTTACAACGAAAAAGTTTCGATACCCTCATGGAAATCCGGCAGACCTATCAAGTTGAGCCTCGTCCAGTCGTAATGGTGGTGCTTCCACTGTGTACATTGTTTTATAGATAATATACATTCAAAGTTAACGATTCACTAAGGTCATGGGTAATATCTTTATTCCAAGTGACTTTCGCTTTTAATATGTACAGTTGACTGTGAAAGTACTCTGACAGTCATACGCATATTAATGATTCATAAAACTAATGATTATTGAAAATTATGATAAATGATAATGCACAATGCTAATTCTAAATTTTCCCCTTAACTCGGCCGTAGCAATAATGCCTTTTACCATAACACAAAAGTAGATAAGCCTCCAACGTCAAGTTCTTTAAGAAGATATATGCTTTCTTGGTTACAAAACCACAATATCCCATTTGATGAAAATAACACCAAAACAAACTTATATGATCCAATTCTAGTCATTAAGTCGACTCAGAGAAACTTTTTGTTTTACTAAATATTGTGAGAATATAACTAAACAATCTTAAGGCCTCCTCCGATCTGAATCCTATAGAATTAATGTGAACAGATGCCAAACAATGGATTGTTTGCAGAAACGTAACATTTAAAAAGAAAGACGAAATGTTGTGTGCCAATAATTTGAGCAAACTGGACAAAAAGAATGAGAAAACGTATGCCATTATGTGGATGAAATAAAAAATAAGTACTAAGAAAAAAGTACTAACGGAAGAAACAACTGAAAGAATTATAATGAAGACAATGGGAAGGAGACAGTGATGAGGATGACTTGTTTTTGTAATTTTACGTCCTCCAACGTTAAGTCATATCTGACGATGAATGGGATGGTTGAAATGATGCTCAAATGAGCCCAGGGTCCATAGAGCTTAGAGTTACCCGACATTCGCCTTTCAGGATAAGGGAAACCCCGGGAAAAACCTTAGCCAAGTAACTCACCCTAAACTAGATTCGAACTCGGGACCTTTTGAACCTTTTGTTTAACTCAGTGTTAAGTTGTGTGTAAGTGAAAGACCTTTCTGGAACTATTGTATACGACTTCCCTATATAGCAACACATAAAATAAAGAATCCAGTGATACTTGAGAGAGTGAAGTCATCACTGCCATTGAAGACCAGGGAAAACAAATAACAGACTCGCATCAAAGCTTTCATTTAAATATTTCAGCAGGGGCGGCTCGTCCTTACCTGCTGCAGCATGCTCTTTTCTGTTTTATAAATGACATTGTAGATATTTTAAAAGACCCTGTAAGTAACAATGCATTACTGTAGGTATAAGAAATAGAGTTCAACCAATAATGACCTCTTGAAGCATGGAAAACATCTGCGTAATTAATGGAACGCATCCGTGACGTCAACGTGCTGAGAGCCAGCAAGCTCGGTAATCAGTTATTACGCATGCGTACAACCTTCCCCTCTTGCCTCCCTGATGCCCCAAGTTCCCTAAATTTTCGCACAAATACGTGCTGCATCTGGTAGTTGTGCAGTGATCATTTGCTGCGTGGTGAAGTAGGGTCATCAACACTAATAGTTATAGCTGTAGAACTTGAATTTGCATTGAATATCATTTAACAATCTATCATTGCTTTATGTTTTACTTCTAGAAACCAATTCCATTCTTCTTACGTAAACAGATCCAATACCTAATGGTTATTAAATCGTATGGCATTTTTTGTACAATTTACGTCCTTCAACGTTAAGTCATATCGAACGATGAATGAAATGGGTGAAATGATGCTCAAACGAGTTCGGGGTCCATGAAGCTTAGAGTTATCCGACATTTGTCTATCAGGATAAGAGAAAACCCAGGAAAATACTTTATCCAGGTAACTCGCCCTGGCCGAGATTCGAACTTGGGACCTCTTGAACGTAAGGCAGACACACTACCATGAAATCGGAGGGCAAACTGTGATGCACATATCATGTTGGCGCGATACTCCTTTCCCACGACCATAACAAGTGAATGTAGTTCTCATGCTCGCATTGTATCCAAGTATTCCATTGTGTAACGTTATTCAGTGGCAGATATCAGTTTCTCTATTTATGTGTCAATGTGAAACGTGTTATAAATTCACTTGATTCAGTGTATGAGTAATTTAATATTACGAAAACTTTAACCAATAAATAATAAACTTCTGAAAACTGCCTTTTTCAAAGTGAGCATTAGAAGAAGGGATTGGTATAAAAATGCTAGGGCGACCAATACCCGAGCTATATATTGAGAAAAAAAAAGAAGAAGAAATTCTGTTTATGCCATGAAGAAACATGGGCGCATGGACTTCATTTTTCGAAACTAGGTGTGTCGCATGAACCTTTTTCCTGCAGGACGCTGTTGTTTTTCAGCATGAGCCGCCACTGTATATCAGTGTCAAGAACTATTACATGGTGTATAAGAAATAGTATCCATGGTTCTTAGTCTCAAATCGTAGCCAACGGATGCTTCTAAACCAATGATATTCAATCTTATTTACTTATAATCAATAGTTTTTTTTTTTTTTTTTTTTTTTTTTTTTTTTTTTTTTTTGCACATGAGACAAACCTTATTTTCAGAAATAGCGATGACAGACCTATGCAGGAATAAATCAATTATGCCATTACAGAATTGGAGAAATGGATGGTAAGTAGTAAGCTTCGTATAAATATAAATATAAGACAGTAACTCTTAAATTCCAGCTGTTTGAAGGAAAAGAAGAAAGAAAGAAAGAAAGAAAGAAAGAAAGAAAGAAAGAAAGAAAGAAAGAAAGAAAGAAAGAAAGAAAGAAAGAAAGAAAGAAAGAAGGAGAGAAAGAAGGAAATAAATAAATAAATGATATTTGCATTTTCAAACACTCATTAGGCCATCTAGCAATTTTTATTGAATAATATCTAAGATTTACATTATTTAACACACCTAACATCACAATTGGGCACTTCAAAGCACATATCGGTGTATTATTTGACTTGTAAAATTTCCCCTTGTAGGAAGTTTGTGTTGGAGAATTTGGGCCCTCATGATTCACTGTAGTTGGTTTGCAACAATAAATATCTAAATTCATTTGCCTGCTCATCAAACAGGAGTTCTAGATGTTTTAAGTATTCATCGTGTTTTGCCATACTGTTTAGACTCTCTTTTGGAGATAATAGACCTTGAGATGTATTTATTTGTTCCTCATTTGCATATTCTACATCTTCTCTCTGTTGTGTATCACCCAATTGTCTTCGTCTGGGGTGTTTCCAAAGAAGGTGACAATCTTGGGTCCTTCGTTCACTGGAGTCAGATTCTGGAGAAGGACTTCTTGAGTAGTGTATATCCTCTGAATCACACCAACTCCTGGTAGTCAGTTTCTCTGCTCTGCTTCGTTCACTGCAGTGAGGTTCTGGAGATGGACTTCTTGAGTAACATCTATGCTCTGAATCACACCAACTCCTGGTAGTCAGTTTCTCTGGTCTCCTTCTTTCACTGGAGTCACGTTCTGGAGAAGGACTTCTTGAGTATCGTGTATCCTCTGAATCACACCAACTCCTGGTAGTCAGTTTCTCTGTCCTCCTTCTTTCACTGCAGTCACGTTCTGGAGAAGGACTTCTTGAGTAGCGTGTATCCTCTGAATCACACCAACTCCTGGTAGTCAGTTTCTCTGTTCTCCTTCTTTCACTGGAGCCAGGTTCTGGAGAAGGACTTCTTGAATAGCGTGTATCCTCTGAATCACACCAACTCCTGGTAGTCAGTTTTTCTTGTCTCCTTTCACTGCAGTCACGTTCTGGAGAAGGACTTCTTGCGTAGCATCTATGCTCTGAATCACAACAACTCCTGGTAGTCAGTTCCTCTGGTCTGCTTTTTAGTGGTTGCTTGGTAGGTGATCTTGTTCTAAAGGTTCCAGAGGAAGTTGAATCTTGCATGACATCGTAACTTCTATCTGGTAACCTCGAGTACCTTCTCTGTCTAGGACGATAAGGCTCAGAAATCGTGGGCTTTCGGACTGCAACTGCTTGTGCTGTGAGAGGATCTTCCTCTTGTGGTGGATTGAAGTCGTAATCGAATATTTCTCCTTCCTCCTCCTGCAATTCTTCTTCATCGAGTTCATAGTCATAAAGTCCGCGCTCTAAAAGTTCTCTCAAAACTACAGGATCATCGGGATATTGGGAATATGCATTGCTATGGGAAGCTAAAGAGTAGTCAGGTAATATATCTGCTTCTGCGCTCAATTTTCTTGGATTATGAAGTTGCTGCCAGTTACTAGCAGAGCTGCCTCCAGCTGTTGCTGTATTCAAACTTTCTTCAAGCCTTCTTCTTGTCGTTGGAGAAAGAGTTGGGCTTCTACGTTCCATTTTGTAGACACAAGATCTTCTTACAAGTCATACAAGTTTTTTGTTTGTGTTATCAAATTAAAT
>CM060950.1:416780902-416788402 GCA_030765055.1 Mantis religiosa
ACCTACCAATGATGATGGTCATTAAAGTGGTGACATCATGATAGGTGCCTTCATAATATTGGTATTTGATTTATTTGTATTATGAGAACTGAGTTAAAAATGTGCAGGTTTAATGGTTGTGTTGGAATGGAACTTCCTATCTTTCTTGTGGATAACTATTTGCAACATTTGAATTAAACGAGGTTTAACTGTATTGGAAAACCACAGTGAAGCGAAATCATTATTAATTATTCGAAATTAATAAATAAATAACAAATAAATACGATTCATCTAATAATTAATAATTTGAATATAAATCTTAGTGCACGTGGTGTTTATTAGAGATGGATTCACTTGGCGCTCAGAATACCCCGTATAATAATGATAATGAAAATGACAATTGTAATAATAATAATAATAATAATAATAATAATAATAATAATAATAATAATAATAATAATAATAATAATAATAATAATAATAATAATAATAATAATAATAATAATAATAATAATAATAATAATAATAATAATAATAATAATAATAATAATAATAATAATAATAATAATAATAATAATAATAATAATAATAATAATAATAATAATAATAATAATAATAATAATAATAATAATAATAATAATAATAATAATAATAATAATAATAATAATAATAATAATAATAATAATAATAATAATAATAATAATAATAATAATAATAATAATAATAATAATAATAATAATAATAATAATAATAATAATAATAATAATAATAATAATAATAATAATAATAATAATAATAATAATAATAATAATAATAATAATAATAATAATAATAATAATAATAATAATAATAATAATAATAATAATAATAATAATAATAATAATAATAATAATAATAATAATAATAATAATAATAATAATAATAATAATAATAATAATAATAATAATAATAATAATAATAATAATAATAATAATAACAATAATAATAATAATAATAATAATAATAATAATAATAATAACAATAATAATAATAATAATAATAATAATAATAATAATAATAATAATAATAATAATAATAATAATAATAATAATAATAATAATAATAATAATAATAATAATAATAATGCTCTGTCGTGGCTCCTTGGGACGGTCGTTCTGTCTCATATCGCTTTATCCTTTTTCCTGTCGGGGGCAGTTTCCATCTAAGTAAAATGTAGGAACCCTTCTCTCTGCTCTGTCGTGGCTCCTTGGGACGGTCGTTCTGTCTCCTCTCGCTTTATCCTTTTTCCTGTCGGGGCAGTTTCCATCTAAGTAAAATGTAGGAACTCTTCCCTCTGCTCTGTCGTGTCTCCTTGGGACGGTCGTTCTGTCTCCTCTCGCTTTATCCTTTTTCCTGTCGGGGCAGTTTCCATCTATGTAAAATGTAGGAACCCTTCCCTCTGCCCTGTCGTGGCTCCTTGGGACGGTCGTTCTGTCTCATATCGCTTTATCCTTTTTCCTGTTGGGGGCAGTTTCCATCTAAGTAAAATGTAGGAACCCTTCCCTCTGCTCTGTCGTGGCTCCTTGGGACGGTCGTTCTGTATCATCTCGCTTTATCCTTTTTCCTGTCGGGGGCAGTTTCCATCTAAGTAAAATGTAGGAACCCTTCCCTCTGCTCTGTCGTGGCTCCTTGGGACGGTCGTTCTGTCTCATATCGCTTTATCCTTTTTCCTGTCGGGGCAGTTTCCATCTAAGTAAAATGTAGGAACCCTTCCCTCTGCCCTGTCGTGGCTCCTTGGGACGGTCGTTCTGTCTCCTCTCGCTTTATCCTTTTTCCTGTCGGGACAGTTTCCATCTAAGTAAAATGTAGGAACCCTTCCCTCTGCTCTGTCGTGGCTCCTTGGGATGGTCGTTTTGTCTCCTCTCGCATTATCCTTTTTCCTGTCGGGACAGTTTCCATCTAAGTAAAATGTAGGAACCCTTCCCTCTGCTCTATCGTGGCTCCTTGGGATGGTCGTTTTGTCTCCTCTCGCATTATCCTTTTTCCTGTCGGGGCAGTTTCCATCTAAGTAAAATGTGGGAACCCTTCCCTCTGCCCTGTCGTGGCTCCTTGGGACGGTCGTTCTGTCTCCTCTCGCTTTATCCTTTTCCTGTCGGGACAGTTTCCATCTAAGTAAAATGTAGGAACCCTTCCCTCTGCTCTGTCGTGGCTCCTTGGGATGGTCGTTTTGTCTCATCTCGCTTTATCCTTTTTCCTGTCGGGGCAGTTTCCATCTAAGTAAAATATAGGAACCCTTCCCTCTGCTCTGTCGTGGCTCCTTGGGATGGTCGTTCTGTCTCCTCTCGCATTATCCTTTTTCCTGTCGGGGCAGTTTCCATCTAAGTAAAATGTAGGAACTCTTCCCTCTGCTCTGTCGTGGCTCCTTGGGATGGTCGTTCTGTCTCCTCTCGCATTATCCTTTTTCCTGTCGGGGCAGTTTCCATCTAAGTAAAATGTGGGATCCCTTCCCTCTGCTCTGCCGAGGCTCCTTGAGACGGTCGTTCTGTCTCCTCTCGCTTTATCCTTTTTCCTGTCGGGGCAGCTTCCATCTAAGTAAAATGTAGGAACCCTTCCCTCTGCTCTGTCGTGGCTCCTTGGGATGGTCGTTTTGTCTCATCTCGCTTTATCCTTTTTTCTGTCGGGGCAGTTTCCATCTAAGTAAAATGTAGGAACCCTTCCCTCTGCTCTGTCGTGGCTCCTTGGGATGGTCGTTTTGTCTCATCTCGCTTTATCCTTTTTACTGTCGGGGCAGTTTCCATCTAAGTAAAATGTAGGAACCCTTCCCTCTGCTCTGTTGTGGCTCCTTGGGATGGTCGTTCTGTCTCGTCTCACTTTATTCTTTTTCCTGTCGGGGCAGTTTCCATCTAAGTAAAATGTAGGAACCCTTCCCTCTGCTCTGTCGTGGCTCCTTGGGATGGTCGTTTTGTCTCATCTCGCTTTATCCTTTTTCCTGTCGGGGCAGTTTCCATCTAAGTAAAATGTAGGAACCCTTCCCTCTGCTCTGTCGTGGCTCCTTGGGATGGTCGTTTTGTCTCATCTCGCTTTATCCTTTTTACTGTCGGGGCAGTTTCCATCTAAGTAAAATGTAGGAACCCTTCCCTCTGCTCTGTTGTGGCTCCTTGGGATGGTCGTTCTGTCTCGTCTCACTTTATCCTTTTTCCTGTCGGGGCAGTTTCCATCTAAGTAAAATGTAGGAACCCTTCCCTCTGCTCTGTCGTGGCTCCTTGGGATGGTCGTTTTGTCTCATCTCGCTTTATCCTTTTTCCTGTCGGGGCAGTTTCCATCTAAGTAAAATGTAGGAACCCTTCCCTCTGCCCTGTCGTGGCTCCTTGGGACGGTCGTTCTGTCTCCTCTCGCTTTATCCTTTTTCCTGTCGGGACAGTTTCCATCTAAGTAAAATGTAGGAACTCTTCCCTCTGCCCTGTCGTGGCTCCTTGGGATGGTCGTTCTGTCTCCTCTCGCATTATCCTTTTTCCTGTCGGGGCAGTTTCCATCTAAGTAAAATATAGGAACCCTTCCCTCTGCTCTGTCGTGGCTCCTTGGGATGGTCGTTCTGTCTCCTCTCGCATTATCCTTTTTCCTGTCGGGGCAGTTTCCATCTAAGTAAAATGTAGGAACTCTTCCCTCTGCTCTGTCGTGGCTCCTTGGGATGGTCGTTCTGTCTCCTCTCGCATTATCCTTTTTCCTGTCGGGGCAGTTTCCATCTAAGTAAAATGTGGGATCCCTTCCCTCTGCTCTGCCGAGGCTCCTTGAGACGGTCGTTCTGTCTCCTCTCGCTTTATCCTTTTTCCTGTCGGGGCAGCTTCCATCTAAGTAAAATGTAGGAACTCTTCCCTCTGCTCTGTCGTGGCTCCTTGGGATGGTCGTTCTGTCTCCTCTCGCATTATCCTTTTCGCTGTCGGAGGTAGTTTCCATCTAAGTAAAATGTGGGAACCCTTCCCTCTACTCTGCCGAGGCTCCTTGAGACGGTCGTTCTGTCTCCTCTCGCATTATCCTTTTTCCTGTCGGGGCAGTTTCCATCTAAGTAAAATGTGGGAACCCTTCCCTCTGCTCTGTCGTGGCTCCTTGGGATGGTCGTTTTGTCTCATCTCGTTTTATCCTTTTTCCTGTCGGGGCAGTTTCCATCTAAGTAAAATGTGGGAACCCTTCCCTCTGCTCTGCCGAGGCTCCTTGAGACGGTCGTTCTGTCTCCTCTCGCTTTATCCTTTTCGCTGTCGGGGCAGTTTCCATCTAAGTAAAATGTGGGAACCCTTCCCACTGCTCTGCCGAGGCTCCTTGAGACGGTCGTTCTGTCTCCTCTCGCTTTATCCTTTTCGCTGTCGGGGCAGTTTCCATCTAAGTAAAATGTGGGAACCCTTCCCTCTGCTCTGCCGAGGCTCCTTGAGACGGTCGTTTTGTCTCATCTCGCTTTATCCTTTTTCCTGTCGGGGCAGTTTCCATCTAAGTAAAATGTGGGAACCCTTCCCTCTG
The DNA here is from genome assembly GCA_030765055.1 of Mantis religiosa. Lineage (NCBI taxonomy): Eukaryota > Metazoa > Arthropoda > Insecta > Mantodea > Mantidae > Mantis > Mantis religiosa. The sequence continues at coordinate 416,785,370 of CM060950.1, forward strand.
CTCTGCCGAGGCTCCTTGAGACGGTCGTTCTGTCTCCTCTCGCTTTATCCTTTTCGCTGTCGGGGCAGTTTCCATCTAAGTAAAATGTGGGAACCCTTCCCTCTGCTCTGCCGAGGCTCCTTGAGACGGTCGTTCTGTCTCCTCTCGCATTATCCTTTTCGCTGTCGGGGGCAGTTTCCATTTAAGTAAAATGTAGGAACCCTTCCCTCTACTCTGCCCAGGCTCCTTGAGACGGTCGTTCTGTCTCCTCTCGCTTTATGCTTTTCCCCCGGGGATGTCCCAGTTGGGGGCCTAGGTACAATAAACCGTGTTTGCACTGCCATGGCAAGTCCCTCTGAAATAACCCAGCTCCGTTCCAATGTCTTTCATAAGCACTCATTTTGGATATTAAAAAAAGAAAACTAATCAGCAATCGTGGCATTTATTAAATTTTACACTTCGCATTACTACTTACCTCTTATAGCAACTACAGAAAGATTCATACTCTGCTTCCATAAAGAGATTTGTCTGAACTTAAAGACGCTCCCAACTAAAGCTTGCGTAGATGTAAACAAAACCATGTGACCGTCGATAGTAGTGCGCCTTCTTTCTATGATGCTTCTGTCGTGTAAATATCCCCTGCTACTACAAAAGTGTGGAGTGTGAGTTCGTTTTCCTAAAGCTCACAAGTGTGTACTAAGCATACCATAAAAACATATACTGCTACATAGTTAAGTTAAATAAGACCTGAAGCTTTCCTTGCGACGAATATGCCCAAGCTGTTCTGGGGAAGCAAGCCAGGCGAAAACACGATAAGAAATCGACGTTTCGGGAGTGTGCATCTCTTCCATCATCAGGATATTTATTAAATGTTATAACCACAAATGAATCACTGGATATAACACAAATATAAACAAAAACAAAACACTATCAGCATTCGCATTACTGAACAAAAGAATGCTTCCAGTAAATTAAGTGCCAGGTCAGGAGGTGGCATGAATATAGAAGATTAATTGGGTCAAAGAAACGTAACTATTTAACTTGATTATCAAGCTGTATTGAGCCTTCCTCGGTAGTGTAGATGGTAGCGTGTCTGTCCTACGTTCAAGATGTCCGGAGTTCGAATCTCTTTCAGGGCGAGTTATCTGGATAAGGATTCTCCGGAGTTTTCACTTGTCGTCGAAGACCAATGTCGGGTAACTCTAAGCTCCTTGGACCCCGGACTCATTTGAGCATTATTGCGATCATTTCATTCATCGTCCGATATGAGTTACCGCTGGAGGACGTAAATTAAAAAAAAAAATGTATTGATCTGTGCCTCATAAGTCGACGTATTTCCATTTTTAAGGCCGGTTTCCAAGTGGAACTGAACTGAAATCCAGCATCACGATTAAGCGTGCTCCTCTCAGAGCAAATGGCAGATGGGAGACGACCATCCTGGCATAATGCAACAGTTACTGGGAGCGGAGAATTCAGGAGGCTTTGGCCATTTCCTCCGAGATGAGCAAGCTTAATTGTGATGCTGGATTTCAGTTCAGTTCCTCTTGGAAACCGGCCTTAAAATGAAAATCCGTCGACTTATGAAGCTCAAACCAATACAGCTCAATAATCAAGTTAAGCAGTTTCTACGTTTCTTTGACCTAATTAATTTTCTATACTCACGCCACCTCCTGAACTGGCATTTAATTTACTGAAAACAACTGAAAACAATCTTTTGTTAAGTAATGTGAATTTTTGATAGTGTTTTTTCTTTGTTTATATTTGTGTTATATCCAGTGATTCATTTTATGGTTATAACATTTAATAAATATCCTGATGATGGGAAAGATGCACACTCCCTATACTTCGATTTCTAATCGTCTTTCCACCTGGCTTGCTTCCCGAGAGCAACTTGAACAGATAGTTAAGTTAGTTTGTAATTAAAGTAACTCATGCTGCGCGCGCATATTGAAAATGAGAGGCGTATCCAATTGTGAATCATGGCGGAACTGGCGAGTCATGAGAGCGGAAAGCCTTTATGAAGTTTGGAAAAGATAATAATATTGAATGTATTTAACTAGTTCGGTGAAACATTTCCAGATGAAGTAGTGAAGTTAACATGTGAGTTTACCGGTGTGTCGGTTTCCAGCATTTATAGTGCACGCAAGGAAAAAGCCACATTCGGTGAGGTTTCAGATCCCAACAACAAGATACCAATTTCCAAATCAATGACGAAGTGAATGGCGAAGTTTTCAAATCCTGGTTTGTAAAAATTCTCCCCAAATTACAACCGAATACCGTTAGTGTGAAGTTAGAACGCATACCAAACAAATCTTGGAAAAAAGTGACATCACATGGCTACAGAGTAAAAATATGGTTTTCCACGAGGGTCATGTTAAGGCGGAATTGCTGGCAATGGTCAAGTCTCATGCTAAAGAGTACGAAAAATACGTAATTGATGAAATGGCAAAACTTGCGGGTCACACTGTGCTTAGACTGCCACTTCATCATTGTTACTTGAATAGATCGAGCGATACGGAGACCTCGAACCTGGAGGGTGTCGAACCAACTTCCAGCTCAGATTAGAAGAATGCAATTGACGTAAGTAGCAGTTAATTTGCATGGATATTAATACTGTGCTGCGTGATACTTAGCTCGAAAAGTGTGCATTTAGTGTCGAAAATTTATATTAATATTACACTTAATGAAGGTTTAACGCCTGCCTTGGTAGCGTAGATGGTAACGTGTCTGCTTCACGTTCAGCATGTCTCGAGTTCGAATCTCGGTCAGTGCAAGTTACCTGGATAAGGCTTTTTCTGGGGTTTTCCCTTATCCTGAAAGACGAATGTCGGGTAACCCTAAGCTCCATGAACCCCGGTCACATTTAAGCATCATTTGACCCATTTCATTCATCGTCCGATATGACTTAACGTTGGAGGACGTAAATTAAATAAAAAAGTTTTAACAGTACTGTCATTCCGAACACACGTGGACACGGAGTGATACAAACCGATGTTTTGTTTACGGTACTTTATTCTCTCGTTGGACATAGTATATGGAGTTATGCGCTATGAA
>CM060950.1:416790902-416990902 GCA_030765055.1 Mantis religiosa
TGGCGCGGTCACTAGAAGTAAACTCGCACTCAAACTTTACGTTTTCCATCGGCAGGGAACAAGGGTTGCTGTAAAGCACAATACTCGCATAAATCAAAACCATAATATATTTAAAGAATATCCTATAAAATATCTTAAATTTAACATTTAACGGAATCTAAGAATTTGATCCAGCTTTAGTATACGACAACACCTTGAAATATCCTGAACACTCTCTGTGAGATAATAATTTATATGCATAGTTTAAAATTCACCTTCAAGAGGTCCCGAGTTCGAATCAGGATCAGAGTGAGTTACCGGATAAGCTTTACTTTCGGATTTTTTCCTTAATCTAAAAGACGAATATCGGCTAACTCTGTACTCTAGAGACCCTGGGCTCATTTGAACATCATTTCATCTATTTCATGCATCTTCCAGTATGACTTAACGTTGGAGGACGCAAAAATAAAAAAGAAATGAAGAAAGATATATTAAGAAAATGTTAATATAACGATGTAAGCACACTGCTGTAAGTGATTTAATTTCAATATATCAACTAGTGACAGAGTTTTAATACTATCAAATTAAGGAAATGAGGTACTGAATTTAGAAAGGGTATGAAAGTTATGTGATAGTAATAGCTCACCGAAGAGGGAGACGTTTAGTTATACCACTCTACGACCCGACGCATTGCCTAAGATTTGAGGCAGTAAGAAATGAAGAAAAAGCAGAGTTTAACTATTTACTACAGTCTGATTTTTAAAAGAATGTCATCTGTTTCTCCACGAGTGTGCTGCAATGTTATCCATCAGATCCCCTTTCTTTATCCTCTCAACGCTCGAAACATAAACAACAGTTCGAGTTATACCATCTCAACAAAAATATGCACAGTTAATCTGTATTAGCCTACTTTTAAAACAGAAAAAATGGTTGTTCGTACATTCACTGCGTTGTAGAGTCTTCACATGTGAGTTATTTTAAATAATCTTTTTTCCATACTTACCGTTATTGTTGCTATGCATCGTAAGTTGACATTCCCGCACAGTGCGGTAAGTATCGTAGATTATTTGAGAGGTGGGTCGTGTCCGCGTAATATAAAGCTGCGTAACTTTGCCTGATGCGTAGACACGATAACTCTTGTAGTTTCTATTAATGAATGTGAGCACTATAAATGACGAATAGATACAAACAATATCTTGCAATTTGATTATTCTCTGTGAAGATATATAACTTAATTATCCAGGTAACTCAACATTAGCGACATTCGAACTGGCGACCTCTTGAGTATGAGGCACACACGCTACCTCATACCACGAAGCTGGGCTAGAAACATATGTAAATGAACCGAATATGAGCTGCTTCTATATGTTTTTTAAAACAATGGAACCAGTAATTTTTAAATAGTAACTACTATGAAGAGCTTTACGGAAATTAAATAGCAAGAAATAGCTGAACACAAATAAGTAAATGAATAAGCAAAGTTGAGCCAATGTGGCAAATGTAATATCAGCGCTTCTTTAAAAGAATGATTCAATGTAACTGCCATTGAGAGCAAGACACTTCCTTCCTCCTTTCACCATATTCTCATATGCAGCTTGTAGCATCGCAGGTGGTCATCTCTTACATGATTAGCTGTTGCAGTTGCTCTAAAGTGTCGTGTCGCCTCGAATAAACCCGAAATTTGAGATTATCCCAGATGAAAATTCCAACATCTGGAGATCTTTATGGCCACACAGGATTACTAATGAACCTGTTGAGGAGAAAACACAATAAATCAGGTTATTCTTGCTGAGCACATTCCGGGAAAGATGATCTGGAAATTTGAATATCTTTCCAGGAAAGCAATTGTACCACTGGTGGTATGTGTAGGGGCACCATCCTGCTGGAACCAGTCATCGGGTTTTTTATTTTCATCCAGTTGGTCAATAAACTCAGATAAAATTTCCTCCCTATACCGCCGAGCGTTTGGTCTTCCTGCAAAGAAAATTGGGCCAATTATTCGCTGTCGCGACGTGGCAGACCAGATACCATTTTAATACTGTGGGATTTTCACAAACTGATTTGGAGGCTCAGAACCCTATTTGTGTGCATTTTGTGTGTTGACGCAGCCTGTTAACTCGAACCAGCATTCGTCTGAGTTGAAGAACAAACGGAGTGGCTCACCATCCTCAAAATACTCCACAAAGTAGTTGCAGAAACTTACACGGGTCGATAGATATTGCATTTGTAACTTATGCAACCGCGTGATTTTATATGGGTAGAGTTGAAGCACTTTCCTGACTGCCGGGTGGCAGGAAACAATGGAAAGTCCCGTCTCCCTAACTAGCTGCCACAAAGATGTCTGAAGCCTTTCTGCCATAATATTATTTATTACTTCTAGATTGTGACCAGTCACCTTATAGCGTTCAGTGCCTCTCTTGTTGCGAGTAACTGATCCTGTATCTTGCAAATGTGTGATGCACCTGTTAGTTTTAAAGGACATAAGGATACCAACAATAATAACGACATTTTAATTAACCGTGAGAAAGACACAGAATTTATATCATACACTGGTAAGACGTAAGACGTTCATGTTGCAAACAAAACTAGGTCAATTTGAGGGCACCTGGACACGTTTGACAACATTACGCTCCGAGGAACTTGCCTGAATGCGGGATGGCATTGCATAAACTCCTCTATGCAGCGGTTTAAATTATATTTATATGTCGCACAAATTGTAATGCCTGTACGAAAGTAGCATTCAACCATAAAGACCCCGGATACTGTGTCCATATACATGCAGGCAACCTTCAAAACGTACTATTTATACATCTGTACTAGAATGTTAATCACCATTACCGTAAGAGAGATAAAAGTGGAGGCTGGTTATATTAGTTATTAGTGCAACCACACTCAGAGCGATGCAGTTTGCTCACTATTCCGCAAACATTACCGCTTCTTCTCCGTAGAGAACACTATGATTTCAAGATAGACTCACTAGTCAACTATGACGTCATTGTTGCTCTATCGGAGGTCGGTAAATTACGAATAAAAATGAACACCGTGTAGCTTTACTGGTATGAAACAGAAATTTCTGGGCATTTGCGGCACTTATATGTACCAGGCATTGCCAGCGTTGTTAATAAACAAAATATGTTTTTATTTCTCTTTCATAATAAGGTCCTATTGGGTAGCAAGGCATGGGACTTAACAGATCAGTATTTTAGTATTTTGGGATTATGTATAGTCACATTTCTGATAAAGTATATCTGAAACTACAAATAAAACAACGATACGAAATATTTACAAAGTAGTATTCAAGTTTAGAAATATATATATTGTTTTAGTAGTTGTTTCACTTGTCTGTATGCTTGCTTAATGTGACAGAAGCCCACCTCTGTGGCGTAGGTGGTAGCGCATCTGCCTCATTTTCAACAGAGGTCCCGAGTTCGAATCCTGGTCAGGGTGAGTTATCTGTATAAGGTTTTTCCGAGATTTTTCCTGATCCTGAAAGATGAATGTCGGGTAACTTTAAGTTCTATTGAGCCTGCGCTCATTTGAGCATCACTTTCCAATTTCATTTATCGTTCGACATGAATTTACCGGTTGAAATACGTTAATAAACATGCCGCACTTCCATATTGTTATTTTGTGGGTTCGTAAAATTAAAAGTCCAATTGCACAAACTCAAAATGATCTTTATTTCCACCGAATTACAGTTGGAACATTCGCCGATTACATAGGATTACGTAGCGCACACAATTACAATCCACCAGTTCGTCTGTCACAGGTCCACTCCACACTCACAATTACGCACAGCTCCTCTGATACACGTGCACAGTCTTCCAGTCCGATCGCTAGCACTGCTCTTGTCACGGCTGCTCGCCAAGAACTCAACTGACTCGTCCACTGCATCCCTTAGATACGCAGATCGCTGTGTCTGGAACTTTCGAGGATCAGAACATCATCCCGATTGTTCGAGATGTCAGGGGAAGGGGAAAGAGACGTACAGTGCCTAGTGACACTTCCCTAACCATACCCTATGTTAGCGCTACAAGATAAATGGGTGTGCGTGACCTCAATGCCTCCTGTCCCCTACCTAGCTCCAGTTGGTCGAACCTTCCGATAATTGGGTGACACTGCTCCCTCCTCAAAGCTGGTTGTCCCAAACAGCACCATCGTAGCGGGCCAGGCGGTCCAGGTGTACCACCTACATCTTTCCTCGGGGCACCTTCTAGATGCGATAGACCACGTCGTTAATCCTCTTAACCACCCGGTATGGTCCTGCCCATGGCTGCTGGAGCTTCGGGCAGCGTCCCTTGGTCCGGGTAGGGCGGTACAACCAGACCAGGTGACCTTGCTGAAACCCTTGGCTGTTGGCTTGCGTGTCGTGTCGGGTCTTCATGCGGTCGCTAGCCTTCTGTATGTTCTGGCGGGCCATCTCGTGCATGTCGTGGAGGTGGTCCACCAGGTTCTCCACATACTCGTTCGCGGGACAGGCGGTCCAGGTGTACCACCATCTTTCCTCGGGGCACCTTCTGGATGTGGTAGACCACGTCGTTAATCCTCTTCACCACCCGGTACGGGCCTGGCCGTGGCTGCTGGAGCTTCGGGCAGCATCCCTTGGTCCGGGTAGGGCGGTACAACCAGACCAGGTGACCTTGCTGAAAACCTTGGCTGTTGGCTTGCCTGTCGTATCGGGTCTTCATGAGGTCGCTCGCCTTCTGGATGTTCTGGCGAGCCATCTCGTGCATGTCGTGGAGGTGGTCCACCAGGTTCTCCACATACTCGGTCGCTGGCTGTTTCACTTCCGGAGGGCTTCTAAAGCCAGGTCACAAGGGAGGCGTAACTCTCCGCCGAAAATTAAGCTGGCTGGCTTCATCCCCGTGGTGTCGTGTGTTGACGAGCGGTAGGCCAGGCAGAACATTGGCACCTTGACGTCCCAGTTCGCTAATGGCTGGCCACGACCTGCCTCATGTAATCCTCTAAGGTCTTGATGTATCTTTCGAATATGCCATCCGACTGGCGATGTAGAGTCTTCGTGCGGGTCTTGTTAACCCCATGCCTTTCTAGTGCCTCTTTCATCAGGTTGGATTAAAAATTGGTACCCTTGTCACTGTGCAGCTCTAATGGCACCCCAAATCAGCAGAACACTTGCTCAACGAGGCAGTCTTTGATTGTCTTTGCCTCTTGGTTCGGGATGGCATACACCTCCGGCCACTTGGTGAAGTAGTTCACGACCACCATTAGGTACATGTGGCCTCGGTCGGACACTGGGAACGGTCCAGCTATGTCAACGGTGATCCTTTCGAATAGCGCTCCGACGTTGTACTGCTGCATGCGACCCCGGCTTCTAGTCTGGGGGCCGGCGTCCGCGATTCGCTGCGCACACGTGGCACTAACGGCACAATCTCTCAGCGTCTGCTCCGAGCCTCAACCAGTAGTAGCGCTGCCGTAGTTTATCAATCGTTCGGTTCGCTCCAAGGTGTCCTCCTGAAGTACCGGCGTGCACTTCCTCTAAGACTTCCGGGACCTTACTCCGGGGAAGTACCAACTGTTCTCTCTGCGTCTTCCCATCGGGTGATTCCAATAGCCGGAACAGCACGCCATCTCTGGTCTTCAACGAGTCCCTTTCGGCCCAGTACGATTTTTAGGTGGCGCTTCTCGGTGCGATGTCCACCCAGGTTGGTCCTGTCCCTGCCTCCAGTTCCCTCAAGAGTAGCCCCAAGTCTGCGTCCACCAGCTGCTCCCTCCTCAGGCCTGCGCTATCCCAGCCATCCGCAGGCACTGCCGTGACTACTCGGACAGCTGCGGCATGCTTCTTCTCTTCCACTCTTGTGCACTGGCGGCAATCCTCTGGAAAGGTTCTTCGGCACATAGGGTCTGCGTTACCGTGACTCTTCCCTCTGCGATGTTCCGAGGTGAAGTCGTACTTCTGCAGCCTTTGGACCCAACGTACTGTCTGGCCTTCCAGGTTCTTAAAGATCAATAACCAGGTTACGGCGGAATTGTCTGTCCTCAGGTGGAATGGCTGACCGTACAGGTACTTGTGGAAGTGCTCTAAGGTCTTTATTACCGCCAATAATTCACACCGGGTGACGCAGTAGTTCTCTGCCTTGGACAGCGTCTTGCTGTAGTAGACTATCACGCGCTCGTGGCCGTCCTGAACTTGGGGTGGGACGCCTCCAATACAGTGGTGGCTGGCATCGGTGTCTACAATGATGGCGCCGCCTGGTTGTGGACATCCCACAATAGGAGCACTGCATAGTATCTTCTTCAGGCGCTGGAAAGTATCTTCGGCGTCCTCCGTCCTCCGTCCACACATAAGGTCGATGTTCTGCTGTCAGGCCGGCGAGGGGCTTGGCGATGTTGGAGAACCCCTTTATGAAGCGTCGGTAATAACTACACAGCCCCAGGAAACTGCGCAACTCTTTCGTATCCGTGGACGAGGCCAATCTCTCACAGCCTGTGTGTCCTCCGGGTCTGTGGCCACTCTGGTTGATGAGATTATGTGGCCTAAGTAGTTAATTTCCTTGTGGAAGAGCTGGCACTTCTTCGCGTTCAGCTTCAAGTTCGTCTCTTGCGGGCTCTGTAGCATCCTACTCAGATTCTCGACATGGTTTCAAAAGTCTTACTGACGATGATGATGTCATCCAGGTATAGCAGGCAGGCGTCGTCCTCTCATCACTGACTCCATGAGCGGTTGGAAGGTAGCCGGTGCGTTGCAGAGGCCAAAAGCATAACTGTGAACTGCCAGAGCCCTTGTCCTGTCGAGAATGCGGTCTTCTCCTTTTCTCTCCGGTCTTGAGCTACCTGCCAGTAGCCCGACTTCAGGTCAACGGTCGAGAACCACTGTGCACCTGCTAGTGTGTCCAGGGTGTCGTCAATCCGGGGTAAGGGGAAACAGTCCTTCCGGGTGACAGTGTTCAGCTTCCTGTAGTCCACGCAGAAGCGTAGCTCGCCATTCGTCTCCGTCATCAAGACTGCAGGGCAAGACCATGGGCTGTCAGACTCCTCAATAACTCCCCTGGATCTCATGTCCTCCAGCATGTCTCGTACCGCCGTTTGTTTTGCCAGCAGGATGCGTCTAGAATGTTGCCGAGTAGGCCGGGCGTCTCTGGTGTCGATGCGGTGAAGCACTTCGTCCGTTCGGCCGTAGTCACTGCTGCCTTGGCTGAAGACGCGCTGGTAACGTCTCACCAGTAACCCTTCTAGCCGGGGCCCCAGGTGTTGCGCCGGCACTGGCTTCTGTGTCTTGTCGTTTGCTGTTACGCTCACCATGGGCTCGCACGTTCTCAAATCCGTCCCGGCCTGGACGTCGAAATCGGTGTCCGCTGGATTTAGCAGTTTCCCTGGCACCTCCTCTCGGCACGGCAGCAATGCCCTAACCACACATATTCAGTGTACAGGCGTCTTCTGGTCCAGGATCATGTTGCTGGTTCACTGGCCTTTCAGTCGCGCCGTCACCACATCCACGCTCCTCGCGGGGAAAACCACGTCTTCGTTCAAGACGACCGTGCAGATTACAAGGCGCTCTTGGGGTTGACGGAGTATAACCTCTTCTCCGTTGAGCCGCAGGACGTTTCTGACGACTTCGACCGTCACCCTGTGGCTCCTGAGGGCATCCAGTCTCAGAATCACTTCCTCAGCCAGCTTCGCGACCAACACCCACAGACGCACAGCTCTCCGTCCCAAGGTAAGCTTCAGCAGAACTTCTCTCTACACTGGCAAGGTGTTGCCCGATGCCGCCATCAACTGGTATGGTCGGCTCGGCTTCCTGGGTATCAAACAATTGGCTATGTCGGGTCTGATGATGGTCACGGCTGCCCCGGTGTCCACCAGCACGCGGCATGGCTTCCCTCTCATCCAACCATCCGCGATGAGGCTGTCATCTGTCCGCCGGCTGACAGCGCGCAGTGTCACTCGAGGGGATGGTGGTGATGGGGCCGACGTGCCCGTCGCCACCACGACCCTTACTCGTTTCCCGGCTGCTCTTCCTGGTGCGGGCAATCTCTCTCCAGGTGTCCCGGCTATCCACATCCCCAACACAGGCCACTAGGTCTTCGCCGGCGTCTCTCGGCTGGTTTTCTGTCTTCGGTGTATCGGATAGTCCTCGTTCTCGACGTCGGGGTAGCCGTCATGTTGGCCACCTCCATCCTCAATGCTTCTGTCAGCGCATCGTGGATAGCTGTGTAGTCGCCAAGCATTTGGCGCTGACGTAACTCGGTGGTTCGTACCCTGTCGACAAAGGCGTAGGCGGCTTCCCGGGATACGAACTCCGGCGGAACGTCAACCAAGGCCTTGCTAGCCAGCTGCTCAATCGCCAGGGCGAACTCCTACAGCGTCTCCCTTGGCTGTTGCGACCTTATCTTCAGCTGACTGCGGTATGCCGCGGCTAGGTGGTGGTTCCCGAAACGGTTCTCCAGGGCTTCCCAGATATCCTCGGGGCAGCTGCAGTCTGGTCCGCGTTAAGGACTTCCGCGGCTCGTCCCTGGAGGCTGGCTATTAGCTGTGCGGCCTGTTCCTCTGGTGACCACTTGTTGTGCCTGGCCACCGTGTCGTCGCATTTATTATGTTTGACGCGCGCCGATGTTGGGTCGCGTCCCGGCGCGTCGGCCTTCAAGTCCTTTAACCTCCTGCCGACAATGTCCTCCATCATGGCGTTCAGGGACTTTGTATTGCTGTCGGCCTTTCCCTCCAGGTTGTTTACGCGGTTCGCAGGGCCTTTGACGTCTTCCTCCGTGGCGTACAGGGACTTCAGGCATTATTGTCGGCCTTTTCCTCTAAATCATTAAGGCGCTCGTCTACTTGATCCATCCGCTTGCCCAGCTTCGCGACGTCATCCCTCACGCCGGCCAACTGTTCCTAAAATTTAGAGGCGAGAACCTCGTTCGCCACCTTCGTTTCCTTGGTCAGGCTGTCGTTTGCTGCTCTCATTTCTGTGGTTAATTCAGCCTTCATTGCAGTCAGATTGTGATTTGCCGTCTCTAACTTTGCGGCCAGGTCGCTATTCGCCGCTTCTTATTTCGCAGCGAGGCTATCTTTCGCCGTATTTATTTCTTTCAGTTCCGCTGCCAGGTTGTTGTTTGCCGTCTCCGTCTTCGTTGATAATTCGTTCATCTTCAGGGCCAAATTGTTATTTGCCGTCTCCATCTTTTCTAAAATCTGTGCCAATGCAGCCTCCATCGCTGTAATAGCCCACTTCTGACACCAGTTGTGACTTTGTGGGTTCGTGAAATTAAAAGTCCAATTTCACAAACTCAAAATGTTCTTTATTTCCACCGAATTACAGTTGGAACACTTGCCGATCACATAGGATTTCGTAGGGCACACAATTACAATCCACCATTTCGTCTGTCACAGGTCCACTCCACACTCACAATTACGTACAACTCCTCTGATACACGTACGCAGTCTTCCAGTCCGTTTGCTAGCACTGCTCTTGTCACGGCTGCCTGCCAAGAACTCAACTGACTCGTCCACTGCATCCCTTAGATACGCAGATCGCTGTGTCTGGAACGTTCGAGGCTCAGAACATCATCCCGGTTGTTCGAGACGTCAGGGGAAGGGGAAAGAGACGGACAGTGCCTAGTGACACTTCCCTAACCATCCCCTTAGTTAGCGCTACAAGATGTCATGATGATGTTGCCACCCAGTCCGTGAAAGATCTGGTCGTTTCTTTGCAATGTGCTTCCTCAGTGTACCCAATACTGACGTGTAGTATGCTGCTGTAACAGTAGTTTGAGGGGGAACTGCATTCTGGAATCATTCCATTACAGTCAAGAAATGCGATCACCATCTCTTTCCCTTCAGATGGAACAACTTTTGCCTTTTTTTGGTGTTGGAGAACCTGGCGATTTCCACACTGTGATGGCTTGTTTTCCTTCAGGATCATAATGATGCAGCTATGACTCATCACCTGTGATAATCGATTTAAAAAATACATCCCCTCCGTCAGTAAGGAAACGCAGCACCTCACGGCTTGTCTCCATTCGCACAGCCTTTTGTCCTGTAGTCAGCAGACGTGGCACCTAACGAGCACAAACTTAGGTCATACATAGATGGTCGTGCATAATGGTAAACACACTGCCATATGTAATTCTCAACACTTCACTGAGGTTACGTAATGTTATACGCCGATTCTCGCGTACAATCACAGTAGCTGTGTTGATGTTGACCAGTCACAGCAGAAGCCGAAACACCAAGCCCAACTGAATTGACACTGACAAATCGGCCTTCTTTGAAGTCCTTGAACCACCTAACACTGTTGTACGAGGTAGTGCATATTCACTGTACGCTTTCTTCAGCTTTTCATAAGTTTCGTTTGCTGTATGTTTTAAACGAAAACAGAATTTGATTGCACTGTACTGCTCCTCTCGCGTCACCTCTACTGTCTGGTATGCGAAATGCACGTAGTGTCTACAAAATAGAGCATTACTACCAACCTACGAATACGAGAGTGCTGCCGCCTACCGACATTATACATAAATCCCGCCCTTATCAAATATTTATGTTACAGATACGAAACTATCATGGAAGCTACAGGAAAAAACCAGTGTCAGTCTTTGTTGATCACCCATCTTATGCGGTAGTACTTTAAAATATATCATAAACCCTGAAAATTGTGGGTTTTGCAATTACTTTTTGAGGTTAGTCTTTAAATAAAGTGAGGCTAAATGCTTGGCTCTTCGTTTTATGATTTACAGAAATTTGCTCCATGTATTTAGCACTTAAAGTTACTGTTTTGATTGGATAATTACAAAAGTAAACTGGTACGATAATGCAAGAGAACGGCATATAATAAAGGTAACACGATGCAGTGAAATGTACAGTGGTAACACTAAACTGAATGAGTTGTTGACTATACATTTGGTTACATTTATATTTACACAAATTTAAATTTTCTTTTAAATACAGGAATCAAAAGGTGTAGCTCGTTATGAAGGAGAAGGATGCTGCCGTCTTCTTGGAATTTAGAACAGTTATATGGGATATGGTGCACTATTTTATCCTTAAAGAAGGTGTTGCAGAAGAAGATATTAATATATATAAATCTATCAGTGCTTTTCGTGAAGAACTCCTTCAAACTGTATTTGATATGAAAAAAGCAGGTGCTGCTTTTGAATATAAAGATGGTATCTTGGTGAATTAATTTGAAGTGCTGATTCACACATTTACTTTCTTACTTTTTACTCTCTCCCTGTTCCAAAAAAGGTGCTGTTTATAACAGTCCTTATTGATGAAGAAAGAGTGTAAAATGTTGAAACAGAATACCAAAGAGAACAAAATATTGATTTAAAAAAAACGTTGAAGCAAAGCATAGAAATATTGTAATGGTTTGCACTAGAGTTTATACCAAAATAACCATAGTTTAGAAGTGCATAAGTGCTAATGTTCATTGGCTATGTTAAATTTATTTATATTTATTTATTAAGGAAAGACCTAACTGGCTTCTGTTGTAATGTAAAAGAGTGGCACGATATTAAAAGTTATTTATCTTCACATATGAGAGTAATCCCAAGAGTGGACTCTCCAGTTTTGTTTAAACTACAAAGTGGTTCATCACTCCTCAACAAGATACCACCGCAACAGCCAACCAAAACAGGACATTACTAAGAGCCAGACAGCTGCTTCTGAGCATGGAAGCAAGAGGTCTTGAAACCAGTTAAATCAGAATAAAGTAAAATTAAAAATTAATGAAAGTTAATCTGACTCAATAAACACGTGATAGTCACAGGCTGCTAAGTCTGCATTATAGGGTGGGTAATTGATGTCTTATCCAACCAACCAATCTATTGCAGAATATTCACAGTTTCATGGGCACTGTGTGGCTAGCATTGTTCTGAAGAAGGCTGCACCCTTACTCAGTATTCTTCTAAGATCTGAAATAGCAATTTTAGTTTTCTAAAATTTCATAATGCTCGTCAGCACCTAGTGCTGATCTGCCCTTAGCTAAATAAATACTATTTGAATACTATTTAAAAATTTATAAATTCCAACAGAGCAGGATGCCTCAGGTGGTTTCGTCTTTGGCGTGTATTCAGCAGTTCTGAGTTCTATTCCAATGGCCAAACTACCTTACCCATGGGTTTTTCAGGGGTTTTCCCGGGTTTCTAGGCAAATGCTGGATAGGTTAATTACATCCCTCAAATTTTCTGTTCCTCCAATATCATTTCACATCATATCTCATCAGGTCGTCTCTTTCAGGGTAGAAGTGTTGGTGGAGTCTTGACATTACATGGCAGGATGATATGCTCCTGGTAAACTCCTCCTTCTCCAGTAACACGGTCTCTGGGCCGACCTGGTGGACCATTTCAGGAACTCGATGGGTGGGATGTCCATTAAATTGACCTGCCACAGAGTTTCCAGCTGGTAAAGTGTAGGGAATCCGCCCTCTGCACCTGTTGTAGCTTCTTGAGATGCCTGCCTCTGTCTTCTCTCGCCTCATTTTTCCTCCCAGGAATGCCCCACTTGGAGGCATAGGTACAATAGACCAAGTTTGGACCTCTGTGCTGAATATCCAGCATAGAAAGTACCACAACATGCAAATGCTTCTCTTATAAACATGCAGGAATATTAGCAAGTTCTTGTGAATGAGAGGAGAGAAAGAAAGATGCAATAGGCCACAAAAAATATACCTTAATGAATATTTAGAAATTAGAAAAAATGTTATTGGATGCTAAATTTATTTGTAGAAACCCCAAGAAAATGACATTTTCACACCAATATTTTAAACTTATGATATTTTAACTAAAATAATTAACCATTGAGAGAGCAAAAGTTTTGAGAAAGTTTCTATATGAAGGATAGTTTGTTTTGGAACAATTTTGTAATCTCTTCTCTACTTCCTGATTAGAAAATGGACACTTACCAGACACATCTGCCAACTCTCACAGTTATTATGTTTAAGGATAAGTAAATTATATTGCAGTTCCATTCAGTATGAAACCTGGAGAGAAGTGTCAACTGTAAGTAAGTCGCAGAGAATTTGAGAGACTATATTCTCCACTAAATGGCAGCCTGATCTTGAAAACACTGCAGCACAAGAGCCAAAAGATGCAGCCCTTTGTTCTTGCCTCTATAATGGTCAAAGGGAAAAAAATTAATTGCAATGGCAAAGTCAAAAGGTGAGGAAATTTGAATGAGAATTTTGATCAAATAAAATAATTTGAAATATTTTATAGCAATGTTTCCCGTCTCTACTGCTTAAAGTACCAGTATTGCAGTCTGTCCAAAACAGATATTGAGAAATAGACATGACGTCCCTTGCAGTTGAGTTCTGCATATTACTACAAATCTCTTTGTAATGCAAGGTTTAGCATCTTCCAAGAAAAAACCACAATCTTCCCAACTCAAACTACCCCTTACATAGAAAATTGTTGAAAATTTTTCATTTTATATAAAATGGTTAACCATTTGGTTCAAATACCATTAAAATTTCAGATATGTTCATAACAAATGAAATGTATATCTTAAATTTTATGGAATAATCTCACATATCGTCTTTATTTTGGATGACTGTTATAGTATAAATGATGGTTGGTTGGTATCTAATGTTGAGCAATTGATAATAAAATCATTCGCTCTCTTGCACTCCAATATTTAGCGCGAAGATTGGTCTCTTCTATAAAAGCTGGACAGTGGATGAGGTGATTTTTATCCATATCCTCATTTAGATTGCAGAAGGGGCATATAGGTGGATCTGTTATGCCAAATCTGTGCAGGTGTTAACTGAGGCAGTCTGACCTGTTAGTAATCTGAATATTGCCACTGCAGATTTTCTTTGTAGTGAAGTAATGTTATAAGTTTGTAGATATTCCCATTCCTTTCAAGATGTTTTTATGGTGTATTCTTCCATAAGTTGTTTGATATATTTATTTGAAATAATTCTTTTGATAGAGTGAAAGGGTTCTGGAATAGTAGTTTGGCTCAAAACAATTTTGCTACCCATTTTGGACAGAAAATCAGCAGTTTCATTTCCTATCACTCCACAATGGGCCGGAATCCACTGGAGTACAACTTCTTTATGTAAATGTGATAACTGTTTTATCATTTTGTGGCATGCAATAATTTTGATACTTTTAGGTGTTGTATCTCGTGTTATAGCAAGAATGGCTGCTTTGGAGTCAGACAGTATTACAACCTTTGTAAATTTTTGAATGTGATATAAAGGATTTTGTAAACTTAGTAGGGTTGCTAAAATTTCCCCATCAAAGTTTGTTGAATTTTTGTTTAGTTTACAGTAAAAGGAGAAAAGTGGGCATACCACACCAGCACCAGTGCCACCCTCATTTGTTAGGCTGGAACCATCTGTAAAAATATGCGTCCATTCAGGAGCAGGATATCTTAAGTTTATTGTTTCCAGTGACAGTTGTTTTTAGGTGGAATTGGGGGTTTCAGATTTTGTGATAGTTTCTGTCAAATGGAGGTTATATTCAATTTCTAAAAATTCTAGAGGGTTGCTCCTCATCTGCATAGTTTCTTTTGTGTGTGGAAGTTGTAATCTCTGGCTGATTTCTTGTACTATGCATAAAAAGCTTTGCTAAGATTTTAAAAATACTTGTGGTTTTCTTTGGACCCAGTTATTATAGGGTAGCCTTAAGATTTTTTCACATTGTGTGATTGCTGCTTTCTCAATTTCAAATGTTATGTTTGGATTATTTGTTAAAATTTGCACAGCAATAATTGGTGTAGTTTTAACAGCTCCTGTTATGAGGCGGAGGATTTGGTTCTGTAATTTATTAAGTTTTTCTACAGTTTATTATTAAGTTTTTTAAGTTTTTTAAGTTGTACTCCAATACAAATAGTATAAACAATGAACTGAAAAGAAATGTAGGTCTTATTAAAACATAAAACTTATTAAAAATATAAATTTTTTGAACATATCTCCAACATATTCCTTGATATATGTTTGAATTTTTCAATACAACACCAAAGGCATTATTTGTTGGTTTATGACTTGACCATGTTAAGACAATGGAAGTTCTAAGCAATGACATAGTGACCACCTGTTAAAAGATTTAACTACTGCACCCTCCTCTGTAGCATAGATGTTAGCATGTCCATCTCATGTTCAAGAGATTCCAAGTTCTAATCTCGGTCATTGTGAGTTTTATGGATAAGGATTTTTTTTTTTCCGGTGTTTTCCCTTATCTTGAAGATGAAGGTCTGGTAACTCTAAGCTCTATATACCCTAGACTATAGAGTAAGACAGGAGTAAGGCAGGGATGTAAACTTACTACAGTATTATTTAACCCATATTTCGATGGTGTTTGAGAGGAGATATCAAGTTGTAGTGTACATTCACCAGTTATTAAAAATAAGGATGTCCCAGGGTCACTGTTTGCAGATGACCCAGTAGTTGGGTCCATATCAAGTGGAGAGCTGAGAAGTGCAATCGAGGCAGCCAATTCTTATTGCACTAAATGAGGTTTTGAAAGTGAATGAAAAGAACACCAAGATTATGCTCTTCAAAAAAGGATACAGGTTGCATAAGGATGAGCAATGGATGTTAAGATATGTGATTATTTGGGGACAAGTTTGAGTTCAGATTGTAGCTGGAAAGAACAAAAACAGATGTCTGTGGTAAAAGGTAAGAGGGCCATGAGGGTGATAAGATCATGCTACAGTAAACTGCAATATAAATGTCAAATGTTTGGAGAGGATTTATATGGCAGTAAAATGTCATACAGAACAGAGGTATGGGGATTAGATGACTCTTGGAGAGAGACTAATAGAGTGCATAGATGCTTTTGTAAATATACATTGGGATTACTGATAGCATCACCTAATGGAGCAGCACAATTGGAATTGGGCAGGCATTGTACTAAAATTAAAATCGTGTCAAGGGCAATGAAATATTTATACAGAATCGCTAACTAGGAATATGGCAATATAATTAAAGAATGTTTTCAAATTCAAAGAGGAAGTAATGTGGGAGGATCTTGGACACACAAAATAAACGACATGTTGAAGCAGATAGGTCTGAGTCATTCTTAGATAAATGCAGATTATGGGTATGAAGGCCCCTGCAAAGATGGAGTTTGACAGATACCCAGAATTTGCTTTAACGACTGAGGGAAACCTCAGGAAAACCTCAGTCAGGTATACAATTGAGATTTTAATTGACATTTCATATACATTGTAAAAACATAGATCATCTGGAGTAAAATCTTGGTCTTGCAGTTTGTTGTCAGGCTTCTTCTTAAGACATAGTGCATCTCCCAGACAAACAGGATCCATGAAACAAAAAAGTTCAAAGGTAAAACTTATTTACTAATTTCTAATACTATATAAACAGGTGATTTAGTACAAATGGTAATCAAAATTGGATATTCATGAATTCATCAACTGAGTAAAACATATATTTTAAGGGTAAGTTTTTAACTTTATTTTTAAACGCTTTGAACTGCAGAAATTTGATGGTCTCTGGAATTTTATTGTACAAGTTAACACCTTTATGGGAAACTGAATTCAAAAGTTTGGTTAATCTATGTTGTTGGAGAGGGATAGATGTTGCTATTCATGTACTGTATGAATGATTTTCACTGTTAAGCTTAAATTGCTTTTATTTTCATGTATGAATGAAACTGTTTCTAAGATATAAATACATGGTAAGGGTAGAATTTTTAGATCTGAAAAAACTGGTTTACTTGGAGTACATTGGTTCACTCTTTTGATTAATATTATTATTCTTTTTGTAATTTGAACTCATTAATGCAGTTGTTGGAAGATCCCCAAAATGGAATTCCATATTTCAATACTGAGTACACACAGCCAAAACAAACTGTAGTTATTTTATTGATTATTATAAAAGGGTAAAAGTGTTCCTGGTAGACCTCATTGGGCGCAGAGAAAATCTTGTTTCTTCACGACAATATGCAATTCAATTCAAATTTATTCATCCTGTAAAATCAAATCTGCACATAGTACCTTGATATAGGATATATCAGTAAATTTACACTTTATATTACAAAGTTAAACATCAAATATACCTAGCCTACATTAAATTATAATGTAACACAAATTGGATATAATTATAAATGAGAGAAATGAACAAGCTAAGTAGATTCATGTCTTATGATTATCAGGCTCCTGCAAAGAAGCTAAGATTAGAGTATACTGACAGACAAGACATTTTTGCTAGTACAAGCGACAAAAGCTCACTGAGGTTATATAGAGGAAATAAAATTAACCTGGGGGAGGGAAGGATATATAGACATATGTAATAAGTTAGGGCGAGAAGCTTTTGCTTGGGCGAGAACAGGACTGAGAAACTTGAAAGGTGTATGTGAAGATAGGGAGCTAGATAAATGTCCATTTTGTGGAGAACAAAATGCGGACTTCCATTGTATATTTTATTGTAGTGAAACAAAGATATGGAGAGAGCAGGTCTGGCTATATAAATGGGACAATTTGGGGGGGTGAAGTAGTAATTAGAAAACTTTTGTCACTAAAAGGGGAAAAGAACAGAAGTCTAGGGAATTATTTAGGGAAAGTTTAAGTGAAATGGCTAAGAACAACTGAGAGAAAAATGTAGATAAGGATAGGTGAATTGGCAAAATGTGTAAAAAGGAGTAGAGGGCCTCCAGTACGCAGAAACCTAGGGTTAAGTGTAGGGAGACTAAATTTTTAATCAATGGAAAGCAACATGATAGGATTTTCAGGATTGAGAAGTATATGGAATTTTCTGTTATGGATTTTATAATTGTAATTTTGATTTTGTATTTCCATTTGATGATCTAAAAGGAAAGTTGAAAAATTAATTACAAATATATCCTAGAGTCATTGGAACACCATGTCATTCATCGTCTGATATGACTTAACATGGGATGTTTTCCCTTATCCTGAGAGATGAATGTGTGGCAACTCTAAGCTGTGTATACCCTGTGCTCATCTGAACATCATTTTATTCATCATCCAATATGACTTAATGTGGGGCAATAATTATATATAAAAATAGCATCCAGCTTCCTAGGGACAACCTTTGGTTAACATTCTACTAAAATCTCCATTGCCTGTTTTATAGTTTACACACTGATTTCTGCAATAATCTACAATGATTTTATGAAATTTTTCTGAGTATTCCATTTGGAGAGAGGTGCTACAGAAAATAGGCCAACATGGATTGTGAAATATGTCTTTTATATCAACTGAAATACTCTATTTCAGATTCTAAGGATATCTATAGTATAGTTTATTGCTTCTTTTACTGACTTCCTAGGCCTAAATTCATGAGAAGAAGAGAATACAAATGGCAGTGTATCACTAAGGAAGTGCAAATAATGTAAATAAAGTTTTGGGGATAATTTTGGATGAACAACTAAGATGAACCAACCTCATTGATTATATTGTAAAGAAACTAAATACAGCTTACTTGAGTATATATTGCTTTGCACAGATAACTAGTCTAGAAATAAGAAAGATATTATATTAGTTAATTGATGAAAAATAATATTTTCTTCACACTAGCCGTATATAGGCCGTAGCATTAAATTTTTCATGTCGAATCTATCAAAAGATGTTATATTTTATTTATTTTCAGTCAGTACTTGCGATTCTTTTCATGCAAGTCTATGATTTAATTTGGAGGAAAATTTCAAAACCTTCTACACAGCTTTGTTCTCCTCTACGAGCATGTCTGGAAAGCTGACCAGCAGCTGCAGAACCTTCTGAAGGTGTGCTAGGCAAAAACTCTGTCAACACCTGATGAACGGATAAAGCTTTGCTACAAAGTGGACAAACCAGAGAGAGGCTCCTCTTAGTAAATGGCTATGTGTAAATATGCAATGGTCAATCTGCAATCGAGCCAACTTCACCTCCTCTCGACAAGATGAATGACAGGAAGTAATCCAGGGAATCGAAAGTTCCTTCAATGATCTAAGTTTATTTCCACTGAGATTGGAGCACTCTTCTCGCCAGCAGGACTGCACAGCTCCACACAATTCAAGTCTAAAAATTTCCGAGGTGACAAACTGTATATTAATCCCGGGCTGCATATGGGTATCTTTAATGCTGAATTCGCCATTTTATTCCCTGGCAAGCCATGACCAGGGATCCATACACACAGCATGCTAACGCCGGAGATGTAAAACATAGAGGGTGTCCTGCACAATAAGATGGTAGTTGTAGAGAGTGCTGAAGGCTCTGAAGTGCAGTAAGGGAGTCACTTAAGATTAAGCAGTCCATTAAATGAGTAAGTCATATTTAGACCATATTTCATTAGTGAGGTGTTTCAGGAACCTTCACTCCCATTCTCAGCTTACAACTCACTACACTTACAACTTAAAAAACTTGCTGTGAATATCCTTAAGACACAGAATCTCCCACACTGAGAGGACAGATAAATTGTGCAGAATGTGATCAAACATGCATAGTCAAGACAAAAAAGGATATAAGAAATATAAAAATCAAAGTCAAAGAATATCTCCAATGCTTAAAATACAAGAGACAGAAAATTTAGTTGTAGGAGTACACTTTACAAACAACTATCATGAAGTCAACCTCCTCAAGATGGTGTAAACTGTCAATATGGGAAACATTTACCTTAAGAACAACAAAGACCAGCCAGCAAGTTCATATCAGTATAACTGAAACGACGCAAATACGTCAACAGTCAGTTGTTGCTTGCAAAACATGTAAATGACGTAGTGTAAACATAACTGACCCTCAATTTACTTCCTGTTCAAAAGTTTTCGAATTATTAGTGACTTACGTTGTTAACTGTGATAAGCATGCAACATTATCAGATGCTTACTTTCTTCTCGGGCAGCCAGCCAGGTGAAAAGATGATTAGATATCAACGTTTCAGAAGTGTGCATCTCTCCCATTATCAAGATATTTATAAAATGTTATAACTACAAATAAAACACTGGATATAACACAACTATAAACAAAGACAAAACACTATCAAAATTTGCATTACTGAACAAAAATACTGTTTTCAGCAAATTAAATGCCAGGTCAAGAGATGGCGTGAATATAGAAAATTGTGTCAAAGAAACCTAACTACTTAACTTGATTATCAAGCTGTATTGATCTTTGCTTCTTAAATCGACAAATTTCCATTTTTAGGGCCGGTTTCCAAGAGGAGCTGAACTGAAATCCAGCATCACGATTAAGAGTGCTCTATTCAGAGGAAATCACCAAAGCTTCCTTAATTCTCTGCTCCCAGTAATTGTTGCATTTTGCCAAGATGGTGGTCTCCCGAAAATTGGCTCTATGGTCCTTATCAAAACAATGCTCTGCCAGCCCAGACTTCTCAGGTTGCATTAAATGAATGCTCCTTTAATGCTCGATTATTTTAGTAGTGATGGTCCTTCTGTTTTGTCCTATATACAGTGTCCCACATTCACATGGAATGCGGTACACTCCCGCAACTTGGAAGTCCAGTTTGTCTTTCACTGGTCTCAACAGATGTTTAATCTTCGGAGGTGGCTTGTGGATTGTCCTGATGTTGTATTTGGCTAGAATTGTGCTGATTCTGCCAGATAGATTGTCAGTAAACGGGATGCAGGCTGTAGCGGTAGGCTTAACTGACGTTTGCTGTATTACAGGTTTCCTTTTCTTAGCTTTGGTGATCGAGGCTTCAACATCATATTTGGAGTAGCCATTTTTACGGAAAGTGAGTCTCAGGTGCTGTAATTCTTATTATAAGTGCCTGGGATCAGAGATAGACAAAGCTCTGTGGGCCAGTGTATTGAGAACTCCCAGTCGTTGAGACTTATGATGGAAACTATGAGCATTCAGATACAGATCAGTGTGTGTAGGCCTGCGATACACAGCATGCCCCAGTGGACCGTTGCTGTCTTTTGAAACAAGAATGTCCAGGAATGGAAGAGTTCCATCCTTCTGCACTTCCATGGTAAACTGTATTTGAGGTCGAAGGCTGTTGAGATGCATAAGAAAGCTAGGCAAAGTGTCTGATCCATGTGGCAAAATTACAAAAGTGTTGTCCATGTATCTATAGAGATGAGATGGTTTAGTGGAGCTGTGGCAAGTATTTCATGTTCTAGGTGTTCCATATAGAAATATTATCAGATGTTTGTTCAGGAAACCTACAGTTATGCAAGGTTTAACAGGTTTGAGTGCACAGACTTCAACGGCAACTTCCTGATGTTAAGTTAAAATGTAAGTTCCTGTACCATTTTCCTTTATACTGCATGGTTGCATACATAAAAAATAAAACTGAATGAAGTTTGATTGCAAGTATGTCATCACACCTTTATAATTTACTTTTTTAACTACGGTAATGAGGTAGAACTACAAAAGATACGTTATCTGTCCTTTGCTAAAATGGTTCATTTAGCCACAAAATGATATGAAAGGATTGGACTGCTGCATGTCTATTGCAATAAAGTCACAGGCTAATGCTTAGCCTGTGGAACATTGGTGTGTGCTTAGAGCGGAAAGTCAGAAATGTAAACATTAAACCTACCAGCTGCAAGAACTTAGTACAACAGCAGTTCCTGTTAATGTTATCAGATGTGTCTAATGAATTCAGAACTATGGTATTCTTTACAAATCAAGAATATGCTTCTTGCTTATGGCAAAGCTGACTGGAGCATTCATGGAGTACAGCGCTTGGGATAGGTTTCCCATTAGGAGATGCCAAACCCAAGAGTCATAGAAAAGAGTCTAATGGAGCACATTTTGAGCATCTACTGTTAATAAACACCAATCAGATGTAGTTATTGACCATAAATTTCCTGATTAGGAGATATGTGGCTTTCATTTAATTTTACACGATACATCTGAATGAAGTATTTCTATAATTATCAGTTCCATTTGCTGTGTTTGGTAATCACTTCATTTGATTATATCTTATGCATAGCTCTTACCAGCTTTTAGTTTAGGTCTCGTGACTACAATTGAACAGCTTAAAACAAAAGCACCCCATTCCTCATTGCTAGCAGTAGTTGATAAACACACAGGCATGTGGCAAGCACTGGCATAGTTTAGACTTTCAGCCATTGCAGCTGTAAATTCCTACCAAGCAAAAACCAAACCAAAACATTCAGCTCTGAAATCCTACACTTTTTCCAGACTGTGGACAACGTATTTAGTAATGTTCAACTATTTCCTTGATTTCTCAGGAAATGTTATGGGATTTTATTATGTGGATATTTGGATCTCCTAACTCCCAAAATCCATGCACTCATGCCCCTAATCCCCTGTATAGTAACAACATTATTGTAATTATCCAAATTAAATTTTTGCCATTTACTTATGCTATTTATTATATATATATTACATTAGATTGATTTGCATTCAGTGGGTTCAGTTGTAGCCAGTAAAGGCTGTGAACATTAAGCATGTCCAGAGGTATACAGTATAATATCATATATGTGTACTTCAAAAGTTAACATAAGACACTCATTATATACTGGCAATATGAAAAGCAATATGGAAAACAGAGCAGGGATAATTATAAATATGATACAAAATCAAACACCTTTTAATGAACTTTCACTTGGCTTTTGCCAGTACTTCTCAACATTTTTGCAATGGATAACATTATTGTCATACCTTAAAAACATATACAGTAACAATTAACTTTTGTACATATATCAAAGATTTTTTGGCAATGATTTGTCAATGATTAGATTCTACTTACAGAGCTACATAAGCATTATCAGGATAACTTGTCATTTAGATAAACTTCTACAAAATAAAATGATTTAACACTGGAATAATGGATATTATGCTTTTGTGTAGTGTTTATTCAGTGAATTACACTATTTGTTATAAATGAGGTCCGATTGCATATAAAAAGTTTTAGGATCGAGAATATATACATGCAAGGAAGGGTTTAATATCTTCAATCCTCTAAAAAGATCTTTGCAGGAGAATCTGCTATTGGTTTTAGTAATGAATCTTAACCTTATTTTGCATAAGAAATATTTTTTTACTTTCTACTGAGTTGTTACAAAATAATATTCCATGTTCCATGATAGAATTAAAGTGGACATAACACAGTAAGATAAGTGTGTCAGTAGAACTCACACTAACCAGCTCTCAGATAGAATAAGAGGTGGAGCTGAGTTTAGGTAAGTATAGTTTATGTGAGCTTTCCAATCTAAATATCTATCAATTTGAAGGCCCTGAAATTTAATGGTGTAAATTTCTTCTAATAACAAATCATTAATTCCAATTTCCATTTGAGTATTGACATATGACAAGTTATAAATTTTACAACTTATGGTTTGTCTAGATTCACAGGTAATCTGTTCTAAACTAAAATGACATAGGGTTGAAAGCATAATTTAATTTAATTATACACTTGTTAAAATTTGTACTGGTCACCAGAAAACTAGTGTTATCAGCAAAAAAACAACAAAAAAAAACTGTACTTGAAGTGTCCTTTATATCAACTAAGAGGTTGTTTATATAGATCAGAAATTGTAAAGGACCCCACATGGAGCCTTGCGATACTCCATGAGTTACTACTTTCCAATTCAAAGTTTGTTTCTTATTAACAATATTACTGTCTACTTCAACACTCAGTTTTCTTTCATTTAGATATGATACAAACCATCTTAAATGTTCATTTTTTAGCCCATAGAATTCCAATTTTGCTATAAGAATGTCATGATTAACACAATCAAAAGACTTTGCTAGATCACAGAAAATTGCACCTATATGTCTTTTTCGTTTAAGGCAATCAAAATTTCATGTGCAATTTATGTTAATTGATGGACATCAATCATTTCTTCACACTAGCCATATACAGGCTAATGTTTTGTATAGATGGAGTCAACCTGAAAAATTCAATGCCATGGCCGGGATTTGAACGACAGATCTTGTTTCTGTCCAGTTGCTCAGTGGGTAAGAGCAATGTGTTAGTTTATAAGTTGCATTATTTTTGAATATTCCCTTTCTGAATCCAAACTAATGACTGACAAGTATGTTGATATATTCAAAGTATTTATACAGTCTAGTGAACATTACTTTTTCAGGAACTTTTGAAAAAATCGATAAAAGTGATATTGGTCTATAATTTGAAAAATTTGCTTTCGTCTGTTTTGCCAAGAGATTTAACAATTGAGAATTTCATCTTATCAGAGAAAATTCCAGTCTTTAGAGGCTTATTGCATAATTAACTAAGGGGAATGCTAATTTATGAGGTGCAAGATTTTAAGATTTTTGTAGTCATATCATGATAACCAGAGGAATTCTTCATTTTAAAAGGATCAATATTTATTTTGGTAGGTGTAGATAGATTGACCTTAAATTTAGGCACAACGTTTGTGAAACATGATCTCCGAAGTTCTAGCGCTGCATCTTTACTTCCATAATTAATATTGAATTTTTTTTGTTACATTCAAAAAGAATTTGCTGAACATTTTTACAACTTCAAGAGGTTTGGTAATTTCTTGATTGTCAACATTGAGTGTTATTGAGTAATTTTATAATGAGTGCTTATGTGTTACAGTTTTTATTATATTCCAAGTGATTTTTTATTTATATGTCCTAGTGCTGAATTAGTTTATTATACTGCAATATTTTAGCTGCTTTTGTTTCCTTCTTTAAAAGTTTACAATATTTTTTGTAGTAATTTTTAAAATCCAAATTGCTAGTAATTCTAACTTGCTAAGAAGTTTTTTCTTACACCTAAATGGGGTTTTACTCCCTAAAGTGATCTAGTGATGTCTCTTTTGAAGTAAATGTCTTTTTAAACTTAGAAGGGAAACAAAATTAAATATGAGTTTTAAAGCACTGAAGAAAGTTATTATAATTATTATTGGTTCCATTAGACTCATAAGTTTGTTTCCATAATTCAAGTTCAAGGATTTTGCTAAATTCATTCAGAGTATTTTCTTTTTTATCCCTATATTTCCTATATGTATATTTAGGTTTGAGTTTTAAATTTATCTTTTCAGTCCATGGAATTTGTGCATCATGATCTGAGAGTACATTAGTTTTGGATGAAACAGCAAAATTTAGCTATTTCAGAATTTACATATATTATCTATAGCTGTGGATGATTTATTTTAAATCCTTGTTGGAGAGTTTACTGTATATGTCATATGGTATGTTGTAAATGAAGGGCGAAGCTGTTGCCTTTGAAGACTCGATTTCAATAATCCACATTTATGTCGACACATATGATAATTTGTATTTTTGTTTTAAATAAAATGTTCAAAGCATATTGTAATTAAGGAGCATTTTTTTAGAAATCAATAGATGCAAAACTTTACAAAATTGAGTTATATATAGTACTGGCATAATTTCCACCTTCTGCATCGTTCTTTGAAATCAGATTTTGCAAAATTTGACTCATGTCCTATGTAGAAGGTAGGGAATATTAGCAGTTTCTTTCAAAACCCGATAGATGCACTTGCTCAATTAAAACAAAAGTCGATAGATGCAACTTTATGATTTTACGGTTCAGCATGTAGCAACCTCAATTCTATGAAATGCATATTGTTATTGAGTGCCATCTCACTGTTGCGATTCTTGGAATTATTAATCACTTCTACAAGCTGCAGCATTGGCAATAACTGTAAACTTATGTTGTGCGCTTTCATTTCACATTCATTTCTGAAAGCTTTCTTATACTTACATAGCATTTTTATTCTTAGTTGAGACACTGCAATGTTCTATACACAATGGACAGGAGCTCAGATTGTGAAACTGTAGATACTAATCGTAGAATGCACGGGAGGTGGAAATTGTAAAAGCAAGAAAAGATAATCAAAATGCAAGTCAACTAAACTCATACTCCATCAGTTTCATGTTCACATGTTCTCGATTGCACCCCAAGAAATCCTAAAAGTAAAAGGCATAAGCTCTCTGATGTGACTGATTTGATTTATAATGATATAACTGGATTTCACCATCACCTTTCCGTGCTAAATCAAATAGATCAAGATAAATTCCTTATGAAATAAATGTGTACTACATCTCCTAATTACAGAGTGATGAAGAAAGAAGCTCCAAATATGAAGCAGACTGTTAGCATTAAATACAGTGTGAGAACAAATGATGGCCAAGTATTGTCAGTATGCACTGCTAACTTCCAAGGAATCAAAGGGGTGTCAAAAGATAGATTATCTCTCCTGGCTAGAAAGTTTCACTTATCTGGTAATGCACCAAAGGAAACCAGAGGCAGTGACAGAACAGGAATGTTGCAGAAGGGCATTTCTGTTGCTATAAAGAAGTTAAGAAGTACAAATATAGAGAAATCCACTATGGAAGAGCAAAATCAAGGAGGGGATATTTACCTCAATAATTTAATATCTGAAGACGGTGGAAAAACCTTTGTAAAGAAAGAAGATTAAGAAATCTACCAGTCTGCTTATTGTCAACATATAAATACATTGTATCATAGTCCTTACACATTGGAATATAAGTACATATTTTACAACTTCTTCAGTTTTTCATTCCATACATCACACACTGCCACATGCTCCATCTGCAAAATGGGATTGACGAAGATAAAGACAGAGGTAGACATGGAAAAAGACAAACAAGCTAAGAATCAATTGCAGACTGCACAAGTTGTGACCAAAAATGCTTTATCAGCTACTGAAAGAGCCAAACACCTACACCATCACTATTTGCTTTGATATGCAGCACAATCAACCACTGCCTAAGCTTTATGTTAGTGATTATATGCAAGGCAGGTATGGCTGTATAGTCTATACATAATGCTTCCATCTAAATCCCAGAAAAAGGCGACATTTCCTTGTATACATTGTTGGAAACTAAATCTGCTAAAGGTTGCAATCAGGTTGTCTCATCTCTGTACCACTTCTTGTTGGAACTAAAACAAAGCATGTCCAACAACATTCCTTCCACCATTCGTTTATTTTCAGACACTTGCTATAGTCAGAACAGCAATAGTGTGATGATGTTCATGCTTATTGCTTTGAAGGAGAGTAAACAATTTTCCCGTTTTTCACATATCTATCCAATACATGGACACAGCTATAGCCTCCTGATACAGTGAGGAAAGAAAAGAAGATGGATGTTCAAAATTTAGTGAAATATTTTGAGATTCCAGAAACTGCAAAGAACTTTATGAAGATTTACTAGAAGATACCAAAAAAGGTTAAAGCTTACTTATTCATATTGTTTGAAAATTCTTTGTATTCAATGTGCTTATTATATAAATAAAACAAAGCATTTTTATTGTGAATGTAGGAGTGCATAGTTTCTAAATTAATACCTAAACAAATAATCATTATATACATTAATATTGTATACTATATTATGTATTACAAAAAGTTGAAAATAAATAAAAAATAATCAATACATACAATGACAAAAATAACAAAACTTCATTTGTTAATTTCCCTTTCACGCAGAAAAGTTAATCAACATCTAATAGTTTTTGAAAAAACCCTGCACTTTCAAACTTCAAATTTGCACTAGTTAAATTATGGTATTTGTTTCTTTTCACAATCAATGAGACAGTTTCAAGAAGGAGAATTGAATGATTAATATAGTGGCTGTGCTAAACAATTAGTATTACCAATAAATAGAAACAAAAAGCATTTTTCTGTGATACAAATTTTGTCCATGTATCAAGTGTTGAAAAAAATGCTCCTCAATTTCTTTATAAATATTTGAAAATTGAAAAAAGGCTTCCAATTAGTTGAACTGCATAGTTCAAGGTCGTCCTCATAACAAAATCTGGATAAATCTAAGTCTTTAGAGATCAGATCATTTTTAGCATAGACAAACTCCACCTTCATGTAATTTTCTCATACTACATTCTGCTCCTAAAGAGTACCCTTGCAATAAAATTGGTTTAAATTCCTGCTGTGTCTGGTGATGTTCAGAAATACATAGAATGTGTGGTAGTTAATTTCAGTTTGAAGATTAATAGTGAGTTCATCTACTTTTTTTCTTAAGCCTCTTATGTTTTGATGAAATACAGATAGATTGTGATCATCATCATCATCATCATCATCATCATCATCATCATCATCATCATCATCATCATCATCATCATCATCATCATCATCATCATCATCATCATCATCATCATCATCATCATCATCATCATCATCATCATAATCACCACCATCATCATCACCATCATCGTCATCATCATCATCAATATTATTTTTATTGCTATTATTTTTATTGTTATTATTGCTATTATCTGGCCTTCCTACTGTATGTCTTTGATTATAATTTAATGAAGACCAAAATGAAATTACTTGAGTGCAAAAAAAGTTGTTTACTGATTTTTATACTAAAGAGGATATTTTCGCTTTCTCTGTAATGTGTAATAAGCAAAGCAATGGATAGAAGAGAATACCTTATACAAGAGTGAACAGGAAAGGTCATGTGAGGTCATATGCATGTAATTAACAGGAGATTAATATATATCTTTCTTACCTCAGAGCTAGGTACAATGAGCTGGAAGTTCATCTGATCAGTTGTGTCACCCAATTAACGGAAGGCAGGACCAACTGGCAGCTGGGTAAGGGACAGGAACCTTTCATGCCATGCCTACCCATTTATGTTGTAGTACTAACAAGGGGATGGTTGGAAAAACATCACTAGCCATCTCTTCCCCCTCCTCCTGCCGCCTGAAAGAACGCACAATCTCTGGAGTATCTTTCCCTCTCCATGGTAAAGAATTCTCTAGAAACATTTAGCCACCTATAAATAGAAGCATGATGCGACCGAGAGTTCAGTTCAGTTCTTGGCGAGCAGCCGTAGGAGCACAATGCTAGTGAACGGACTGGAAGACTGTGTGCGTGTATCAGAGGAGTTGTACGTAATTGTGAGTGTAGAGTGGACCTATGACAGACAAACTGGTGAATTGTAATTGTGTGCGCTACGTAATTCTATGTAATCGGCAAGTGTTCCAACTGTAGTTCGGTGGAAATAACATTTTGAGTTTGTGCAATTGGGCTTTTAATTTCATAAACCCACAAACTCACAATATGGAACAAAACATTGCATATAAATAACATGCAGTGATGATTGACGCTATATGCCTGTAGATGAGAAGGAGCCTCAGAATGGAAGGCAAAGGAAGCTCTTATCAAATGACCTTGACAAGAATGGAGGATGAAATTGCTATAAGTTATTAAATCCTAATTTGTGTGGTAGTAATTAACTTTGTATTAAGTGACTTGTGTGTGAATTACAATTTGGTAAATATGTGTGTTCCCTTTATGCCTACCGTGAGTATTTATTAACTTTATAATTGGAAACAGATGAACAAAATGCATGCTCAAACACAACTGTCCTTCTATTGAATCAGATGAATTACTATACTCTCAAAACAGCAAATTGCGTACATTCTCGCTATTGGTCTTCAAACAGAAACAACTGAAATACTGTGCCAATGAAGAAATATGAAACTGAATCGTCCTATGCAAATGAAATGTTTATTTTGAAATTCCTGGTAGAGTCTCCAAAAGACCTTATCATTCTGCATGATGTTTGTATAACTCTGAAACCGATAATATCTCAGGACACAACAAAAGTATACCTTACTTATTTCAATTAAATTTAATAAATAAGGGTATATTCAATACCTTAAATACCTTTCTATCATGTGTTAAGAGATATGACTGATGTACGCTCTTATTCATATTTTAACTATCAGGAAATATGTAAGACAAGAATTTTTGCAACTGACAAATTTTTTAAGAACAAAACTGTTCATTTATATCTACTGACTTATGAAAAGAGTGCCCTTTTAGATTAGATTAGATTTACTGAAGAAGTACTGCTTTCAGGGAGACTCATGTCAGTGTATGGCATCCATGTTTAGTGCCTCTACCACATGTTTAGTAAGTACAAACGTGTTATATTCTATTTGAAAATTTTATATCGAGATGTCAAGAGGACTGCAAGTTTTGAGGACACCAGAACAGAAGAAAATATTTTAAAAAGAAATGTCTGCTCGCAGGCTCCAGTTTGTAAATTTTTTTTTTCTGCTAATAGAATATTACAGAACACAGATATGGGAGGGATACCAAATGTAGGATTTAATTTTTTTGCCTTTCAAGAATGCGAAACAAAGGCTTTCAAGAAAATTGTCCACAAATTTCTTCAATAATTTTAATTTAAACACCACATATTTAAGATAGCTACATAACAAATAAAATGCCTATTCTAAATTTTCTGAGGAAAAACCCTCAAGTTCACTTTACTGGAAGTGAAGTCTATATAACTATTCCAAACATAAGAGATAAACGAAAAGTTACTGCACAGCAGAAGTAGAACTCATTAATATACATAAATAATGTCAATTACAATAATGTATTGCATTGTTAACCAATCCGATATATTATTTGTCAGATACCTACTAAGCATATGTTATTTTTAACTTCTAAGTTCCTAATGCCTTTTTCATTCAAGGCAAACTAATACTTCAAACACATCAATCAGTGGTTTTCTTTTTAAATATCTGATTGTTGCTTATATACTTTATCCCAGCTATAAGCACAGAGAATGTGCACACTTTATCCAAAGAAAGAAGACAAAAAACAAATATTTCTAAGAGCAAATTTTAGAAGTTTAGGTGGAGAAAGTCATGTGAATGTAATATATTACATTTGCTGTGTTTCCAAACATGATAAAAACACATTCCTGATTAATAATTAAAAGCAAATAATTCAACGTAGATTTCTTAGACCCCCAGAAATTGACATAAAAATACGTGCCTGACCTTTAGGTAGTTGCATTGCCAAAGGGACTGCAAGCAGGTTTCAGAAAATATTGCTGTTTTTTGTGCTTAGGGCAACTGACAAACATTTTATAGTGGAAGAGTGCAGAAAAGGGAAACTATACAATTGGAGCGAGGAGCGTTAGGTATAATTTGTTGGTCCTCAAATTAGAGTACTTCTTAAAAACAGTGTTCTTTAACCTAAGCTAAAACCTTCTGAATTGGCAGTATGGACATTATTTCAATCAGTAGTGAAAGGCTTCCTATGCAACAGCAAAGAAGAAGATTATGAAACTTAAGTTTTAGAACTGTAAACGAGCTACAAAGAAAAGGGTTGCCAAATGCAACTTAAAATCCATTTCTGCATTCTCACCTTGATAGTTTCCCTACAAACCTAGGAGCTGCAAGTGATGAATAAGAGGATCGTTTTCATTAGGACATTTCTGAGATGGAGAGATCTTACCAGGCTCGCTGGGATTCAACCATATTGGGAGACTATTATTGGTTCCTCAAATGGAAGAGTACATGTCAATACAAGAAAAAATCAACAGTGAAATACTCTATGGAAAGATAGAGTCAGACTGAAAAATTCAATGGCATAGCCGGGATTTGAAGCATGGATCTTCTGGTTGGCGTCCAGCCGCTCTAACCCTTAAGCTACTATGGCCAACATGCTGACATGACATTAAATTCTCCAACTAACTCGTGTTTTTCCCGGTAAACCACTTAGGAGTTCTCATAAACACATGAGACAACTACCTTAATGGCGACTTACAACATGTAAGTACTTTAAGGCCCGGGGTTTATAGTTAACCACTATTAGGTCAATTAATGGAAATTAATTCTCCTTTCACACTGGCCGTATGTAGGCTAAAGTATGGAAAGATAGAGTCAGACTGAAAAATACAATGCCATAGCTGGGATTTGAACCACAGATCATCTGGTTGCCGTCTGACCACTTTAGCACTTGAGCTTCTATGGCCAATGTGCCGACATAACATTAATGACTCTATCTTTCCATACTTTAGCCCACACACGGCCGGTGTGAAAGAACAATTAATTTTCAGTGAAATAATTTTGAGATTACTCAGGTATATGGTTTTCATCATTATCTTGTGCTGATTTATTGAATATCAATAATAATAATAATAATAATAATAATAATAATAATAATAATAATAATAATAATAATAATAATAATAATAATAATAATAATAATAATAATAATAATAATAATAATAATAATAATAATAATAATAATAATAATAATAATAATAATAATAATAATAATAATAATAATAATAATAATAATAATAATAATAATAATAATAATAATAATAATAATAATAATAATAATAATAATAATAATAATAATAATAATAATAATAATAATAATAATAATAATAATAATAATAATAATAATAATAATAATAATAATAATAATAATAATAATAATAATAATAATAATAATAATAATAATAATAATAATAATAATAATAATAATAATAATAATAATAATAATAATAGTAATAGTAATAATAATAGTAGTAATAGAAATAATAATAGTAGTAATAGTAATAGTAGTAATAGTAATAGTAATAGTAGTAATAGTAATAGTAATAATAGTAATAGTAATAATAGTAATAATAATAATAATAATAATAATAATAATAATAATAATAATAATAATAATAATAATAATAATAATAATAATAATAATAATAATAATAATAATAATAATAATAATAATAATAATAATAATAATAATAATAATAATAATAATAATAATAATAATAATAATAATAATAATAATAATAATAATAATAATAATAATAATAATAATAATAATAATAATAATAATAATAATAATAATAATAATAATAATAATA
Organism: Mantis religiosa; assembly: GCA_030765055.1. Lineage (NCBI taxonomy): Eukaryota > Metazoa > Arthropoda > Insecta > Mantodea > Mantidae > Mantis > Mantis religiosa. The sequence continues at coordinate 416,823,393 of CM060950.1, forward strand.
ATAATAATAATAATAATAATAATAATAATAATAATAATAATAATAATAATAATAATAATAATAATAATAATAATAATAATAATAATAATAATAATAATAATAATAATAATAATAATAATAATAATAATAATAATAATAATAATAATAATAATAATAATAATAATAATAATAATAATAATAATAATAATAATAATAATAATAATAATAATAATAATAATAATAATAATAATAATAATAATAATAATAATAATAGTAATAATAATAGTAATAATATTAGTAATAATAATGATTATGTTGTTGATGATGATGATGATGATGATGATGATGACGATGATGATGGTAATAATAATATTTTTAAATATTGTTTTGCGATAAGATGACTATTTCTTATAATTAAGCAAATATAAGTTATGTTAAAATGACTACAAATACTTTTTCAATAAATTGTATTGAAGTTCTGTAAGTTTTTGTAAAAAAAAAATGATACCGAAGATATTTTACCTAATATATCATTTAAAGGGGCACTTTTGGAATCAGCAGATGAGTTTATATAAGCATTGGGTTCTTTTGCTTCAGGTATATGAAAAAAGGACATATTTGTTTCCCAGCATAATTAGCACTTTAATGCTCAATATACTAGAGGTAGTGAAGCCTTCAATGAATTCCTTTGACGTTTTGCATGTACATTCCTAGCCAGGTGTTCAATAAAAGTTGGTGTTATTGGTGCCGTATGTGAAAAAACTTATTATTAATTATTTATACTGAAAACAGTAAATTTATAAAAACACAAATATGTTCATTGAATAATCCCCTCCGCAATCATAATGTAAATGAGCTCACACAGATTTTGTAGCTATTTCTATGATCAGAAATTAAATGCAGTGGGAAACTAAACCAGTGATTTGGGCTACCTTGGTAATGACACTTGTCTCCGTAGTGTGAGTCCACCTAATTTGCAACAGCGTACCAGTGACTTTCATGCATAATTGACCACTCGCTGCATTTTTGGCCAGATTGTGTAGCCTGGAGTTGCTGCTGTCTTTAGGTGTAGGGCAGCACTGTACATATGAGACAAGTTTTGCTCAGCAGAGGGTCTTAACCGTAAACTCAGTCAGGGTATGTGGTTGGACTGGCCAGTAATATGGTATTTGGTGGATAAGTCATCTTATTTTTGTTTCTCTGTAAAATGCGACCTTTAGTTTCTGGCCTGGTTCCTTGTGCTAGTGAAAAGACAACCTGTTACAGCTAATAATTCGCTTCATGGAAGTGTTGAAAACAGTGCTGTTGTAATAAATTAAATTTAAAGGGAGTTGATTAATGACACTAAACAACACTTACTTTTAAATTTCCCAGAACATGTTTCAGAGGCTATTTTCCTCCATTGTCATTGTCCTCATTGAGGCGATATCCGATTGACAATGGAGGAAAATAGCCTCCAGAATATGTTCTGGGAAATTTAAACATATGTGTTGTTTAGTGTCACTAATTGACTTCCTTTAAATTTAATATTTTATATCTTATTTTCTGACTGAAACCTAACTTCACCTTTAGGAAGGAATCAAAGAAAAATAATACTTTACTATGTGTGATCTATAGATTTCTTTAATTGCATAGATAGGAAGGGATAGTCGCAATCAGTGAATGTCAACATGTATGTAAATAAGAGGTGAAATAAAATAAATATCATAGTCAGGTCCACTAATATTTCTGGTACGGCTTATGCAGGTAGGGGCTCACCTTCACTTTGTGATAGGTGTTGCCAAATACCTTTTCCCATTTAATCTATCTACACCTCATCTTCCAGTTCTCTCCTTTTACTTGTAAAAATTTTGCAGCCTACCCTTACGTCATGATCTACCTAACACTCATGTGGTTATCTTTATTTCCTCTTCAGCAGTCAGGAATGTATCACTGAATATTTCTTATATATATATATATATATATATATATATATATATATATATATATATAAACACTTACCTTTCTGTCTTAAATTAGATTCAATGTCTGGGTTGCAGATATGCCATTTTCTTTTTTGTGTGTGAAGGTGAACTATAAGTTATCTCAATAACTAGTACTCGAGGTGAGGGTAAGTTTATCTCCAGAAGTAAATGTCAGCCTTTAACCGAAGATCATAATACTGACATCTGCGTGTAGCTCCAAATTAGCCATTAACCAACACCTTAACGAAAGATCATAATATGGGCCTAAATGAAAAAAAAGTTTTGTTTGTGAACTCTCTTTAACCGCTGTGGTTCTTAGTATCTCATTCCATTTGGGACATGAAACACTGCATAATTTTGCTCACAGGAAACTTAATCATGCTTGAGGCTCTTCTATGTTTTGTACCAACAGACTATTTTTTCTAGACTTGCATCACTCACTTTTAGTATATAAGGAAAATCTGGGAGTTATTTACTTAGTCAAGTTAATCTTTTACATTTAATAGTATATTCAAGTTCTATGCATTAGTAGGTCCGATACCTCTTTTCCAATTGAGGATCCTTGGTTAAGGAATGCCACAGGATAAAGCAAATGTTTCTGAGCAAACATGTCAAGTAATTATTAAATTATAGATGAGTCATATTTTTTTATTTAATAATTTTTCGCTTCACTGTGGTGTTCCAATACAATTAAATCTCGATATATGTCAAGTAATGATTCCAGTTGCTTTTTCTAAGCATTTCTATGATTAATCCTAGAAGTGATCTATTATATTATTAGTTGGCTTCTTAAATCATTGATTTTCAATTCCTCTAATTAATTTTAATCAGCTACAATTTCTCATAATATAATTAACCTACTGTAATGCAAAAATTCCATTCTTTGTGCTATTTTCCATGCCCTCAATGGCACAAATATAATATGCGTTCTCCATCTAAAACAGCACAAACTTGTTTAAAATCATGTTTGCTTACATTTTTGAATGACGTATATACTCCTCTTTAATAAGCCCCTCCCCTCCTTAATGCCTGTGAAAGTCAGTTTTCAATTCCTTGTTGAGGATTTTTCTTTCTATTCTTTTACAGCAATACTTTCATTTCAGGTTTTAGGTAGCTGGATCTGCATAGTATTAGGTAGCTGGATCTGCATAGTAAAAAGTTAAAGCCATTTTGATACCTTAATATTGCCCTAATAAAAATTAATATAAATTTTAACATTTTTTGAAACTCCTTCCCACAAACTGCCTGAACTAATTAAATCATTTTAAGATTTTTACACAAATATAAATTTGGCTCTGTTGCATTTAGATGACATTCTCTTCTCAGTCTTTTACAAAAAATTTATGTTAGCTTATTGTTTTGTTTACTTATTTTCAATTCTGAAATACCTTAGTTTGCTCATTTTTTATAAGTTAAAAAACCTGTATCAGATCATTTCAAAACTGGTCACTACGTTATGGCGCCGAAACTTTGTTCTCCTTGCATAAGAATGGAAAAGAGAAGCAATAAGAAAGAAAATGACAACGAATATTCTTGTTAGTTAAGAAGTTATAGCACACTTCATAATACAAACAAATAAAAAAGTATCTCACAAAAATGTTTATGTACATAGGCAGGACCTCAGATTTATTTTCATCTTCTTAATATTTGCTCTCTGAGAACTTAAAACTTCTCCGTTTTAATCTGGAAACCTGGGAAAATTTTCTGACACCACTGGAGATTCTTTGGCGGTTTCTGCTGGTTGATAGTCTAAGCGTTGCAGAACTTACGTTTCCAATAATTTTCCCTTTCCCCTTCTAGAAGGCCTCACTGAAAATCTTTAATTCACTTACACCAGGTATCACTCCAATAACTCTCACCTTTATTAAAAACAAACCTTTCTTTGGGCAGCACTTATAAGTGTTTGTTGGCACTTTGTGATTTCTCATTGCATCATTTGTATGCTTCATTGGCATACAGACATTGTAAAACACAGTTGGAAACAGAAAAGTTTTCATTTTGCATAAACGCCTGAGAATGGACTCCTCAGTAGTAACTACAAGAATAAATTGGACAATGAAAATTACTGTTGTGCATTCTAGAAGTACCCGTGACTGTACAGTAGCAGAGATTTGCACAAATTAATACCTAATTTAGTGATTATTGCAAACAATGTCCATTACATATTTTCTACAACAACTGAGTAATTTCAAAGTAGCTTCTATAATTTTATATTTCTTGGAGACTCCCCTATTCTTGCCCTTCTGTGTCATTCTTTAGATCCTTTACTTCTTATCAACATTGCAAAAGGTGCTACCGAACATTTGGTTATGTAATTCAGAAACTCATCCTGATTTATTTACATATCACTTCTATGTATATGTATGTCCAATCGAGTGCCAACTTCAGTTGATTGTGATTTCACTGATTGTGATTTGGCACATTTTTATGAAGCATGAATTTTGAAGTTCCCTGGTTTCTTGATGAACTGTATCTATGGTACTTTTATGTTCAGGAAAATATGCATTATGACTAAAAACTAAAGATTTATATATATAACAACTATTTCACAAGAACAATCCTTGTCATTTTCAGCTATAAGTTATTGAAGTAAGATGGAATCATGTTTTTCTGTATTCATTTAACTGTATTATAATTAGAAACATTATTGGAAGTATGCATGCACAGGTAGATATTTATCAACTTTATAAGAGCGTGCCTCACTGTGTAGAAACCTGGGGTATTCAGATTGATCCACTCCTTCCATATTCTGCTATAATCATATTCCTATTACTATACATATATAATTAGGAATATTGACATAAATCATATCCATTCTGCTTTTCTAGCAGAACACAACTAAAAGTTAGCTTCTTATTAAGAAAACTTCAAGGGAATTTTATGAGAAGCTTCTGTAGGTGAATAGAAACATGCTTTGTGAGTGAGTGATTCAAAGTATCGGTACAGCATAAAAGACATGCAATGACCTGGAGGGCCTACTTAGTGCCTGTGACCCAGTTGGCTTATTTGAATTTCTTTCATTCACACAATGTCCGTGGTTCACTCCCAGGACAAGCATGAACATTATTTTCTTTTTTTTCCATCATTGTACAAGTAGTGACTTCAGAGTATTTGTCTCTTTCTCCAACAATTGTAACTGTAAAACACAAATGTAGGTACACAACAGAAGAAATAACAATTCATTTTATGGTTTCCCAGCATTAACTGTATCTCTTTCATTTTACTTATTATGAAAAATGAATTTCTGCCAAAATATTAAGCAGTAATGTAATTTTGAAACTCATAAAGTGAGTATAAGTAATATTCGAATATCAACAGTCACATAGTTATGGTAAACACAAGTATGCTTTGGAGACGTTTAAGGGGAGTCGAAATGAGATATTTGTGAGCTTTTTCCATTTTCATGTTTTAGCTGCATATAAATATTTCAAATGTCCCGCTCATTGTTGTGTAACTTTCATAGAGGTATGCCAATAAATAGTTTAAATATATTCCTTAAAAGAATCCTGCATAGTAATTTTTTAGAAACTACATTTAGTTTTTTTAGGCTCTAAGGAGTGTTTTAACATAATAAATTTACAGAAGCCCCAAATCTTTTTGTGTTAAATCGCGTCAGCTCAACGTTATTATCGCATTTTAATATAGAACGGTGGCAACGTTGTCTTCAATTTAGATTATTTCGGTTGCATACAACATAATAAGCAACTGATGAACCATTCGTTACAGCAGAAAGAGAAAACGCAATAAAAAATAAACTAGTTTAATTCGTTTAATTACTTTTCATAGTTCCACTTCCACCCAGCAGGCGACGCTGCTATCGCCTCGTGTCGAGTTAGATCGATAGCTGGAGCAGAAGTACTTATATTTTTACAATATTTAGTGTTAAGAAATTTATAGAAATCTCGTGAAGAATTTCTACCTAACTATACATAAGATATTGTGGGGAGGGAGTGGAAAAGAAATGGCCAGTTTATTTTAATATATCAAGATCCTACAGTTCAGTTTTCATATTGTTTTTGATAACATAAGAAATTACTGAAACGAAAGTTACATCAGAGTAATATGTCCATACAACTGCTCTCATATAGTATTAAAACACAGAATGCCAAGCCATTTACTAAAATGCAAACGAAACTATCCCATGGCTGATAAAAAGATTTGTTGCTATAATGCCTGTCATCACATTGACAAAAAAGAGATCGATGAGCATGAGCGAACCTGCCCAGACAGAGTTATGGAAGAATGCCATCTCTACCAACTAAATGAGGGTACAGGCGATCTTGCCATACAACCATACCATAACCCGGACTTCCAAGACACAGAAGAGAATTGGGACACTGAAGTAACTGCAAGTAATCACAAATTCAAGAAAACCCGGGAGTTTCCAGACACTGAAGGGAAACTTAATAGTGAAGTAACTGCAGGAAAGCACGACCCCAAGAATTTGGAGAAGCCTTTGTACCGCATTCCAGTGGGAACCGCCACAGCAGAACCTCCAAAATTGCATGCAAAAGAAGACGATTTCTTTCAAAGTCTTAGGAGTGCAGAGGTTGTATGCAGCGGAACAGGACAGCCTTCCTCTGATGTCTATGAAGACTAAAAGGCCCACACGAGCATCTGAGGAGAACATGCAGGCTGAAGAAATGTAAGACTATTATGTTTGCCACTTATTTTAATTCATTTTAGATTTTAATTATCGTTAGTAAACTTGACTCATTAATAAAACAAAAACTAAGACAGTTTTAAATAATCTTGTAAATTGTTAAAGTCAGATTTAATTACTCTTACTATTGTTATTTATTTTCATGTATAGTATTTTAATGTATATGATGAAATACTTGAGTTATCCTGTTGAATAGCGGCCAGAGCCTGTCAGTACGCATTGGTCAATATAACATGTGCACAAGAACACGTAAATAGCAATGGCGTCACCTTTGTTTAATCATTTCATTGCTGAGCCATTGTTTTTGCAGTAATCACATTATAATGTTAATACTATGTTAACTAAGTGATGTACAGGGATAATGCGAGTCAATTGGAGACTTAATGTCATACTGGCACTTTGGCCACGGTAGCTCAATAGTAAAAGTAACCGAACAACAGGGAGATCCGTGTTCAAGTCCCGGCTATGGCATTGAATGTTACAGTGTTACTCCACCAGTCCAGAAGTATGGATATGTCAATAAAAGTTATGAAGAATTGCAATAATATATAGTAATTATTTATTAATAAGCTTTCCAAAAGCTTTCCCCATCTTATTTTGCCGACAGTGCTATATGGGTATTTATGCCTTCGCCTTAAACTTCAATTCAGAAGTTCTGGTTTTGATAACAAAAACTCTCAATAACGGAAATAAGAATCAACAGCAATTACACTATTAATTATTACACTATTATAATAATAGTAATTACCTATTATGATAATTAATCTATTTGCTTTTAAAATTGCTGCTAGCGAGTACATACAACGATAATAATAATGGTGGTGGTGGTGGTGGTGGTGGTGGTGGTGGCGGTGGCGGCGGCGGTGGTGGCGGCGGCGGCGGCTGTGGTGGTGGTGGTGGTGGTGGCGGTGGCGGCGGCGGCGGGGGTGGTGGTGGTTGTTTTAATAATAATAATGCTGATAATAATATTAAGAAGAATAATGATGATGATAATAACAATAACAATATTAATCTCAAGAGGTCGCGAGTTCGAATCTCGGTCTGGGTAAGTAGCCTGTATAAGGTTTTCCCGGGGTTTTCCCTTATCCTGATAGACCAATGTCGGATAACTCTAAGCTCCATGAGCCCTGGACTCATTTGAGGATCTTTTCAGCCATTACATTCGCCATCCGATATGACCTGACGGAGGGTGAAATTACAAAAGAAATCATCAATGTTATTATTTTTTTGTTATTATTTTTATTGTTATGATTGTTATGGTTATTATTGTAATTATCTGGCCTTCTTAGTGTATGTCTTTGATCTTAAGTTAATGAAGACCAAAATGAAATTACTTGACTGCAAAAAAGCTATTTACTGCTTTTTACACTAAAGATGATATTTTCGCTTTCTCTGTAACATGTAGTAAGCAAAGCAATGAATAGAAGGGAATATCTTTTCCAAGAGTGAACAGGAAGGGTCATATGAGGTCATATGCATGTAATAAATAGTGTATATATATATATCTTTCTTATTTGAGAGCTAGGTACAATGAGCTGGAAGATCATCTGATCAATATGGAACAAAACATGGTGATTGATTCTAGATGCCTGTAAATGAGAAGGAAATTCCTGGTATTGTCTCCAAAAGTCCATTTCATTGTGCATGATGTCTGTATAACTCCTCAACTGACAGTATCTCAGGACACAACAAAAGTATACCAGCTGTTAAAAAATATGACTTATGTACTCTCTTGTTCATATTTTAACTAGCAAGAAATATATAAGAAAAGAATTTTTGCAACTGAAAAATATTTTAAGAACTAAACTGTTCATTTTAAATGTACTGACTATTATGAAAAGACTGCCCTTTTACTGTAGAAGAACTGCTTTTAGTCACCCAATATGATTCCTTTTGTTTTTATTAATGTCCTCCAACATTGGATCATATAAAAAAATTTATGAAATTGTTGAAATGATGCTCAAATGAGCCCAGGATTCATGGAACTTAGAATTGCTAGACATATATCTTTCAGGATAGTGGAAAAACCCAAAGGAAACCTTATCAAGATAACTCACTTTCACCAAGGTTTGAACTCGGGACCTCTTGAATGTAAGGCAGACATGCTATCAAGATGGGCCTTCATTACGATTGAAAAAATTATTAGTAGTCAGCTTTTGACACTTTGTCACTTACATTTTTATATTATTGAGAGACATGCAATAATGTACAGTCTGACACACAGACTAGTCAACATACCCATGGATAAAGCAGAATATTTCAAAGAACAAAGAGTCATACTACACATAGCAGAAGCACATGGATAAAACAAAAGGTATTTAAGAAAATTAAAAAGGCTAAACGAAAGAAAACCATTAAGGAAGCATGCACATTCACTAAAGAAAAAGAAAGCAACAGCACATTCAGTGCATTCGAATACCACCCAAGAACATCTAATTAATTCGAAAAGATCTTTAAGGAACAAAATATCATCTTGGCACCTACAAATATATATTCAGTTTTAAATCTGCTAACTTCGAGAACAAGAGATGAAATCCAACCAATTAACAGATCCAGAATATACCAAATAAGCTGTAAGGGTTGTGAGACATACCACATGAGTCAAACTAAAAAAAACCTAAGAAACAGAGTCAAAGAGTACTTTAGAAACATCTGTATGAAACAAGAAGATACGTTGGCAGTAGCACTACATTTTTGAAATGAAATTCATGACAATGATCCAAATAAAAAATTACTAAAAGGAGTGATAAATCAAAATAAACTGACGACATGGGGGAACATATTCATATGGAAAAATAAGGACTGAGTAATGCACTTTGAAATACAACCAGTAGATAATTTGATAAAGAAGTTCATAGTTCCACCACCAGAGAGAAGAGAGCAGTTAACAGCAGAAGTTGGAAGGAGGTTCATAATGGAGGCGACGGCTTCTGGAACTAGTCCCATGATAATGAAAAATGTAAGTGACAGAATATCAAAAACCAACTACAAATAGTTTTTTCAATTAATTTTGATATCAGTTACTAAATTGCTCCAATCATGCATAACTTCATAATGATATTCAGTTGTGTTAACATTACCACAATACTTCTTCCATTACGCCCTATGGTTCAAAATTTCCTTCTTCTTTTTAGGAAATTATAGTATTGGCATCTTTCTTGCTATAGATCCCATGGAAAATTACAAAGCTCACTCTGTCACTAGCTAATTGAAAGCGCCAATAATACTACCTTAATTCATATATAACATTTGTATTGTGACTACTGATTATTGAATCCATGTTCAATCAGCCAAGTTCATATTATGAATGACTCACTGTTTTTATTATATGTTATTCCCAAAAATCAAGACAAATGCAGTTCTTATCAGGGCACTGGCACATAATTGCAGAGCATGTTTTCAAAGCTTGATGGATGCACAAAATGCGTTTCTGAGAAGTACGGATTTTTATATTTATTGGCAATAATAATTGGTTTGCACAGCAGGTATATTAATCATTCAGTACCCTTTCCTGAAGCTTTCTCATTGTATGTGAAAAGAAACAAATAGAATAGTTTGACTAGTGCACATTTGAGATTTGAAAATGCAGAGCTTTTTCAAAAACTGATAGATGCTGATTAACTTTTCTGGGTGAGCAGGAAGTTCACACACGAAGTTTTGTTATTTTTGTCATTTATTCTTTTTGTTACTTTTTATTTATATATTTCTTATTTTTATTTATTTTTACCTTTTCATAATACATAATGTATCATACAACCAACATATTAATGTTTATAAGGATTATTTTAACTAGGTGTAAACATAGAGACTAAGCACTGGTACATTCACAATAAGAATATACCGGGTGTCCATAAATGAATATCGGGGTTTTAACGCTTTATAACATTAATTTTATTCTTATATATTATTATTATTATTATATATTATTATTATATTATTATTATTATTATATATTATTCTTATATATATATATTCTTATATATTCTTAATAAGTTTAATAAAATTAATGTTATAAAGCGTTAAAACCCCGATATTCATTTATGGACACCCTGTATTTTGTTTTATGTATATAACATACAAAAAATTTAAACAATATGAATATGTAAGCTTTAATATTTATTAGTATCTTCTAGTACGTCTTTATGAAATTCTTTTGCAGTTTCTGGAGTATAAAAAAATTTAGCTAGATTTTGAACATCCTTTTTCTTTTCTTTGCTCACTCTGTTAATTTTGGGAACATTTTGAGATCCAAGCAGGAATCCACTGCGGAACTTGCTGTGCAGTTTCATCACATCACCTCCACAGGCAAAGCAGAATATGAATTTTGAGCTTCTGCAGATACCTTATGGTTTTCCTTTGATCGCTTGGAATATGTTAAGATTTGCTAGGTATTTATTTTGAAAGGAGGCTTTGACTTCAGTGTTTGTTTTGCACATTCTTGAAAACCTTGATTTTGCAGTCTTTGAACAACAGTTTCCTAGAGCCGTGATTTTGTAAAATCTGTTCGTACTCATCAGGACTCAAGATGTTCTCTGTTTTCCTTAACTCTTTTTGTATTCTGCCAAAAACTGTCAGGAGGCATATAACAGTACCCATGTATAGGGTAGATATGTGATATGCGGGAAAATGTTTTATTCTTCTCCAGGAAAGCAATACGCATGAACATGATCACACTATTCTTGTTCTTACTAAAGCAAGAGTCTGAAAATAACAGAATGGTAGAGGGAGTGTTGCTGGACATCCTTCCTTCCAGTACCAACAAGAAGTGGTGCAAAGCTGAGGCAGCCTGTTTGCAGCCTTTAGCAGATTCAGTTTCCAACCATGTATACAAGCAAATGTTGTCTTTGTTCTGGGTTTTAGATGGAATCATTATGCATAACTTATAGAGCCACACCTTTCTTGCATAGAATACTTCGCTAGCAGAAAGTTTTGGCAGTGTTTGATTCTGCTTTGTATCATAACAAACAGTGGTTGCCTCGGCATTTTCCTCTTTCAGTAGCTGATAGCTTTGAACACAGCTTGTGCAGTCTGTACATGGTTCTTATTTCGTTTTTATTTTTGTCTTAATCTTCATTAGTCCTATTTTGCAGGTTGAGCTCTGGCAGTGTGTGGTGTACAGAATGAAAGATGAAGAAGTTGTAAAATATGTATTTATATGTTGACAGTTTGCAGATTGGTAGATTTCTTATCTTCTTTCATTGCCAAAGTTGGTCCACATATTTCCGATATTAAGTTCTAGAGGTAAATATCCCCTTTTCAATTTTGCTCTTCCATAGTGGCTTTCTCTACATATGTAGTTCTTAATGTCTTGCTTTTTAGCAGCAGAAATGCTGTTTTGTGATATTCCTGTTTGTCACCTCCTCTGGTTTCCTTTGGCGCATTCCCAGGTAAGTGAAATTTTCTAGCTAGGAGAGATAATCTATCTTTTAACACCCCCATGATTCCTTGGTAGCTTGTAGTACATACTGACAATTCTCGGCCATTATTAGTCCTCACACTCTATTTAATGCTAACAGTCTGTTTTTTATTTGCAGCTTGTTTCTTCACCACCCTGCGATTGGGAGATATATTACTCATATATTTCATAAGAAATTTATCTTTATCTATTTCGTTGAGCATGGAAAGATGTTGGTAAAGTTCACTTATATCATTGTAAGTCAAATCAGCTACAACACAATGCTTATACCCTTTACCTTTAGGATTTTATGGAGTGCACTCCAGACCATGTGAACATGAAATTGCTGCAGTATGAATTTTCCTTGACTTGCATTTTGATTTCCTGTCCTTGTTTTTGCAATTGCTACCTCACATGCAGTCTGTGACTGGTACAGTTCCAAAATCTGAGCCCTGTCTATTGTGCATAGTACAGTGCAGTGTCTTAAATAAGAATAAAAATACCATGTAAGTATAAGAAAGCTTTCAGAAATGAATGTGAAATCCAAGGCACAATCTGAGTACGCAGTTATTACCAACAGTGCAGCAGTGTACAAAGCTTGCAGAAATGATTGAGAATTCCAAGAATCACAACAGTGACATGGCAGTCAATGCCAACATGCATTTCATGGAATTGAGGCTGCTACATGCTGGATCATGAAATCATAAATTTGCATTTATTGACATATACGAATACAATAATTTGTAACACAAAATTTCACTTATCTTATAAGAAGATGATGGAAGTTTTCTTATTAATTGACGAGGATTGCAATTTCGTGAAATGATTCTTCACATCTTCAGTTCAAGCTTCAAACAGCCTTGTAGTCAAGGTCACTCTCATTAGAGATAGATGGTATGATGGATTTAATGGTTTGGCAGAAAATATTTATTTAAAAAACTAAAAATTGGGTAATGAGTTTTGAAATTTCCACAGTCGATTCTGTTTTTAAGCTTATTTCGTTATCAGATTTTGGTAGTCCTGGCAAAAATATAGTATGCTCTAGTGAGCATGATCTTGACAAAGAGGCTGTTTGAGGCTTGAGCTGAAGATGTGCAGAATTATTTCACAAAATTGTGATCCTCATCAATTAATAAGAAAGGTTTCATCATTTTCTTATAAGCTAAGTGAGGTGATATGTTGTAAATTATTATATTTGTATATATTTGTTGCTTAACTGTCAATAGCCTCATATTTTACATATTGCATCTATCATTTTTTGAAGAAACCTGCTAAAGTTCCCTACCTTCTATACAGCACATGAATCGAATTTTGCAAAATCTGATTTCACAGAACGATGCAGGAGGTGAAGATTATGCCAATAATGTTTATAACTCAATTTTATAAACTTTGGCATCTATTGAGTTTTGAAAAATCGATCCTCAATTAAAAAAAAACTGCAGTGTATGTCATCTTAATAAATTATGCAAAAGTATTGTGACTGTCTCCATAAGGACAGCAACAGAACTCTTCTATAGCAAAATACCATCAGTCATGATATATTGAACAGTACCAATATGGCAACGTCTCTCAAATCACAAACAGCTAGCTTTCATAGATGAAGAATTTTCTCTGCCTTGCAAAGAATGCACTATTATGGACTCATGCATTGAGGAACTTTAACTAAAAGGTCAATTCAGTACTCTAAATAACTGAGAGAACTTCAAGGGAAGAAAAACAAAATACAGAATGTGAGATTTAAAACTTTCATGGTGAGTGATATCAATTAAAACGTCACAGGTGATTAACTCGGTCAAATTTACTGAAGTTGAGCTTTCACCCATTCCAATTTCCATGGCCAATAAAAGATATATTAAGCCTTAAGGTCCAAGGGGTGTGTAAGATTCCTTGTGAATATAGTAGGGTGCATGTTGGATAAATGGGACGCATAGTCAAGGAGAGCTGTAAAGAACATTGCCACATCAGACTTCTTCAACTAGAGAAGTTAGCTGTAAGCTCAGCATTGTACAGAGTTTGTTCACAAACTTAAATTTAATGACACCTCAATTCTGGAACATTCAGACAAGCATTTTGATCGACTTGTTAAAGAATTCACTCAGATTAAACTCCATCATGGAATTTTAATAGAGATTTGCGACTTAAGTTGAGTACAGCTTGGACTCTAGCCATAAAATACGTTTCCAATAAAAGCCCTGACCAGATGATGCAACATGCAGAAAACTCAGGACTAGAGAACCCCAATCCAATGATGGACCATGCAGAAAACTTAAGATGGGGAACCGTAATCTAGATGATGGACCTCACAGAAAACTATCAAACAACGTCAGGTCATGCTTCCTGTGAACCAGTCAGACCGATGGCAGACTGCTTTGCAGTGACACAGGCTATATATAGGGGATGGTTGGCCAGGTTTTTTCATTCAGTTCCTGAAGACGGAATGGCCAAATGCTCAACATTAGTAACTTTGACATGGCTGATCACCTGTAAAGTTTATTTAAAATACAGAATTTTTTCTACCAGAACAGAGGCCCAAATGACCTTGTTGTCTATGGACCCTAAAACACCACACACTCACTCACTCACTCACTCACTCACTCACTCACTCACTCACTCACTCACTCACTCACTCACTCACTCACTCACTCACTCACTCACTCACTCACTCACTCACTCACTCACTCACTCACTCACTCACTCACTCACTCTACCAGAACAGATGCCACGGAGACAACAGAATGGAAAAATTCATTTGTAAACTACTCCATGCTACAATATGCCTCAATGTTCAATGTTTTCACTCAAGTTATATCATGATCCAATCAGACTTGATAGGTGTGTGAACAATATTTTGGAAAGTTTTGCAAAAAGATATTAATAACGGCTATCTACATTCTAATATGGACATTTCCATTTAATAATTAAGCATAATTTAAATACCTACAGCCTTTAGTCCTTCCCATTTCTCTGTTTTGGAGTGGACTGCTTTTTGTAATGGCATAAGTACAGGTTTAAAGTTGATTAACAATATTAAATGATATTCAGCATAATTTTTTATTCTAAACAGTTATTTAAATGAGCTAAATATTTCTTTCTGCACTAAAAGACAAAGCCTTAATGTTACATTTACTATAGAGCTATGCAGGCAGTGCTTCTGGTCCTTGGAGAATCGTAATAATTCTTTCTGATATACCCCATCAGATGGTGTATGACTGAGGTTTCTGCTGGAACCTGTCATTTTGTGATGATCCTAGACATATCATAAAAAGGAATAGTGTATAGAGTGAAGCTACACAAAATGGCTATTGAGATCCATGAAGAACCAATATAGAACATGTTCTTTTACATTTCTTCAGTATATGCTATTTATCAACACCTTCAGTAAAATCCTACAATATAAGAGCGGAGAAATAGCAATTATTATGGGTAGATGCATGCACAACTTTATTCTTGAAATTAGATTTCTATACCTTCTACAAAGGATTTGCTTTGGGAAGCCTACCTTTCTTTCAGGAAACTTTCTACAATGTTTGGCTGATAAGTCCCTGGCCTTACATAGAGATCTCGTTACTGGGACATTTTGATGGATAGCATCATATAGGTGAACTCTAGACTTGCTTGTGTCCATATTTACAGGTCAGTAGCTTGTGAGCTACTCATTAGTAATGAGTCTCACTTTGGATGTCCTTTGGAAGTCACAACTCTAGAAATCATTGAAAAGTTCGTTTATTTCTGGAAGACAGCAATACTTTTTTTTTGGAGCTTAGGTCCTCGAACATTAAGTCATACCAGACAATGCATGGAATGGGTGAAATGGTGCTCAAAGGAGTCCAAGATGCATTGAGCTTAGAGGTACCGAACATTCGTCTCTCAGGATGAGGGAAAACCCCAGAAAAATCTTATCCAGATAACTCACCCTAACCGAGATTCAAACTTGGGACCTCTTGAACGCGAGGCAGACTGCTACCATCTACGTTACCGAGGCAGAAGGATTTGTTCAGCAAGTTCCTAGAACCGCCACCAGAGGAGACCTGTGACAAAATATCGTCAACTACACCAATGTGAACCAGTTGATGGCCGGCTGAGGATAGAGGCAAAGCCTCCGAAACATGTTCCAGAAAAATTTGAAAGCAAGTGTTGTTTAGTGTCATTAATCGACTCCCTTTAAATTTATCATAACAACACTGTTTTCAACACTTCCAAGAAAGGAATTACAATATAAGGGTAATTTCAAATTTGTGGTCTGACCATCCATGCAGAGAGTTATTTATAAAACACTGGAATTCTGACAGTTCTACCATGTACTACTTTTAATTCATGGATTAAAGGACATCTCAAGACATTGTGGTGCACAAACACAGTACTAGAAGTCAGAGTAATGCAGATCTGTAGGTACATATGAAAAAATGTTCTGACAAAGATTCATTAAGTATAGGAGCAACTTTGTTTAATAAACTTCCAATTGAATTTAAAACTGTATGAATTAACTCTTTTAAGGCTAAGTTAAAGAAATACGTTGTAAACAAATGATTGTAAAGATTGTAAAAATTATGAGCAAAGCTATGTGTGTGCATGGTGGTTTGTAATTCATTGCCTATTATACAGTAATGTAAATACTCAACTGACCATGCCTATAACCTGTGCTTCCAAGTACACAGGCAATAAAGAATAACTTTTTAAAATTTTTTAAATTATTGTTTTTATGATTAAATATTTTTAACTTCTACAACAGAAACAACAGGTGTCAGTTGGATATGTTCTGAAGCAGGGAACACATGTTCCCGAAATATCTTAACAGAGAGTAAAACAGTTGATGTTAGTGTTACTAGTACTACTCATGTTAGATTCAGTTCAGTTTAGTTTATTAGCCACATTAATTCATACAGGATTAAAGGAAATGTCAATACAGTTTGGGATATTTTTCAATATTCACAATTCATCTACGTGGTACTTACAGTCTAAAGTTTACAGATAATTTATGCAAATTACTATTTGCACTTGGAAACATTAAGACACTTCAGTACAACAACAGATCAACTCAGTTATGAATATTTATGCAGACACTTACACCAGTATTACACTTAATTTTAATGCTTTGGCCAGTTAAGGTCCTTCATTGATGAGTCTTCTAATCTTGGACACATGAAACAAGGTTAGAAATAGAATACATTAGTATAAGTTAGCCCAAACAAACATATTAATTTATACTTTACCTGAATTGTATTCTAAGTATTCATTCACTGAGTAAGATTAATTTTTTTTAAAAAGAAACTATGTAGCTCTGCCTTAAACTTATTTATAGAGTGTATATTTTTAATTTCTTTGAGAAGTGTTTGTATAGCTTTAAACCCATGCATTCGACAGAAGTCTCAAATAGTTTTGTTTTATAAATATAGGGGTGTAATTTTATCTTTATTACGTGTGTTATGGGTGTGTATTTCAGAATTTGTGCCTTAGTTCACAGAATTAGTTTTAATATAAATTAGTAACTGTTTCATATACATGGTGTTCATTTTTATCTGTAATTTTACCATGAAAATTTTGACGTCATCAATAGCATCGCTTATGGAGCGAGTTTATATACGATTCCCATAGCAGCTTGTGATGGTATTTGATGTGCTGACAGCAGCTTTGAGGTCTCCCGGGAGGTAAATATGCAATTTGAGAGGTGGGTTTGCCCGCATAATATAAATATGCGTAATTTCTCTTGGTGCATAGATATGATAACTGTTTTTAAAAAACTATATATTGCAATGCGATGCACTGCAAAGCTAATTATTCAGCCATAAAAGTATACCATAAAGAATATACGAAACGATAAGATAATGAACACTTACTTCACAAAGAACATCTGTTTTTCTGTTATAGAAGACATATATGCATATTGTAAACCTGACATAAAATAGAAATATTTCAATTTTATCTCAGTTCATTTCTATCACCCACAATTTCCTCACAATATAACTTCATTACAACCAGAAAATTAGTAGACCATGTTCTAGGAATGAAAAATAAATTAGTGTTACAATATGTACAAAGATTTTATCCAAGTCTAAACAAGAAAACATCTCCAGTGCATAGTCTTATGTGTTCATTTTCTTATATTTCTTTTCTCTTTTCCTCTTAAACACTGTCTGTATTGCAGGAAGGTATGCTTGAGGCCTTTCTGTCATAACATTATTTATTTATTGCTTCTAGATTGGGACCAGTCATTTTATAGCATCCAGTGATTCTCTTTTTGCGAGTAGCTGATCCTGTATCTTGGAAATGTTTGATGCACCTACTGGTTTTAAAACACATAAGGATACCAACATAAATAGATGTTTTAATTAAGCGTGAGAATGACAAAAATTTA
This sequence comes from Mantis religiosa, assembly GCA_030765055.1. NCBI lineage: Eukaryota > Metazoa > Arthropoda > Insecta > Mantodea > Mantidae > Mantis > Mantis religiosa. The sequence goes on from CM060950.1 coordinate 416,841,746, forward strand.
TATGGTGTACTGATAAAATATAAGATGTTTATGTTGAAAACAAAAGTACATCAATTTGGTGGTACCTGGACACTTTTGACAACATCATGCTCCGAGGGACTTGTCTGAATGATGGATAGCATTGCATAAACTCCTCTATGCAGTGGTTTAAATTATATTTATGTTGCACCAATTTTAATGCCGGTATGAAAGTAGCATTCAACCATGAAGACGCGGTGCTCTGTGTTCATATCTGGGGAAGCTGGCTGTATTAGTTAGCAGCACAACCACACTCAGAGTGCTGTTATTTGCTTACTGATCTGCAAAAATTACTGCTTCTTCTCAATAGAGGTCATTATGATTTCAAGATAGACTCACCAATCAAGTATGATGTCATTCTTGCTCAATCGGAGGGCAGGAAAATAATGAATAAAAATGAAGGCTATGTGTAAACTTGGTATAGTCAAAATATTCAAATCTCTGAAATGATTTCTGCATCTTTCCATTTTTGGAATACCAACCATAATTTGTAATGCTTTCTTTTAAAGTTTAAATATTATATTACTGTTTGCAGCATTTCCCCAAAATATTAGTCCATATGATATCAGTGAATGAAAGTAAGTAGCAGGTTCTGAGTGCAGTAAATTCAACTTGTGGCTTCAGCAGATGTAAAAAAAAAAAATCTATATGCTTGTCCAAATTTAAATTTTTGTCTAACCCATATTCCTAAGAATTTAGTTTGCTGTTCAAAGTTTACCAATCTGGAGCCAATTCTGATGTCAGGATTTCCCACTTTCCTACAAGCCTTATGTTGAAAATTGAGCGCTATTGTTTTTTCTTTATTTATAAGCAACTTATTGACTTTAAACCAATTTAATACTTCTAATACAGATGGTGTTATATTTTTCTCAAGGCTATCATTGACCTTTCTCTAATGAAAATGCTTGTATCATCTGCAAAGAGTGTGATTTTAGTATCCAAATTGTACAGACATAATGGGAGATCAGTTATGTACAGTAAAAATAGCAGGGGGCCCAGAATAGATCCCCGCAGAACCCGTGTTACTATTGGTCTTTATTGTGATAGCTCCTAGTGATTTCTTTTTGGTCTCTTTCTGTTAAAGTGATCTTGAAAACCTGCTGTCTCATTTCAAAGTATGATTTAAACCATTTATAGACCACCCCTCTTACACCATATTTATGTAGCTCATTTAGCAGAAAATCATGATCCACCATCCCGACTTCGCTGCTGTCCAGTACATCATATATACTTTCAACAAAATTAATCATTGCCAGACTAGTAGATTTCATGCTTGGAACCCATACTGACTGCTATGAATAATTTTAATTCTGTTGAGGTATGCTGTAACCCCCTTGTACATTACTTTTTCTAATATTTTGGAAAGGTTGAGAGTAGAGCTATTGGTGTATAGTTGTTTGGGTTCTTTTCATCTCCTTTATTGAATATTGGTTTTACTTTTGCTACCTTTAGTTCCTGATGGAATGTGTCGCTTTGAAGAGATTTATCTACAATATGATACAGCGGTTTTAAGATATTGTTGCTACACTTTTTAATTAGAAAGGTTGAACTCTCAAGGGCATCTGATTTTTTTGCTTTTTAGCTCCCTAATTACATAAAATAATTCATCATTACAACAAATGTGGGCTTTATTTTCTGATCCATTATTTATGCTGATTTCCTTGTGCACACTTTTCGAGACAAATGCAAAGAAATTGTTAAATATGTTAGCTTGGATTTGTTATGCTTTTGTCTTTGAGTTTCAATACAGTATTTGCTTACAACAGTTTGAGTTAGTTTCCCTTTTTATTATGTCCCACATGGCATTCTTTTTATTTTCAGATGAGTTTATCTTTCTATTGTTCTCTTATACTTATACTGCTTTAATAACCTTTTTATAGATTGATTGGAATGTTTTTCACTGACTCTGACTTTAACCAGTGAGAATGCTATATCGTAGTAGTATTTAAAGGTGTTTAAAAATCTAGTGAATGTGATATCTACTGAAGTTTCCTCATAAATGTGTTCCCAAGTTTCTTGCCCCAGCAAATGGTTGAAGTAATCAATATTTTCTGGCTCCTGTAATCTGACCTTTTTGAATACTGTGCCTGTTTTCTAAAGTTCTTTCTGCTTGGCCAATTGATGGCAAAAAATTGTGCAAAATGATTAGAGAGACAAGCCTCAAAAGCATCAATAGTTTTAACAAAAGTATTAGATCTTTGCATATAGCTACTTGATAATGGTAGTTTTTATAGTATTAGTCACCCTTGTTGGTACATTAATTGCCGGCAGAATGCCATGAATGTTTAATAGAGTTATGATCCTAAGTTTATCATTGCTTTGTTGTAAAACATTCATTTAAATATCTCCCACTAGAATTACGGTTTACTTTTGTTTTAGAAAATAGTTCAGAATAGCATCCAATTTTTCAATTAGAATGTTTACGTCACTCAACAGATTTCTGCAAATACATATGGCTATCAGCTTATTGTCTAGTTCTATAATTCTAGTTTCAAAATTCTCTTCTATGTTTAGTTCCAGGAAGTAGATAAAGATTTAGATTTTACTGAGTCTTTTCCTAAAATTAATTTGCCTCCATTTTTTCGAATGTTCTACTGGAACCCTGTATTAGTGTAAGCGTGGTATTGTGAGTTCATTTAATTCAGAATTACTTAGGCAGTATTCAGTTAGGGATAATATATCTAACTGTTTTAAACTATCTTACACACCCCTGGGACCTTAAGGTTCAAAGCATGTTTTATTGGCCATGGAAGTTGCAATGGGCGAAAGCTCAACTTCAGTAACTTTGACACGACTGATCACCCATGAAGTTTTTTGTGATAACACTTGCCATGAATGTTTAAAATCTCACATTCTGTATTTTGTTTTTCTTTTCTTGAAGTTCTCTTAGCTATTTTGAGTTCTGAATTGTCTCTTTAGTTATAGTTCCTTAATGCATGAGTCCAGAATAGTGCGTTCTTTGTAAGGCAGAGGAAATTTGTCATCAATGAAAGCTAGTTGTTTGTGTTTTTGAGAGATGTTGCCATATTAGTACTGTTGGATATGTCATGGTTGAAGGTATTTTGATATAGAAGAGTACTGTTTCTGTCTTTATGGAGACTGTCACAATACCTTTCCATATTTTATAAAGATGACCATACATTGCAGTTTGTTTAAATTATGTGTCAGTGTCCTTATAGGAACTGAATTTGTCTTGAGTTTTGGCATAACATATAATAAAAGCTCTGAGAGATTTATTCAAAATATGAACTTGGGTGATTTAACATGGATTCACAAGTCAGTAGTCACAATATGGATGTTATATATAAAAAGGTACTATTATTGGCACTTTCAGTTAGCTAGCGGCAGAGAGAGCTTTGTAATTTTCCATAGGATCTGCAACAAAAATGATGCCAATAGTTTCATTCCTTAAAAAGAAAAAGGAAATCCTATCACATAGGACATCCTGGAAGAAGTATTTTGTTAATGTTGAAACAGCTAAACAACAAATGAAGTTATGCATGATTGGAGGACTTTTGGATACACTCCTAGGAATTTCAAAATACACATTTAATTTGCATAAGAATCTTCAATTTTAAATTTCCTCATTTGCACACTATTTCAGTTGTTTCTGTTTTCCTATTTGTAACATACATATGATCTCACATGACCTTTCGCTCTTGTATAAGGTATTCTCTTCTATCCATTGCTTTACTTACCTGTGTGACATCAGTGACACCAGCAGATATACAAATGTGAAGGTAGTTGGGTCTTTTCCATAGGCATGACCAGCCTGACTTTAAATGGAAGGTGAGTGTTATGAATCTTAGACTTGATCATGCCTTGTTAGGGACTATGTCCTCTCACATGTGTATGATATATGTTGTTAGTATAAGTAAGGGTAATTATACATTTGATGGTCTACACTTACATTCTAGAGGCATATAGAAGCTGTCACTTCTAACTTCTGAAAGAATAAAGGGCAAAATTTCTGTTTTTGCAAGTCGAAGGTCCTTTCTAGGTTAAATCAACACAAGTTTTGAAACTTAAGGCAAATTAAAAAAAATTAACCATAATAACTTTGTAGCAATTAATTCAAATAAAATTACTCCCCTCAAGAACAATATTGATCATAATAATAGTAATGATAGTAATAATAATCACTGTCTATCTATATTTTATCAAAATATAAGAAGGCTTAAGAAACAATGTAGATGAACTCACTATGAGTTCTCATACTGCAAATCAACTACCACACATTCTATGTATTTCTGAACATCACTTGACAGCAGGAATTTAAACAAATTTCATTGTAAGGGTACTCTTTAGTAGCAGAGTGTAGTTGGAATAAAATTACATAAGGTGGAGTTTGTATATATGTAAGAAATGATCTGATCTGTAAAGCCTTAGATTTATCCAGATTTTGTTATGAGAAAGTTGGCAAACTAAGCAGTTCTGCTAATTGGAAGTCATTTGAACTTAGTCATAGTAGCCCTATATTGATTTCCCTTAGAAATTTTCAAATATTTATAAAGCAATTAGAATATGCTTTGAACTTTTTATTTATAACAAAACAAGAAATAATGATAAGAGGTGACATAAATATGGATTATTGAAATCGAGTCTTAAATGGGAACAGCTTAGCTCTTTATTTGCAAAATACCATATGACACATACCGTAAACTTTCCAAAAAAATAAAAAAAAGATCATCTACAGCTTAGATAATATATTTGTAAATTCTGATGTAACTAAATTTTGCTCTGTCTCTTCAAAAACTAATGGACTCTCATATCATGACACACAAATTATACGGACTGATAATATAAATTTAAAACTCAAAGCTAAATACACATATAGGAAATATACAGAAATAAATGAAAATACTCTAAACAAAGTTTGCAAAATGTTGAAGTTGGATCATGGAAACAAACTTATGAGGCTAATGCAACCAAGAATAAATATAATAGAAATAATCACTTCTTCCACACAAGCCCTGTGTAGGCTAAGGATTAAATTAGTAGAGCCAGACTGAAAAATTCAATGCCATAGTCGGAATTTGGCTATGGCATCTCCCGCTCTCCATATGACTGCTCTAAACCATTGAGCTACTATGGCCAACATGCCGATATGACACTAAATTCTCCAACTAACTCGTATATTTCCCGGTAGACCACTAGGGGTTCCCATATGGTATGAGACACGCACCTTTTGTGGCAACTTACTAAGTATGGGAATGGGTCAAAAAGTAATGCCTCCTATTTTTTTCTCTTTTAATTGCCAATAAAATTGAATCCAATTTACATAGCTTGAAAACTACAACATTGACGATTAATTTGTCACTATTCAATATAATCTCCATCCTTTTCCACAATTTTGGTCCACCTTTTAACTAGGACATGTATTCCAGTGTGGTAAAAGACACGGTCTTGCTTCCTAAGCCATTGACGCACGGACTTTTTCACAGCCTCCTCACCTTCAAAATGAATCCCACGATGAGCTTCCCTCGGGAGCCCGAACAGATGGAAGTCTGATGCTACCAGGTCAGGGCTCTATGGGGGGTGAGGTAAGACTTGCCATCCCAATTTCTCAATTTCTTCAGTGGTGTAACGGCTGGTGACTGGTCTTGCATTGCCATGCAAAAGAAGAACATCCGCCATAGCTTTTGTTGGGCGAAGTCGGCGAAGACGTGCTTTCAGCTTTTTGAGAGTTCTGACGTATTGGACATAATTTATTGTGAATCCCTGCTCCAAAAAATCAATCATAAGCACACCCTCTGCATCCCAAAACTCTGTCGCCATAACTTTACCTGCCTACCGCTGAGTTATGAAATTTTGTTTTCTTCGGTGATGTTGTGTGATGCCATTCCATTGACTGCCTCTTTGATTCAGGTTCAAAAAAATGAACCCACGTTTCGTCTCCAGTAACAACTTTTTCCGAAAACTCCTCTCCCTTCAAACTGAAGCGCTGCAAGTGCTCTGAGGCTATTGCTTTCCTTGTTTCTTTGTTTTGGGTGGTTAACATTCTTGGTACCCAACGTGAACAAACTTTTAAGTAACCCAATGTTGAATAATCATCATCACACTGCCTTCACTGAGGGAGGTAATGCAACACAATTCACCTGTTGTTACCCAGCAATCACCACGAATGATGTCATCGACTCTCTGAATGTTGCATGGAGTCACTGCAGTCACCGGCCTGCCACTTTGCTTTTCATCTGCCAGTGCTGTTTGCCCTTGAGCTTCATTACAGTGACGAACCCATCGTCTAACACTGCTGACATCCACCGTTGCATCACCATACACATTTTTAGCCTTTCATGAATGCAAATTGGCGTTTCACCTTCTGCAGTCAAAAATACAATCACAGAACGCTGACTAATAAGAATGTTGATGTCAGCCATTTTGCAAGAGGATGCAGTGCTGCCACCGGTTGACTTAGGAAGTTACTACTGCAGGGGATTGGAGAAGGTTTGAGTAATTGCGCCAAATTCAAAGTTTTCACATTACTTACTTATTTAAGGAAAAAAGAAGTGTAGGATGTATTATTTTTTGACCCACCCTTGTACTAAAGTCCTAGGCTTCATAGTTAAACCCCTGTGTTTTAGGTAAATTGATGGAAATAGTCATTTCTTCCACACTAGCTTTGTGTGGGCTAAGGTTTAAATGAGTAGAGACAGACTGAAACATTCAATGCCATAGCTGGGATTTGAACCACAGTACTCCTACTATCCGTGCGGTTGCTCTATACCACTGACCTGCTATGGCTAACATGCTGATATGACATTAAATTCTATAACTAACTCGTATATATTTTACACTAGATCACTAGGGGTTCTCATATGCTATGAGACACGCACCTTTTCACATCCGGCCGCGTCGTGGCCTAGGGGTTAGACCGCTTGGCTCTCACCATGGCGGCCCGGGTTCGATCCCAGGCGACCGCAAAGTGAGATTTGTGGTGGACAACACGGCGCTGGGGCGGGTTTTCTCCGGGATCTCCGGTTTCCCCTGCCATCTCATTCCACCGTTGCTCCATCTTCATCCCATGTATCATCAGTGTCATCGCCTGCGGTGCCGTATGAAGTAAAAGCGGGCGTTAAACACTACACATTTCACATTTTTCACAACTCTCTGCTTTTCTCCGCTTACCTCTTCCGCGACTGTTTTAAAACTTGCCACTCGCCTCTTAGCCAATCGTCGCCTCTTTAATTACCTCACTGATAATTTCTAGATTATTCGAAAATAAACCAGAACCCGAATAGTCTCTATCAGTCAAGAAGTAACTAGAAATTTCCATTTATCTCAGTTTGTTTGTTTCGGCAGACCTTTATCTGCATGTTATCTTTGCCTGCCGACTCTTGGTTTTCACACTGCCCGCCTATCAGTTCCTTTTGTGTAAACAAGCCGCGCGATCGTAGATACGGGTTCGCGACAATAGTAATATTATACTTACCGAAGCGGTAACAGTTCTGTCATTCCGAACGCACATGGACGTGGGGTGATACAAACTGGTGATTTGTTTACGGTACTTTATTCTCTCGTTGGACATAGTATAGATTGAACTGTTTAGAAAACGGCTGACGCTATTTAACACGTATTTCACATACAAATTAAATAAAGTATGCGATTAATTTTTGTTTTTGTATAGTTCTTAGAGCTTCCTTGTTCTACAAATATATGTCAAAGAACTAAGTCAGAACCCTGAAATTATTCATTGGCTTCTGGTGTTTAACTCAAATATGTCTTTGTTATTTTCCAATGTTTCCTTTTTAAGTTACACTGTTCACAGTGAGGCACAGCACTTTTTTTTAAATGCAGAAATACTGCATAAAAAGGCCCAAAACACACCCAACATGATCATCAGTATTGAACGCCAGACAATGTGAAAAGGGAACGTCGTCTGGACGCTGTCACCGCCGCCTCCTATTATGAAAGTGAGGAAACGTACACGTTAGTCCCCCTGCCTTTGTTTTGTCAATTTCTCTCCACGGCAATATTTCTCATGACTTATTTCTCTGCTTGTTTACCCTTCCACATTCTGAAGAGCAACAAGAGCTTCAAATTGAAGTGATGTCCTTGAAATTGTAAAATAACTTACGTCTTTAATATAAAAGTAGTAAGTGTTACGCTCACTGCACTTTCAGTACGCAGTCTTTCAGTAAACCTTGCTTTAAAAATTCTTCGTCTCTGTATAATCTGTGTATAACCAATGTCTATTAAACTCACTCTGAAATAAGTTGGTGTTTTAATCAGACCTATATTTTATTATGTATTAAGTCTTCGTCCATCTGTAGTGTTTTAAAAGTTATCCAAATTCATATTGTAACTTTGTGGGTTCGTGAAATGAAAAGTCCAATTGCACCACTCAAAAATGTTCTTTATTTCCACCGACTTACAGTTAAACACTTGCCAATTACACGGAATTACGTAATGCACACAATTACAATTCACCAGTTCGTCCGTTACCGTTCCAATGCACGTGTACAGTCTTCTCGTTCGTTCGCTAGCCCGTCAAGCACTGACTGACTCACCTCCAGCCCGACATGTTGCTTATATAGGCTCAGCTGGCCAATCTGGAAGGTTCTAGATTAGATGAAATATCCCGTAAGTTCGAGAACTCAGATGGAACAGAAAGAGACGGCGCAGTGAAGTTTTTTTTCCCCAGCCAACCCTCGTTACCGCTATAAAACAAACAAGGGGGCGTGGCGAACACCGACCGCCTCCAGCTGCTGCTGCCGGTTCTATAGGGAGTTCACACGTTCGGGTGACACTGCTCCCTCCTCAAAGCTGGTCGTCCCGAGCAGCACCATTGTAGCACGCCAAGCGATCCAGGTGTACCACCAACATCTTCCCTCAGGGAACCTCCTGGATGCGGTAGACCAAGTCGTTAATCCTCTTCACCACCCGGTACGGTCCTTGCCATGGCTGCTGGAGCTTAGGGCAGCGTACCTTGGTCCGGGTAGGACGGTACAACCAGACCAGGTCACCCTGCTGGAACCCTTGGCTGTTGGCTTGCCTGTCATACCTGGTCTTCATGCGGTCGCTCCCCTTCTGGATGTTTTGGCGAACCATCTCGTGCATGTCGCGGAGATGGTCCAACAAGTTCTCCACATACTCGGTCGCTGGCTGTCTCGCCTCCGGAGGGCTGCCAAAAGCCAGGTCATAAGAGAGGCGTAACTCTCGGCCGAACATTAAGCTGGCTGGCGTCATCCCAGTAGTGTCGTGTGTAGACGAGCGGTAGGCCAGCAAGAACAGTGGCACCTTGACGTCCCAGTCTCGCTGATGGCTGGACATGACCTTCCTCAGGCGTTCCTCTAAGGTCTTGATGTAACTTTCAACCATGTCATCCGACTGGGGATGTAGATGCGTCGTGCGGGTCTTGTTCACCCCAAGCCTTTGTAGTGCCTCCCTCATTAGGTTGGACTCAGAATTTGTACCCTGGTCACTGTGTAGCTCTAACGGCACCCCAAATCGACAGAACACTTGCTCCACCAGGCAGTCTGTGATTGTCTTTGCCTCTCGGTTTGGGATGGCATACACCTCCGGCCACTTGGTGAAGTAGTCCACGACCACCATTAGGTACTTGTTGCCTCGGTCGGAAACTAGGAACGGTCCAGCAGTGTCAACGGCGATAAGTTCGAATGGCGCTCCGACGTTGTACTGCTGCATGCGACCCCGGCATGCACGTGACACTGACGGCACCATCTCTCAGCATCTGCTTGGTCTCAGCCAGTAGTAGTGCTGCCGTAGTTTGTCAATCGTTCGGTTCGCTCCCAGGTGTCCTCCCAAAGTACCGGAGCGCACTTCCTCCAATACTTCCGAGACCTTACTCCGTCGAAGTACCAACTGGCGTCTTCCCATCGGGTGACTCCCATACCCGGAACAGCACGCCATCTCTGGTCTTCCACGAGTCCCATTGGGCCCCGTACGACTTGTAGGTGGCGCTCCTCGGTGCGATGTCCTCCCAGGTTGGTCTCGTCCCTGCCTCCACTTCCCTCAAGAGTGGCTCCAAGTCTGCGTCTGCCAGCTGCTCCCTCCTCAGGTCTGCGCTATCCCAGCCGTCCGCGGGCACTGCCACAACTACTCGGACTACTGCCGCACGCTCCTTCTCTTCCACTCTTGTGCACTGGCCGCACTCTTCTGGACAGGGCCTTCGGGATATAGCGTCTGCATTACCGTGGCTCTTCCCTCTACGATGTTCCGAGGTGAAGTCGTACTCCTGTAGCCTCTGGACCCAACGTGCGGTCTGGCCTTCCAGGTTGTTAAAGCTCAATAGCCAGGTGAAGGCGGTATGGTCAGTCCTCAGGTGAAATGGCTGACCGTAAAGGTACTTGTGGAAGTGCTCCAAGGTCTTTACTACCGCCAGTAGCTCTCTTCGGGTGACGCAGTTGTTCTTCTCTGCCATGGATAACGTCTTGCTCTAGTAGGCTATCACCCGCTCATGGTCGTCCTGGATCTGCGATAGGACACGTCCAATGCAATGGTCGCTGGCGTCGGTATCCACAATGAAGGTGCCACCCGGTTGTGGGAAACCCAAAATTGGAGCACTGCACAGGGTCTCAATTAGGTGCTCGAAAGCGTTTTCTGCGTACTCCGTCCACACATAAGGCCGGTGTTCCTCTGTCAGGCGGGTGAGGGGTTTTGCGATGTTAAGGAACCCCCTTATGAAGCGGCGATAATAACTGCACAGCCCCAGGCAACTTTGCAACTCTTTCTTATCCTTTAGGCAAGGCCAATCTCTCACAGCCTGTGTCTTCTCCGGGTCTGTGGCCACTCCGGTTGCTGAGACTATGTGGGCCAAGTAGTTAACTTCCTTGCGGAAGAGCTGTCACTTCTTCGCGTTCAGCTTCAAGTTGGTCGCCTGCAGTCTCTGTAGCACCTTACTCAGATTCTCGAGATGATCTTCAAAAGTCTTCCCGAAGATGACGATGTCGTCCAGGTATAGCAGGCAGGCATCGTAGGTCAGCCCTCTAATCACTGACTCCATGAGGCGTTGGAAGGTAGCTGGTGCGTTGCAGAGGCCAAAGAGCATAACCGCGAACTGCCAGAGCCCTTGGCCCGTCGAGAATGCGGTCTTCTCCTTGTCTCTTGGGTCTAGAGCTACCTGCCAGTAGCCCGACTTCAGGTCCAGGGTCGAGAACCATTGTGCACCAGCTAGCGTGTCCAGGGTGTCGTCAGTCCTGGGTAAGGGGAAACAGTCCTTCCGGGTGACAGCGTTCAGCTTTCTGTAGTCTACGCAGAAGCGCAGCTCACCATTCTTCTTTGTCACCAAGACCACAGGGGATCACCAAGGGCTGTCAGACTTTTCAATCACTCCCCTGGATCTCTTGTCCTCCAGCATGTCTCGTACCGCCCCTAGCTTCGACAGCGGAACGCGTCTATGTGGTTGCCGAATAGGCCGGGCGTCCCCGGTGTCGATGCGGTGAAAAACTTTGTCCGTGCGGCCGTAGTCACTATCACCTTGGCTGAAGATGCGCTGGTATCGTCTTAGCAGTTGTCGAACTTTCTCCAGCTGCTCTGCAGTCAGGTGGTCGGCCGCCCTCTCTAGTAAGCCTTCTAGCCGGGGCCCCAGGTGTTGCGTCGGCACCGGCTCCTGCGTCTTGTCAATTGCTGTTACGCTTAACACGGGCTCGCACGTTCCCAACTCCGTCACGGCCTGAACGTCGTGATCGGTGTCCGTTGGATTTAGCAGTCTCACTGGCACCTCCTCTCGGTAAGGCAGCAGTGCCCTGGCTACACATAGTCCGTGCACAGGCGTCTTCTGGTCCAGCATCATGTTCCTGGTTCACTGGCCTTCCAGTCGCGCCGTCACCACCACCACGCTCCTCGCGGGGACAACCACATCTTCGTTCAAGACGACCCTGCAAATTCCAAGGCGCTCCTCTGGTTGACGGAGTATAACCTCTTCTCCGTTGAGCCGCAGGACCTTCTTGCCGACGTCGAACGTCGCCTCGTGGCTCCTGAGGGCATCCAATCCCAGTATCACCTCCTCAGCCACCTTCGCGACGAACACCCACAGACGTACGGTACTCCTTCCCAAGGTCAGCTTCAGCAGGGCCTCCTTTTCCACAGGCAAGGTTTCGCCCGATGCCGTGACGAGCTGGTATGGTCGACTTGGCTTCCTTGTCGGCAAACCCTTCGCCACGCACGCGGCACGGCTTTCCTCGCACCCAACCGTCCGTGATGAGGCTGTCATCCATACGCCGGCTGACGGCGCGCAGTGTCACTCCAGGGGATGGTGGTGATGGCGCCGACGTGCCCCTCTCCACGTCGACCCTTACTTGTTTTCCGGCTGCTCTTCCTAGTGTGGGCAGTCTCTCGGCAGGTGTCCGGGCTTTCCACACTCCCAACACAGGCCACTAGGTGTTCGCCGGTGTCTCTCGGCTAGTCTTCTGTCTCCGGTGTAGCGGACACTCCTCGTTCTCGACGTCGGGATGGCTGTTACCTTGGCCGCCTCCATCCTTAATGCTGCCGTCAGCGCCTCGTGGATGGTTTCATAATCGCCAAGCATTAGGCGCTGACGAATATCCGTAACTCGTACCCCGTCCACGAACTTGTAGGCAGATTCCCGGGATACGAACTCTGGTGGGAGGTCGACTGGGGCCTCGCTTGCTAGTTGTTCAACTGCCAGGGCGAACTCCTGCAGCGCCTCCCCCGGCTGCTGTGACCTTGCCTTAGGCTGGCTGCGGTACGCTGCGGCTAAGCGGTGGTTCCCGAAACGATTCTCCAGGGCCTCCCAGTTGTCCTTGGGCGCCGCCGTTGTCTACACCGCGTTTAGGACTTCCGCGGCCCGTCCCTGGAGGCTGGCTATTAACTGTGTGGCCTCCTCCGCCGGTGACCATCTGTTGTGCTTGGCCACTGTGTCGAACTGTCGGCGGAAGACCTCAAATGTTGACGAGCCGTCATATTTCGGAGGTTTGACGCGCGCCGATGTTGTGTCTCGTCCCGGTACGTCGGCCTTCAAATCCTTCAACCTCCTGCCGACGACGTTCTCCACCATGGCGTTCAGGGACTTGACGCTGCTGTCGGCCTTCTCTTCCAGCTTCTCTTCCTGGCGATTTGCCAGGTCTCCGACGCGTTCGTCCACTTGGCCGATGCGCTTGCCGAGCCCCGTGACGTCCTCCCTCACGCCGGCCAACTGTTCCTCAAATTTGGCGGCGAGGGCCTCGTTCGCAACCTTCATTTCTTCCATCTTCTCCGTGAGGTTTTCGTTAGACGTCTTCATTTCTTCCAGCTTTGCGATCAGGTTGTTATTTGCCGCTTCTGTTTTCGCAGCGAGGTTGTCATTTGCTGCTTTCATTTCCGAGGTAAGTTCGGCCTTCATTTCCATCATCTTCTCCAAAATCTTTTCCAATGCCGGGTCCATGGTTGTAATGTTCGGTGACGTCGTTCCACTTCTGAGAGAAGTTTAACCTTGTGGGTTCGTGAAATGAAAAGTCCAATTGCACCACTCAAAAATGTTCTTTATTTCCACCGACTTACAGTTAAACACTTGCCAATTACACGGAATTACGTAATGCACACAATTACAATTCACCAGTTCGTCCGTTACCGTTCCAATGCACGTACACAGTCTTCTCGTTCGTTCGCTAGCTCGTCAGGCACTGACTGACTCACCTCCAGCCCGACGTGTTGCTTATATAGGGTCAGCTGGCCAATCTGGAAGGTTCTAGATTAGATGAAATATCCCGTAAGTTCGAGAACTCAGGTGGAACCGAAAGAGACGGCGCAGTGATGTTTTTTTTCAGTCACCCCTCGTTACCGCTGTAAAACAGACAAGGGGGAGTGGCGAACACTGACCGCCTCCAGCTGCTGCTGCCGGTTCTATAGGGAGTTCACACGTTCGGATGACAATATCATATGACCACAACTTCATGTCCAGGACATGAAAAGGAAACTTAGAAAAAGTTTATAATATAACTGGAGTCAGAACAAACAAATCTTGGGTGATTAAAAATAGTTTAAAAGATAAATGGCAAAAAGAATGGACAGAAAGTCTAGAAGGTAGAAGAGTGTTTGAAATTTTTCAGAACGTCAAAGAGAGACTAAAATTGAATTTTATTCAACCAACAAAGGGATTTATACATTATATAACAGGACACGGACCTTATAAGACCTATTGGAAGAAAATCAATAAAACTGAAAATGATATATGTGAATTATGTAACAAACAAGATAATCCTGAACATGTAGTATTTGAATGTGGAAGATATGCAATTCACCAACAAGAAGAGAGGCATGCGCTAGCAGGATATATCGTATATGACATAATTCGAGATCAACAATTAGTAAATAAATTACAAGTTTTGACTAACTTTGTAAGTAAGAAAGCATGGGAGGTAAAAATATTCAAAGGAGAAAGAGTTGATAATAGGCGAAGAATAGTACAAGATCCAAGAAGGAGTTCTAGAATACAAAATAGGATAAGACGGGAAGAATTATTGAATAATCAAACAATGGAGTTGACTGCATGGGCGGCGGAGGGAGAGAGTGATGGCGGAGGCCATGGTGGACTACAGAATTAGTAGATTTAGATATAGATTTAGGAAATAAGGATTTTGTAATTTTCATAGTTGTTTTCTTTTGTTTTTTTTTATTTTTTGTGTTTATTTCTGTTATTTTATTTCATTTTAGTTTTGTAGAGTAGTTTTCTGAGAGATTTGTATAATTATAACATTTGTAAAGATTTTATGGAAAAATAAAGAGAAAATTTGGATACATGCCCCGGTATAGTTGTCTAGGTGCCGGGGTAGAATATTCAGATTTTATTTATTTATTTATTTATTTATTTATTTATTTATTTATTTTATTTATTTATTTATTTATTTATTTATTTATTTATTTATTTATTTATTTATTTGTCCAGGACATTCCTTAAAAATATCTTAAATTATGGCTTTTAGGAATTGTGAACATTGTGAAAACTCGGAAATGATGGCCGGGCTGATGTTGATGTAAATACCAAGTTTGGTGTATAACGAAGCGATTTCGGGAGATCCAGGATTCAGCCCACTGTCACTTTGAGCTTTACGTGCTTTTCCTGGGTGGTAGGTGAATGCTACTATTGTTCCTTAACTATCTATCACGATTTCCTTTAGGTACATAAGTTGTGCTTCATTTCATTGGCTTCTCATCTTTCAAGTGTGCTTCTAAGTTTTGAAATGTATAGTAGTAAGGGACAGACGGTGTCGTTGCTTGACGAAAAGAAAGACCTGTGGGTTGCTCGTCTGACGGGTCGTTCAGCTCCGGCAGATGGAGTGGTCTTTGAACTTGGAATGTTCGCACTTCCGCAGGTCTATATGTCGTATCTGCTTCCACAGTTTCCTTCCCTACATCTCTAACTTCCGGGGGTGGCACCAGCAGATTACAGTGCACGTGGAATCCCTCTTCAATACATAACCAATAACTTCTTTTCTTTGGGTTCATGAACCCTTAAAACATGTATTTCTGGTTAAATCTCCCCTGGCACTTAATCAGTAGGTAGCAGTATTGTAGCTATTATTAAGGGTTACTATTATCATCACCACTATTAACCTAATGGTATTCAACTAACAAGTATGTATCACCTCATTGTTTGGAAAGATATAAACCACTTGGCATTCAGTTGTTTGGAATGTTATTAGAGGTAAGGCAGAAAGATGGCGCTTGATAAAACGGTACAAACTTAAAAACCGCATACCTAAATGGGTCATTCTTTGTACTTGTAAATCTGCGGTCTTCCAAAATTTAGATACCGACATTTTACTGTAAAAAAAAGTTTTGTGATCTCCAGTATCTCAAAAAGGCATTTCTAAAGTAGGTTGTCGTCCGTGAACAGCAGAACTCAAAAACAGGTCCTTCATCTTCCAAGTGCACAATACAAACAGTTAAAAGAAAACTCCCAGCCTAAACTACTATTTACATGAAACATAATTTAAAAGTTTTAATTTTCTCAAAATGCAAGGAATTGAACAAAATACCCTAGTTTAAAATATTTTTATCTTAAATGACGTGTATATCCTTAATTTTCTGCGATTTTCCTCTTAAGTCCTCTTTATGCTGAGTCACCTTTGCATAACTGTTAACCTGTTAGTACTTGCCAATTTTGCAAACGGCACGAAATTTCATTTGTTTCTTTTATTCCTCGTCGCGCAAACAAAATTTTAAAACGATCCCATAGCGTACAGCTCTTAACAGACAAGGAGATATGCAAATAATGTAATTCTTAAATGTTACAACGACTGACGTGTAGTCGATGGAATAATAAGGATTTATAAAGTATGGTCTGCTAAAAATAAACAGAGAACGTCATTTGAAAGTGACATAAAATTGTTTGTACTTTCTCTAACTACATACTGGGGAGAGAAGTTATTGTAATCAATTCAAGTATACACTGAAAACGTACGCTGTGTGGTTCTCCGAGTGCAAAACAGCAAAAGATTGGTATTTTCCCAAGTACCTCGATAACATAAGTGTATTCCTCTTAAAAACTTATACCGAGATTTAACCCGAAATACATAGCAATACACAGAAGTACATGCCTCCTTGAATATATTAAAAACAAAATTTTTATGGAAGAATCTCTGTACTATGTGTTTGTGTGGATGAGATATCCGCTGCCGGCTGATATAGCTATGTTAAATACCTATATATTTCGTGCAGTTAGATTGTCTTACAGTTTAACTGTTATGCAAAAGCCACCAAGAATTAGGAAAACTTCTGAGAACATACCCAAAAATTTCAACATATACATTTCATTTGTCAAGAAAATATCTCAACATACATTATTTTAATCAAAATCGTTAGAGGCATTTTTTAGAAAATGGAAAATTTGAAAAAAGTCTTAGAGGTTAAGGGCGATTTATAAATGGAACCTTAAAAATATCGCTGAAATAGGCTGACCGGAGATGTAAAGGACAATGCTTATTTCAGCTGATAAACAAAAGCAGTGATAATGGAACTGCGATTTCAGTTAACATCTGAGCACACCGATACTGATTTTTTTGTTCAATAGTCGCTCAGTGCACAGGCGCTACGTCTTAACACATCTGCACCGATTGTGCTGGCTCAGGCGGTAACGCTAAGCACTTAAATTCTGTAGGTCCCGGGTTCGATACCCGGTGGCTTAACAAACTGACCAAAGGTTGTTTCGCGGTCACTAGAGGAATGCTGGATTGGATACTTTCTTTCCGACCTTCTATTTCCATCCCGTTTTTCCAGAGTTGGAAGTATCAGCGATTGGCGAATATAGCGCTGCTGTTTGGGGATTTGGGGCACTCTAGCACTGTTTCCTGCGTAGGGGAGACAATGTAGTCACCTATACTGCTTGGAGAGACACGAATATGGAACCCCTGCGATTGCGGCTATACGAACAAACCTGGTGCCGAAATGAACCTTCAGCTCAGGAGACTCATCCAACACGTCTGCAGTTTCATCCCTTAGTACAGAAGAATATTTTGCAAATTTAATATCTGCGATTAGACTTGGAAGTAAAATGTGGTGCAATATGTACAGATGTGCTTTTTAGACGTGGCGTATGACGTAATGTTGCGCAGTAGTTTATGGTCGAGTCCACTTGTTCATTTGTAAGAAAAAGGGATGTCAGGTTACTCATCTGCCATCTAACCCACTAGTTTTATTGGCAATCTGCTGGTAAAAGCAGAGATATTACCCCTGCCATTGATTCGCATGATGTCACTAGCGCACATCCGAGCAAGGTTATGCGCCACGTTTCAAAAATACATCTGTAATTAATTTTGCATGTCGTGTGTGGACATTGGATCTGTATACAAATGCATATTTAGTTTTTTTGTGATATGGACTTAAGCTTTCTGATATGTTTCATAATCTTTTGTATTTTTTGCATAGGTGGTCTGAAAAGTTTCCGACCAGTTTCAGAATTTATTTATATAAATATATTATTTTTCTACATTGTCTCCTTGTAACTCTACACACTTCTCCCAGCGATACTCCCATCTCTGCAACCCGTCCAAATAGTACTCGGCGTTTTTCTCTTTAAAATAACTGTTCACGAAGGCAATTGCCTCTGTATTTCACGAAAATCTGTCCTCCGAGCGCAAGTTTCAGATGAGGGAACCAAAGAAGTCGCTTGGGGCTAGATATGGTGAGTAAGGCGGATAGTCAAGTAGTTCAAACCGTAATTCGTAGATTTTCGCCATTGGAAACGCTGAGGTGTGAGACGGTGCCTTGTCGTGGTGAAACAGGGTTTTCTTTTTTGGAAAATATGGCCATTTTTCCCGCAAGTTCTGCCTTCAGCTTGTCAAGTAATGATGCGTCATATACTCATGTAATAATTTTCCTTTTTGAAGATAATCGATTAAAATAACGTCATGACTATCCCCCAAAACAGTCGCCATCCCTTTCCCAGCCGAGAAAAACAGTTTTTGCTCTTTTGGAGCCGGTTCATCCTTTGCATTCCACTGTTTAGACTGCATTTTTGTTTAGGGCATATAATGGTGTATCCAGGTTTCATCTACACTAACTAACCGGTGCCAAAACTCGGATTTATTGCGCCTAAACTGCGCTAACGGAGGGTTAGAAATGTTCATTAGAACACGTTTTTGGTCTAACTTGAGCAAACGGGGCACCCAAGCTCTTTCGGCCCCGTTTAAATTCAGCTGACCAAAATTTCACTGTGGTAAATGATGGTGCAGAGTCCCCATACACAGAATCCAACTCATCTTTGATTTGCGCAGGCGTATTGCCTTTCAAAAGCAAATATTTAATGACAGCTCTATACTCCATGTTGTCCATTTTCATAAAAACACTCACATCAACTCACTCAGACGGCTATTACATAAAAACTAAGCATCCAAAATGGCTGAAACTTTGGTGAGTAACTGTCAATAGATAGACAACGTAATTCATTAGCTGTTATTTACGAGTGCTGCCATGTTCATGTTGAGGTCGGAAACTTTTAAGACCACCCTCTTACGCATAGTTTTATAATGAATATAATTGCATATTTCCCAGAGGTAGTGCTACTACTTACCAAGCGGAAGGACTGAATTCGATTGCCATTAAGAGCTTGGGGATTTTCTCCCTCTGGAAGACCTGCTTCGGGGTGCAGTCAACCTTATTAAATCCTTGAGGGGCCAATTGAGGAGCTGCTTGTTTGAGAAGTAGTGGCCTCTCGTTGCGAGGACAGCACATACCGGCCGGGAGGGACTAGCATCGTACTACGATCCCAGTACTACACCTCACTCATGACGCCTGTACTGGGCAGAGGTCGAAGACGCAGCGGCCGGGCGGTAGATCGTAGGCTGGAAAGGACTGTTGCGCCGTGGAGCTATTTGTTTTAGTAGAATATTTTCAATGCTCCTATAAATTTCACCATGTTTGCTGGTAACATGCATATAATGCATATATTGTAACATATTAAAATTAATATTTAAAAATATTAGTAACTAAAGTCAAGCCATGACTATGTAGATACCTTTATTATATATCAATGAGGTTCAAAGTAAACTTGAGAGTGATGCTTTAAAGTGTGTAGGAAAATTAAGTATTCAGTGTTTTAGACATAAATTCTGACAACGGTTTTGTTCTGCCGTAAAATATGTTTGAAGTGAAAGTGTGGTGCTTCCTGAAGAAATTTACACAGATTTTGTAGAATTGTAATGTTTGCCCAAGATACTTCTCAGCTGTAAACGTGTGTATGTCACAGAGTCACCCCAGAGCATTTAAAGAAAATGATAATTATCTACTGCAAATTAAATAACGTCCGGAGTAATGTCTAAGAAAGAATACACATTGTAAGAACCGAAATGTATAGGTAGGTTTTATGTTAAAAATATATAGAATATTTAGTACATGTTTTCAACATTATAGAGCATATATGAAGGACTTTTAAAGCATAAGTTAATATTTTAGATATGTTCAGTACGTACAAATATGAGGTCTAGGACGATAAATGCTCTTATGAGAATCACGTTGCTTCCGCTTTTAAGTTCAGGAGTATCTCACCTCAAAGGAGTAGTAAACTTTTAAAATAACCTCTGTCATTTTGTACTCACAGATTGAAATTCCTTGTATTAGACTAAATGCCGTTGCTGTCATTCAGTTTTATTTGTTTGTTAATAACGCTTTCAATTGCCGGGATCATATCACCACCGCCGATATGCCGGAATTTCCTCCCGCAGGAATTTTTCCATATACCGAACTTGGTATCAGTAGATAGAGGTAGATTCGGTAACAGAGTGCACACCTAGCATCTCAATCCGCAATTTGATCTTCTGGGCATATACTCCCGTGAGGAACGGATGAGATGAAGGAACCGCAGGAAACATATGGGCATGACGCATGCGTCAGATACGGGTAGAATTCCCTAACAATTACTGGCTTTACCACCTGGCTGACAGGCACTCACGGCCACCCAGGGGGTGATTCAGAGGTTCCTCTCCAGCGGGAACTCGGAACGCTCGACTGGATAATGGAGGATCGAGTGGCAGAGCAGAGAAGTTCCAAATCGCCGTCGACCGACGCACAACCTCGGAGTTTTCCTGTAACATGAAAGGGAGACAAAAGAGACGTGGAGAGATAGGAGACGCGGTAGAAGACACCACTCCAGAACTCGGCTAGCTCACCAGGGAAAACTTACGTTGTCACTGAGCCATCTACCTCGGTTTGTTGTCAGTAGGCCGGAGACTGACAACCTGAGACACTTAATGTCATCGTAAACAGGACATGAACTTAGATCTACGCTCAGTATCAGACGAGTTTATAAGTAAAAATTATCTTTATTTTCTAGCCTTTCATCTTTTTACATAATGTTTAACTCCCGTTGTTACTGCATACGACACCACAGGTGTGAACATTGGCGACACATGACATGCAATTATAATCGGGTAAGGACATTTTCAACACCTAAGTTTAAGTAACACCCCAACATTTGGTAGTTATGAGTACTGAGTAAAACCTGAAAAATTAAACTCAGTCAGGGAGCAGGGTCCTAGCGCTCCCATTCAACAGTCCATGTCTTAACGATCTCGGTCTCCCGTTCCTATGTGAATGAACGACGTGCACCAACAACACTTCCGCTGGAAATCAGTAAAGTTAAGACTCTAAGGACCTAGAGTAATTTTACCGTAATTTCACAAAGTTAGTTAAAGCTTATCAATAGAAATAGTAATAAGATAGGTAACTAATTAATCATTACAATTTAATATAACGAATTAATAATTTTTGGGAAGAGGTAAAAAAGCAAAAGATGTCATGTGTTCCAGTCATGTGCCTTTTTAACCATTTTTGTACAAACTATTCTTAAAAAGCTTATTCTTCTGTCTACTTCATGTTAACTGTAATGGTCGTATGTGAAAAGTCACTACATATTTCCTTGCAGGTACAATGGGAATAGGAGAATGCATCAGGCTTAAACGATAGTCAAACCTTTTAAGAACTAGATGCCATGTAAGGACTTTAAAATCCGTTCTATTTGCAGAGACAAAATATATGCTTCCCCATTTAAAAGAAATATTTATCAGTAAAAAAGGAAACCAAAAAATATCTTGGAAATTGTTAACTTTACAGACAAACTTTACTTGAAAAAATTGCGTGCCTTAACATTACTTCAGGGGCTGTTCCCAAAAAATCAGGATATGCATTTTTTTTTTTACAAAATATCTTAAACATATGGTATTTTAATCAAAATCTTTAGATCAATTTTTGATACGAGGGTCAGCTGATAAGTCCCGGCCCTCACATAGATATGGTGCCACTGAGCCAGTTTGACGGATAGCATCATATAGTTTAACTCTACACTAGCTTGTATCCATAGTTACACGTCAGTATCCTGTTTAGTTTTTTAGTGACAGCATTTTAAACAAGCCAAGTGTAAAGGTTTCACGAAAATGGAGCATTTGGAAAAACGAGCAGTGATTATATACTTTCATTTGAAAGGCTTAACACCTAAACGAATCAATGAGGAAATGGACAGTACATTGAAAGACTCTGCCCCTCCATATACAATGATTGAAAGGGGAGTTGTAGAGTTTAAAATGGGATGTACAAGCACCAGTGATGAACCTCGCCCTGGGCGCCCTGTGGAAGTTACAACTCTAGATATTTTAGAAACAATTCAAGGTTTATTATTGGAAGACCGCAGATTAAGTTGTTTAAGGTAGCAGAGGCTGTAAAAATATCAAAAGAACCAGCAGGTAATATTTTAAGTAATGTTTTGGATTTTACAAGGTCTGTAAAAGAGGGGCGCTGCGTTTGTTGACACCTGATTAAAAGTCACAAAGAAAGCCGCTTCTGTTAAAAATTTGTAGCTCTACCGTAAAAATTCCAGTGAATTTTTGAGACGGCTGACTACCATGGATATATCACTACACTCCAGAAAGTAAATCACAGTCGAAACAGTGTATTGCGACAGGTGAACCAACTCCAAAAAAAAGGCAAAGTCAATTTTGTCGGTTAACACGATTGTGGCTAGTGTTATGCACAGGGAATTATTTATATTGATTACTTACTTGAGAAAGGGTAAAGGTATCACTGGTGACTACTACAGATGCTTACTGCAATGCTTGAGGGATGAGGTGCAAAGAAAAAAAAACACCTCATTTGGTAAAGATAACCATCTTGTTTCTTCACGACAATGCCCCGGCACTTCGTTCGGTCATTGCAATGGGAAAAATGTGCTAATTTAACTTCGAATTGCTTGAACACCCACCTTATTCGTCAGATCTAGCAACCAGTATTACCAAATGTTGCCGAACCTCAAAAATTTTCTTGCAGGACGAAGATTTCACAGCAACAAGGTAGACCTCTACATTGAGGACCATAATAAGTCGCACTACCGAGTTGGTTTATTTAAAATTAGAACACCGATCGAAAAATTATTATTATTATTATTATTATTATTATTATTATTATTATTATTATTATTATTATTATTATTATTATTATTATTATTATTATTATTATTATTATTATTATTATTATTATTATTATTATTATTATTATTATTATTATTATTATTATTATTATTATTATTATTATTATTATTATTATTATTATTATTATTATTATTATTATTATTATTATTATTATTATTATTATTATTATTATTATTATTATTATTATTATTATTATTATTATTATTATTATTATTATTATTATTATTATTATTATTATTATTATTATTATTATTATTATTATTATTATTATTATTATTATTATTATTATTATTATTATTATTATTATTATTATTATTATTATTATTATTATTATTATTATTATTATTATTATTATTATTATTATTATCATTATTATCATTATTATCATTATTATCATCATCATCATTCTCATTATCATTATCATTATCATTACCATTATCATTATCATTATCATTACCATTATCATTACCATTATCATTACCATTATCATTATCATTATCATCATCATCATTATCATCATCATCATCATCATCATCATCATTATCATCATCATCATCATCATCATCATTATCACCATCATCATCATGATCATCATCATCATCATCATTATTATTATTATTATTATTATTATTATTATTATTATTATTATTATTATTATTATTATTATTATTATTATTATTATTATTATTATTATTATTATTATTATTATTATTATTATTATTATTATTATTATTATTATTATTATTATTATTATTATTATTATTATTATTATTATTATTATTATTATTATTATTATTATTATTATTATTATTATTATTATTATTATTATTATTATTATTATTATTATTATTATTATTATTATTATTATTATTATTATTATTATTATTATTATTATTATTATTATTATTATTATTATTATTATTATTATTATTATTATTATTATTATTATTATTATTATTATTATTATTATTATTATTATTATTATTATTATTATTATTATTATTATTATTATTATTATTATTATTATTATTATTTTTTATGTAGATTAGGTTGAGAAATAAAGAAAAAAACATTCTTAAAATGTTTATTTTATTGTGAATCCCGGATCTTTGAGAGGTCCCCAGCTCGAATCTCGGTCAGAGTGAGTTACCTGGTTAACGTTTTTTCCGGGGTTTTCCCTCATCCTGAAAGACGAATGTCGGGTTACTCTAAGCTCTATGAACCCTGGGATCATTTTGACCATCAAATCATCCATTCCATTCCTCGTCCGATATGACTTAACGTTGGAGGACGTAAATCACAACAACAACAAAAAAACTCTCGTACAATCAAAGTAATAGAAAAAACTTTATGTGAAGGGTAATTTTGACTGTAGTTATTTTCTTAAAAATCTGCCTGTCGCATTCTTCAAGGATAAGGAACTTAAATACTATCTTTGGTATTTAACATTTCGTTTTCTAGTTATGCTGTGTTTAGTTAGCATGTTCCACAACGATGAGTCTGACGGAAGAAAACTAAGACATTTTACTTGAAAGTAGTAGTTCCGATTTGAAGAAAACTTGTGAGTAGACTTTTGTTTGCCTCTCACTTTAAGATCAGGGCTTCAGGTTAAATAACTTCAAAACCGCCCGCCTCGGAAGCGTAGATGGTAGCGTATCTGACTCATTCAAAAGATCCTCAGTTCGAATCTCGGTCAGGGTAAATTATCTGGATAAGGTTTCTTTCCAGGTTTTTCTCTGATCCTGAAAGATAAATGTCGGGCACTAAGCACCATGGGTCCTGGAGCTTCAGTTCATCCATTTCATTTATCGTGACTTAACTTTGGAAGACATTCTTAAAAAAACACATTTATAAGTGTATTCGGTGTCAGATATTGTATCTCAGCAAGGGGATGCATCATAAAACTCGGAGAAGGTTTGGAGTGCTTTGAAAGGAAACAGTTTTTGTCTGTTCACAATTTATTCAACGTAGTTTAACGGACATCGCACAGAACCACCTTTCTCCACAGGATGGGCTCGTCCCCTTCGAGAAACGGAGCAGACAGTTTCTCAGAACAAACTCAACTTTTCTTAATACTCTGGTGTATTGCACTTAAACGATTTTTCTCTACTCTTGAACGAACCATTTTTATGGTGGGATTTTTCTTGAACATTTTGTCGCATTCCTGGAACTCGGTGAACGTAAATAGCAAGTTTATGTTAACAAACTTTTCTGCGGACACAGCCACACACGTGCACACACTTTTTTGATTCAGGGGTTTCCAAAATTGCATTGCCGGTGAAATTTTTGGGAAACACAGTACTTCAACACTTAATGTAATAGAGACTTTTTATTTCATTCAGGGCACCTAAATACATTATTTCCGGTGAAATTTCCTTACAGAATTTTGAATGGAATGCAGTACACCTCCTCCTTACTGTAAGTACATGAAAGAGGTACAGGAGGTACAGGTGGTCATTTTGGGCATTCAGGGACCAACCTCAAAACATATTTCCGGTGATGTCTTGACATAGAAATGTTGGGTAGAGTGCAATACTTATCACGTTCAAGAGGTGCCGAGTTCGAATCTCGGTCAGGGTGAGTTACCTGGATAAGGTTTTTCCGGGGTTTTCCCTTATCCTGAAAGACGAATGTCAGGTGACTCTAAGCTCTATAGACTCTGGACTCATTTGAGCATCATTTCATCCATTTCATTCATCGTCCGATATGACGACGTTGTAGGACGTAAATTGCAACAAAAATAATTGAAATACTTTCGGTACTTACTCTACCTAGAAAGTAATATGCATTGATGTTTTTAGGATTTTTTGTATATTCTATTTCGGATATTCCAACCTATAGAAAGAGATATATTATATATAATGTATATATACGAGGGTTGATCAACAAAGCCTGAGACTGTTTAATTTCGCAGATGTTTATTACTGCAATTCAATGTTTACATTATGTTTTTCAAAGCAGTCCCCTCCTACTTCAGTGCACTTTGTATAGCGTCTCTGCCAGTCCTTGAACACTGCTGCAGACCATTCTTTATCAGGTCCTTGAGAATCGCCTCAGTTTTCTTGAGCACTGCTTCACAGTTCTCAAATCGAATATCCCTAAGCTTTGCCTTTAGTGATGGGAATAAAACAAGTCGCAGGGAGCAAGATTGGGGCTATAAGGTGGATATGGTACACAGATAATGTTGAATCGAGCCAGACACTGCATGACATCAAGCAATACCGCTAATGGACGAGCTTTTCCCATGTCAATCCATGGCTAATTCTCATGCTCCACTTAGACTGCTGTTAGTAAATATGCCAGATTAGAAAAAGGCCAAAACTTTTGAAATCATGGTCATTCATGACGAAAATTAGGCGTAAGGGTTTAATGTTAAATTAACTTGAGATGCAACCATTCACGTTTGCAATGAAACTTCAATCAGATTTCTTCTTACACCATAGCTAAATGCTCTTGGTAGACCTGTTAGCTTAGAAAAAAGTTTAGTGTTCAGAAAAAAATGGTCATTTAAGATGAAAGATAAGTGTAACAGTCTAGCCTTAAATTAATGTGGCACAACTTACAATAAAGTTTGCAGCAAAGTATTAATTTAGGACACACATCATGGCACTCCGTTAGGCCGCGCCGTGGCTCAGTGGTTAGACCACTTGGCTCTCACCATCTCACCAAGGCGGCCCGGGTTCGATCCCAGGTGACCGCAAAGTGAGATTTGTGGTGGACAACACGGCGCTGGGGCGGGTTTTCTCTGGGACCTCCGGTTTCCCCCGCCATCTCATTCCACCGGTGCTCCATCTGCATATCATGTATCAGTGTCACCGCCTGCGGTGCCATATGTAGTAAAAGCGGGCGCTAAACCCTACACATTTCATTTCATGGCACTCCGTTCGTAACAGTCTGATGTACACATACTTGACTCTACATACGACCATTTATTTGCACATGTATTTCACAAATTGTTAGTAAAAATTAGCTTTTCTATTTCCTTAAGGTTATTGCTGATGGAAACAGAGTATAATCGTGTTGGTATATAAGACACTAGGCGACAGGCAGATTATAAAAGCTTATTCTGTACGCTTATGTGATGCATGGATTACATTACGTTGTCCCTACCTTTTATGTGTACTATTAATTTTCAAGCATGGACTGCTATTTTAATGGGTGTCCAAGATAAATTGGAACTTATAACTTCTGGTTGATATGTTTCCGACTTTTAATTTGACGTAAAAAGGATATAATTTTGCGTTTCGTAAGACTGAATCTGTTTATAAATTAAATACCCATTTCACATCTGAAAGTAATTGGGTGTGTTTAAACAAGTTTTGAGTGTACAAGATCTTTCAATTATTATCGGAATAACTTTATCACTATAATTCCTCAAATACCTCCATATATACTTTTGGGACTGCCATGCTAGACCATAGCACTAAACTGTAATTAAATAGAAGATGACTTCCAGTAAAGTTTATTTCAATTTCAAGATTAAAGTTTATAAAATCTCATTCTTGATCGAAATGTAATTGTTACATGTTACTGAGACGACCTCAATACTGCAGATGAATTTTAGTCCGTTTTAAGTTTAAGTTGCAACAGAGATCTATATCAATGAATACATCATTAAAGAGATAAGGAATATCAGCGAAATGATCGTCCATTGTTTCCAGTTATCATTTTGGCACCTCCTATCCTGTGTTGGTTCTGCCGGAGATGGTGGAACCTCGAAAGCTTCTTCTGGTACACATATTTCTGATGGTACAACTACACTGGTTCCTCCTCCGGTAGGACGGTCTTCGGGTATGCCTGGTAGCCGCGGCCTGCCGGGGCGTTCTCAACCGGTGAAAAGTAGACGCCCTGCGCTCTGAACTGTAGTGACTCCTTGGGTCGGCCTCCCTCTGTTTTCTCTCTCCTCATCCCGTGCCAAATCCCTTCCATAGGATTCTATCCTATCTTATACTAATATGAAGTAGAACACGGAAAAAGCGTGTTTAAGGATATGTCGTGCAAGAGTGAGCAGGAAATGTCATGTTAGGGAACACAGAACTTTCAATCATAGAATTCAGGTATAAATATCTATGTCATTACTAAATTTAAAAATATTCATGGAATTTTCTTCCTAGAAGACAAGAAATGTTAATATACCAAGTAAAAATGACAAATTTAAGGCTTCTATCCTCGAAAAAAAGCTATGTTCATAGTAGTACTTAAATTGCATATTACAAAGAAACTGAAATGTGTAAGACGTGTAGTTAACGTAAACTTTAATTTTATATATCTTGTACAAACAGTTTTTAGATCAGCTTATCTTGCTCTCTACTTCACGTTAATTAAGATAAAACAGTTTTATGACACATATTAATTGGGATACACAGACAGAAGCACTAGTCAAATGATTTAAACCTGGGGAGCTCTATGCTGGCCTTGAAATTCCCTGCATGCTGTCAACCACAAACAAAAACATAGTAAAGCATCGGGACATTCAAACCATGGTTAAAGAATATTATCGGAAAGGGTTATTGGCCCCAGCATTTGCATTTTTCATAATTGTGCTTTTTTTAGAAAAAAAGATAGGTATACATTAATTATTGTTCACGTCTTTTGGTTTGCCAGCTATATGGAAATTCATTAAGGATGAATAGTACTACATAGACATGGGCGAAAATTGAAGATGTACGTACCTGTACACTGTATTAGTTACCAAATGTCTTAAACATGTGGCGTTTGAACAAAATGAAATTTCGCGTCGTTTTGATTAAATCAGTAATAAAACCTTTTCCATGCTAAGGATATTTGACGCTGGGACATGAATTTCCTTGAAATCCTTGTTCACATCTTTGGAAGATTCTGAAACATGCATTTCTAGACATCAAATTGATCATCGATCTGCCCACCGTAGAGGCATGTGCAGCACAGAAACACACATGTAGGGTGGTATAATTGATGGCTGCGTATGGGAGAATGAAAGCTTACAAGTAATTAAATTAACCTTCCAAGGAAACTGTCACTATGTTCATACCTGTACGCGCTTGAGGGTTTGATGGCATCATCTGTACTCTATGTGGGGCCTGTGTGCCACAAATCAGGTGCAGAGTAGAGCTGGAAGTACCCGAAAATGAATCCAAAATACATAGGAACAGTGAGTGAGTGGTGTTTTAGGGCCCGTCGACAACGAGGTCACTTGGGCCCGTACATAGGAACATATAGGCATAATAACACAGCATTGTACGGGAGGGATTATTTACTCCTGATGGGCAGCGGTCTACATATGACGTACAGCAGCTACTTGTAAGTGGTTGCATGAGGCACTTTTCCAGGCTTCAGTTTTGGGCGTTGCGGTTCCATTCCGCGGCAGATTCTTGGAGCACATGACTTATATGCAACAGACATTATACCATCAAATTTTCAAGTGCGTAGCGGCGTGAGTACAGTGATAGTCCCCTTGTTAGCTTTAACTTTATCTAAAAAATCTGAAAGTTACTATTAAAGTTACTATTCATTTGGAAAACAACTGATAATGCATGAATATAAACAAGAGTAAGTTTGTTGTGAAAACTTCACTAAATATAATCTTAATTATAACTTTGTTAAAATTAACTTTGAAACATATTTCTCTTGTATTACAATAATGGTAACAATAAAACATTTGATTACCGGAAGCTAAAATTAAAGGCATGTAATTCATGATTTATTTTTAAATGTTCCCTATTTTAAATATTCTCTAACTGTCGCGACAAGATCAGCTTTTCTTTCCTTCACTGTGCAGGGGACATTCTTCTGCCGGAGCCAGTTAATCAGGGTTGCTGTATTTACCCATGCCAAATCATTACCACGTGCTAAAGCTTCCACATCAACTCCAGCTTGTACCTGTGGTCTCGAACGAGGCTCCTTTAGTTTAGAGCTGTCATCTAGTAGGGAGCACATTCCGGATAGAGGCACCTTGCAGAAGAAATGCTGTTTTGGTACTCCACATGGCACCAGTTTAACTTTGACTGAAGAAACTTCAGAAGTGCTAGAAGCTTGTGGAGGGACCGAGCGCTCATACAGGCGAGACTGGATAGACCTGTTAACATATTCAGTGAGGTGGGTTGTGCAAATATGGCATCAGTTTTGAACCTTTGTATCATATTTCGTTCAAAATTACTGTTACTTGTTAAGGTAACTGGCAAGTAAACGGATTGATTGTTGAAGAATGTGGTTTCCCTCTGAGTGTAAAGAGCTGTTGGTGTTGGTTAACACTTACAGTCACTGAAGACGTTGCTTCTGGTGCTTCAGCTTTCTCAGGGACAGCTTGTGTACGTTCAAGTGGCTGAGATGGTGTTGGTGTTGGGTAACTTCTTACAGTCACTGAAGACGTTGCTTCTGGTGCTTCAGCTTTCTCAGGGATAGCTTGTGTACGTTCAAGTGGCTGAGATGGTGTTGGATAACTTCTTACAGTCACTGAAGACATTCCTTCTGATGCTTCGGCTTTCTCAGGGACAGCTTGTGTAAGTTAAAGTGGCTGAGATGTTGTTGGTGTTGGGTAACATCCTACAGTCACTGAAGACGTTGCTTCTGATGCTTCGGCTTTCTCAGGGACAGCTTGTGTAAGTTAAAGTGGCTGGGATGGTGTTGGTGTTGGGTAACTTCTTACAGTCACTGAAGACGTTGCTTCTGGTGCTTCAGCTTTTTTAGGGACAGCTTGTATAAGTTCAAGTGGCTGAGGTGTAACATCTTTCTTATCTTTGGACGGAATCTCAGCATCAAATGAAACAACGTAAGGAATTTCCAGGAGTTCATTTGAAAAATTAAGCAAGGGCAAAGCTACTCCAACCTTTGGTTCAACACCAAATTGACTTCCACATATGCTGCATTTTTACCATTAAGTCAGACAAAAAAGACCGAAATATTGCTTTCTGGTCAGTGTTGCGGAAAAATATCAAACCATTTGGTTTTAAGCAAACACTTGGATATGTGAATTCATTTGATTTAGGCAACTGAAGTTTGACACCATAAAATAAAAGATTAGTTGGATCTTCTGGAAGTGTTCATCCATATATGTTTTTCCAATATCTCCTCATATGATTTGTACAGCCAGTGGTTGGAGATATTATTTGACACACATACAATGCCACCTTTTCTCAAACCAGGTAGTACCTATGCAAAATTTATGCCCCAAGGCAAATCAACAGATGTGTCATTTCCTTTAAATTCAATAGAAGTCAAAACCTCAAGATGCTCCAAATGAAATGCAGATAACTTTTACACGAACAGACCACACCAAAATATACATTTCTCCTTCTCTGATTGCAATTTCTATCTTTACAGCATTCATTATGCCCAAGTTTGTTAGAAAAACATGTCCTTCAATTAAATATTCATCAACTTGATTCCACCATGGACTTACTCGTGCAATCAATGTATAGCGTAAGCATGCTTCATAAACAGAAACTGACACAGTATCAGAGTATTTTAAGCGAAGTTTTAACTCTTCAAGAAGCTTTAAGATATGCCAATTATGATAAAATTCATTTTTCATAATCATGTGTACCGCACACTCTTCCGTATTTCATGGAGCTGCAATTACTCTAATTTCCATAAAAATAATCTGTCTGCATTTTAGAATCCCGAGATGATGTTCTGATTTTTGTGGTGCTTTGGAAATTGCAGATATACTTACATAACCTATTATATGACATAATTTTGCTGGCTTAGGTACACTGGAAAACCAGAACTTTATTATATTATCATAATTTAGAAGTTCTATTGTTCATAAATCCAGCTACTTAGAAACAGATTTCACTATACAAACTTAAGCAATAATTGTATTATTGTAATTAAGTTCAAATATGATCCAACACTTTTCTCAACCAAACCTTTCCCAAACTGTTCACGAAATATTGTGCCTAAGTTTCTGGACAACTGATGCTGGATTGCGAATTTTCTATTGAATTGTTATAAAACATCTAAAATGAACATCTCTAATGTGATATGCTTTTGTTTTCCATGTGCGCACATAAATTAATAGCTCGTTAACAAAAGACAATATACATACAGAGAGTCCAATAAATAATCGGACAAAGCAGAGTACTAAGTTTTGAAAGTGCAAATAAACATTTGATGTGCTCTTTTATTGATATTAATGATAATCGACAGCTACGCGGTTCCTTCTTGTAAGAAAATAAATGTTATTTCACATAAAAGTTATATCATGCGTGCTTTTTAAGGGCTAAAAGGAAATACGACATTTCTTTTGGCCTCAAAAGTAATTGGACATAACAAGTTGAGGATGATACAAAATATGGCTTAGTGCTTTGTGATTTTCCCTCTTCTTTTCACTACTTCACGCAACCTATTTGGCATACTGTGAACCAGGTTATTCAGGTAGGCTCTAGAAAGTTTGCTCCATTCCTCTTGCAACCTCTCCTTCATGTGCTGCTTGGAGTTGATGGGGTCTTCCGCACGGCCTTCTTCAGTTTATCCCATACTGCTTCTATGGGATTAAGATCCGGGGACTGAGGGGATGGGTGTAGTACATGAGGACAGTTGTAAAGTAACCAGAGCTGCCCAATGTGGGACGTATACTTTGGATCATTATCCTGATAAAATGAGAAGCTGTCCACAATACCCATCATTTCTGCACTTTGGCCGCGCTGTGGCTCAGTGGTTAGACCGCTTGGCTCTCGCCAAGGCGGCCCAGGTTCGATCCCAGGCGACAACAAAGTGAGATTTGTCGTGGACAACACGGCGCTGGGGTGGGTTTTCTCCGGGACGTCCGGTTTCCCCCACCATCTTATTCCACCGGTGCTCCATCTTCATCTCATGTATCATCAGTGTCACCGCCTGCGGTGCAGTATTTAGTAAAATCGGGCGTTAAACCCTACATATTTCTGCACTTTGTTTTAAATTTTGCTATAATAGTCTAAGACAGACTTCCTTTTTCATGGTTGTGTCTATGAACACCAGCTTTCCCACTCCCGTAGGGGAAATACAGCCCCATACCATTACGCTCCCTCCGCCGTGTTTGACTGTGTCTTGTAAATTGCGCTCTTCCGAGCTTCGTGTTTGGTTTCCTCCACATAACCACCCTGTCATCGGAACCAGCAAGGTTCTATTTGCTTTTGTGACAAACAATAACTTGGTGCCACCAATAGGTTGCCTTGTTAACAAAGTCTTTGGCAAATTGTTATCGCTTCCTTTTATTCCTGCTGGAAATGTATGTTTTTTTTTCTGGCTACGCGACCATTAAAAACTTGTTTTCCAGGGGCGGGTTCCTCCATAAGTTTGCAGCTTTGCGCCACACCCACTGATTTTGAATGTACAACAGGTGCATTTTGCACATTAAAGCTGCACTTGTTTGCATTGCTTTATATACAAGCATGTTTCAATTACGCTTATGTCTGTAGCTGCCCATGACCACAGAAGTCGAAATGAACAGAGATTAGCGGTAGGAGCTTCCAGGTTTACAGCAAAGTGTTAACCTCAGATCTCACCCAAATGATTGCTGTCTGAGGGGGTTGCGGGAAGGTGAAGAAATGGGAGTGGCTCCTTATACATTGCTTAAATGGAGGTTTATTAACCTAGCTCTTCTTACTCTTAACAACGGCTATAACGTGACCTTCAGGCTTCGCATGTTTGCATATGTGAGTCTGCTTGTTCTGTGGTGTAGTTTCGTGCTCGCAGAACTTTGAGAAAGCTTTGTTTAAGGTTAAGCTGATTATTCTAACATTTTATTTATAGTGGCTATTGTGAGATGTTGTATTTGTACGTTTTTAAAATTCTGATACAATGAAGACCGTACAATCTTTACAGAAAAAGCCTTTTCCGCAACAAAGTGCTGAAGAAAAGTCTGAAGTAAAACGAATGGGTAGGCCTACGCGAAATATTACTATAACTCAAACAATTAAGACGAAAGCTAGAGCATTCAATAGGAAGTTCAACCCTGACATGTACAAGAAACTCAACTGGTTATGTGGATGTGAAGTTAATAACTCTTTATACTGTTTCCCATGCCTGCTCTTTGGAGGAGATGATTCCTGGGTGAAGTAAGAAATAGGAGGCATACAACACATGCACGACCGTGTTAAAAAGCATGAGTCCTCTTCATCTCATATAAAGTGCCTTAAGTTTAGCAATGTATGGCAATATTAATATTGCAGCACAAATGGAAAGTGCATACAGCTGCATAACGATAAAGTTGCGCAGAATACGAGGGGTACTCAAAAGAAACCGGACTCCGAGGGCGCTGCCACTCATAGACATAGTGCAGGGTTCTCACGCTAGATGGTGTTAGTAGAGACCTACATGAAACAGCTGTGCAGACGGCGTCAGTGTAGAGCTGAACGTGCAAGTGTGGTATTGTGTTTCTCTGACTGTTGGCTGGTTACCTCTGCTAAGTCGTTATGTCAACTTTAAAAGCACAAAGAGTGTGTGCGAAATTTTGTTACCTGATTAAAAAAAGATCTTCAATGGAGACACACCAAATGCTTAAGGAAGCTTTCCAGGAGGACGCTGTGAGCCGCACACAGGTTTTCGAGTGGCTTGGGCGCTTAAAACGTGGTGAGATGTGTGTTGAAGACTAAGCTCGTTCTGGATGCCCTTCAACATCGCGAAATCAGGGGAAAATTGAAAAGGTCCGCCAAAAGATCAACGAGGATCGTCGCTAAACGGTCTACCAAAATGTCAGGAGCGACAGGAATCAGTTGGAGTCGTGCCAGAGGATTTTGAGGGAGGATTTGCATATGCGACGTGTTGCTGCTAAATTTATTCCGCGCAAAGGAGCACAAAACCATCCGCATGAATGTGTGTCAGGACTTGAAAACAGAGATTGCAAGTGATCCAAACTTCTTGAACAAAGCCATTACAGGGAATGAAGTTTGGTGTTACGGGTATGACCCAGAAACCAAGCAAGCATCAAGCCAGTGGAGGACTCCCAACTCTCCCAGGCCAAAGCAAAGCAAGGCAAGTGAGGTGAAATGTGAAGATGATGATCATTGTCGTTTTTGATGTTCGTAGAATTGTGCATCGGGAATTCGTATCCCCTGGCCAGACTGTTAACCAGCACTTTTACTTGGATGTTTTAAGGCGACTGCGAAAGGATGTGAGGAGGGACGCCCGGATTTAGGGTGATCAGTTGACTGGTTTCTGCATCACGACAACGCTCCAGCACACACGGCCTTACGAGTGACCCACTATTTGGCATCTCAGAGGTGGTCTGTCGTTCCCTTCGCTCCGTATCCGCCGGACCTAGCCCCGTGCGACTTTTTCCTATTTTCACGAATGAAAAAACGCTAAAACGGGAGCGTTATGACGATGTGGAGGTGGTAAAAAAAGCTTCGCAAAGAGAACTGGGCAGTATTAAACTTGAAGAGTTCCAAACGTGCTTCCAACAGTGGGAAAAGAGACTTGACAACTGCATCGCATGTAATGGAAAGTATTTTGAAGGTGACTGAAGTAATTTTGTAAGAAAGTTCAGCAATAAAGTTTCTATGACAACAATCCAGTTTCTTTTGGGGCCCCCCTCGTAGATATGTCCTAAGTATCATAATAAACTGTATAAGGTTTTGCGGCTCATTTGAGCTGGCTTTGAGAGGTCATGATGAATCCGATACATTACAAAACACGGGTATCTTTCGAGCTCTAATAGATTTCAGTGCTGATCTCGATAGTGTCCTGAAGGGCCATCTGGAAAAAGCAACTGTTTTAAGGGCACTTCAAAAACTATACAAAACGAAATTTTTCAGTGTATGTTAGAGGTGTGCCAAGATGAAATAATGAAGGAGATTAAGGATGCGGAATTCCTTGCTGTCATAGCAGATGAATCCACTGATGTTTCCTCAGTGTATCAGATGGTTATCATCTACAGATATCTTGTGAATGACAAGCCTGTAGAACGATTTTGGAGTTTTGTTCGACCTGCTGGTCATGATGCAGACTGTCTTGCCACAGTCATTAAATCTGAACTTGACCTGCAACTGCCAGGGTGCCCGAATAAACTTATAGCACAGACCTATGTTGGTGCATCCGTCATGGGAGGTAGGAAACACGGCGTTCAGGCAATTGTGAAAGAGAAGTACCCCTGTGCCTCTTATATACACTGCCATGCACATAAACTTAATTTAATAACGCTGAATGCAGCCTCAGTAAACACCAGTGTGAGGATATTTTTTGCCAATTTACAGGGAACACGCACATTGTTTTCAAATTCTCCTCAAAGAACAGCTGTGCTTGATGAAGTTGTGCAGAAACGATTGCCACGTTCTGTTCCGACACGATGGAATTTTCATTCACGGACCGTCCATACCATTTTCGAACACAGGGAGAATGTAATTAAATGCATGGAGGTTATTCAGAAGAGAGCTCTGTTAAACAACAACGCCACACTTATTCAGACTTCTGGGTTTATGGCCGCTTTGAAAGATGATAATTTTGTATTCTGTCTATCTTTCTTCCACAAGATCATGCCCCATGTGGACATTTTGTACAGTCAGCTGCAGAAACGACACTGCAATGCAACATGTGCCCTCGCACAGCTAAACGCATTTGAAAGCGAAGTGCAGAAAGTAAGAAAAAGCGTGGATATTGAGGAACACAAAGAAACTGCAATTAATAAGAGAATGGGATAACGGAAGGCTCAATATTGGGACCATTGTTGTTTATAATCATGATTAATGGTCTTGCTCATAATTTACCTGATATACCAGTTCTTTATGGTGATGCCACTACTTTGAGAACCAGAAGTATAAATGATGATTTAAATAATTCAGTTGGTGCTAATTTCGCAGCTGCCAAAAGTCCAAATAATAAAACTAGGATTAAAATATACAAGTGAGTAATTTATATCTGTAATTACTTAATTAGAAAGTTAAAATCTTGCATATAGTTAGGAGAACTGAGAAACATATTCTCTGCATTGTTTCAAAGTCATATCACATGTTATCTATTTACCGGTTAATAGCCCCATGTTTTGATCCTAGAAATAAGTATAAGTTAAATAGGTATGCCTAATTGTATAATAGGTGTGCATTCACTAAGGAGATAATTATTTTAAAGATGTAAAATTTTATAACAAATTAAAAATGAAATTCGGAACATTGAGCATGAGTAGGAATTCTTAAATCAAAGATTTTAATTGTTTACTTTAAACAATGTTTTATTCAAGCAATGAATTTAAGTGTTGCAGTACAATTGATTATTAATTAGGATATATACATATTTTTATTTTGATAAGTCCTATTCATGAATGTATACGATCTTGGTCAAATAAAATTGATTGACTGATATAAACACAACCTATTCTGTTTTACAACAGTACCTTTATCGATATGAGAGAGCATCATTATAGAAATAATTATCGTGAACCTGTTGATTATACAAAACACAACTGAAATGATGATGCATCATAATAATTACGTGAATATGTATGTGAAAGTGAATGAGTATCGACAGGTGGGCTTCTGGTGTGGGTTCACAATAACCACTAAAATCGTGTAACGGAAATTCAGCCCCCTGGGGTTTATATCCCACTAGAACCGTGGGAACGCCTGTATACATAGTAACACCATATCCTAAGTGCATTAATGCCTACGTGGATAAGCTTCCAAAATTCCACCCGCTTAATTATTTTCAACACACCTTCAAGGAATTAAGAAATGCAGGCAGAAATAAGCTCTGTTATACACTTGTCATGAGAAAAATTTAACAACTTAACCGTCTCTCTCTGTTAATCATATCTCGACAATCATATCCTGGCTTTATTTATAACAAAGATTTGGATATCTAGATCTCATCTCAGTGCGTAGGTTTCGGCGTCCGGTGTCCATAGTAACTGGGTCTTCCGGGTAGGACCCCGCGTCTTTGATATTCCTCTGGTCGACGTTTCGTCCCAACTATGTGGGGCTTCTTCAGGATTTCGGAGGCGATGCGCGCTTATTTATCCCTTGGAGGTTCTGGCGGTCGGTCCGCCCACTTACTCCTATTGGCTGACGCTGTGTCCAATCCGCGTGCGCTTATGAGCGTCTGCCAGACAATGTGCAGAGGTCTGCCGTTGTCTCTATTTAAACTGTTATGTGTTTTGAATATTTCAATGCTTTCTCTAATCATTCGTTGTCTGTAGTTACATTTAGTTACATTTAGCTATTAATTTTACTTGATCAAAATCTATATGGTGTCCTGTGTTTATGGCGTGTTCTGTGAGTGCTGATTTTTCGGGTTGATCTAATTTTTGTGTTCTTGTCTTATGTGTTCTTGTCGTCTGACCTTCACTGACCTGCCCGTTTGTCCCACATATGATGCACCACAGTCACAGTCAATTTTATAAATTCCTGCATTATTCACAGGGTCTTGTTTATTTTTAACCAGTCGCATGAATGATCTTAGTTTTTTTTGGTGGATTGATATCTAGTTTGGATGTTATGTTTCTTAAGTAGTTTTGATATTTTATCGGATGTTCCGTTTAGATAGGGCAGCTATGCTGTGGTGTTGGTTTTGGTTTCTTTTTGTGTCTTGTTCTTCTTTTGTAGGTGTTTTATATAGCTTTTTGGATATCCATTGGCTTCCAAAACTTGTTTTAAATGGTTTAATTCATCAGGTAGTTTCTCTGGATCACATATACGGTTGGCCCTGTGTAAGAGTGTGTTGGCTACTGCTCGTTTAATGGATGGCGGATGATGAGATGTGGCGTCTAGGTATCTGTCTGTGTGTGTTGGTTTTCGATATACTGAGAACTTCAGTTTCGTTCCCTCTCTTTCTACTAACACGTCCAGGAAGGGTAGTTTGCCGTTTTCTTCCAGTTCCATGGTGAACTGGATGTTAGTATGTAAGCTATTCAAGTGGTTCAGAAAGTCCAAGACCTTGTCTCTTCCATGTGGCCAGATTACAAACGTATTGTCAACGTATCTGAGCCAGAGGGCCGGTTTTAAGTCTGCTGTGTCGATTGTAGAGGTTTCGAAGGCTTCAAGGAAGAGGTTGACTACTACTGGTGATAACGGCGAACCCATGGCAGTGCCTTCTGTTTGTTGGTATATTTTGTCTCTGAAGCTAAAGAAGTTGTTAAGGCAGTGTAGTACTAGATCCATCCAATCTTCTGGCAACTGGTGGAGTTTCATCTTTTCTTGGATTACAACAAGAGCATCCTTGATTGGTATCTTAGTGAAAAGCGATTGTATGTTGAAGCTAATAAGTATGTGATGTGGTTCAAGGGTGACTTTTCTCAGTGTCTCTACCAGGTGGCATGAGTCACGTACGAAAGAAGAGGTCTGTCCGGTTAGCTTTTGGAGACCCTTAGCTAGAAAACCTGCCAATGCGTACGTTGGGTACTTGATTGCGCTGACTATTGGTCTAAGAGATACTCCGTTCTTATGAATTTTTGGTAGGCCGTATATAGCCGGAGTGAGTGAGTCATGGGGAATTAAATCTTTTTGGCATTCTTTTGGAATTGACGATTCCTTGATAAGCCGTGCTGTTGTTCTTTCAACTTTTGTCGTGGGATTCTTCTGTATAGGTTTGTAAGTATCCTCTTGTAGCAACTCGTGCATCTTCTTTTCGTAGTCGGCTGTATTCATGATTACCGTGGCATTTCCTTTGTCTGCTGGTAAAATGGTTAATTTTGGGTCTGAGGTGACCGTGCGTAGTTCTTTGAATTCATCACGTGAAGAAGTGATGAAGAAGCCCCACATAGTTGGGACGAAACGTCGACCAGAGGAACATCAAAGACGCGGTCCTACCCGGAAGGCCCAGTCTAGATCTCATGTTGTACATACCATCTCACTTCGTCACTGGTCTACAGAAAACTTAGTGTACAATTTTATTCATTTATTTATTGTTATCTGAAAAGGTTCCCAGAGCCAAAGCTCATACTAGGTAGCAGTACAAAAGTATATAAAATGATGGCAGGCAAACTGCCCTTCACAATATTTATAATACATTCTTATAGTATGAATTAATTACCGCACATAAATAACACACACACACACACACACACACACACACATATATATATATATATATATATATATATATGCACATAAATAATATATATACGAGGTACGTCCAGAAAGTAAGTTCTGTTTGGCAATAAAATTAAATTGCGTAAAGATACAGAAAAATTATTTATTTCAAAAGTTCTACAACTTTTAAACTACTTTTCCACATACTGCCGAAATTTTGCAGGCATTTGTCACAGCGAGGCACAAGTTTTTGTATATCTTCCTCATAGAAGTTTGCCGCCTGTGTCTTCAACCAGTTGGAAACATTTTCTTTCAGCTCTTCGTCCTTGTTGAAGTGTTGACCGCCAAGGAAAGATTTCAGATGCAAAAACAGATGAAAGTCGCTAGCAGCGAGGTCAGGGCTGTACGGGGGTGGTCAAACACGTCCCAGATAAATCCCTGTAGGATTTTTTTCGTCGCATTTGCAGTGTGTGGTCATGCGTTGTCGTGAAGAAACACAACACCTTTTGACATCGCAAATTTGCCGATAAATTTTAGTTGGTTTCACTTTCATAGCATTCAGAAAACGAATCACAGATCTGACTTCACAAGCGCGGGATTTTCAATCAACACCGATATTGTAAACAAGCATAACAAAGCATACGTGGCTCACAGCGATCTCACAATGGCACACGTTCTTCTCCTTGATACTGCGCATTTGCGGAAATGCGATCGCAGCGCTGCAGCGGAGGCAAATTGAAACAGAACTTACTTTCTGGATGCCCCTTGTATATAACAAAGAAAGAAACTTTCACTATAACCGAAGAGGTAATAAGAGCAGAGAACACTACACAAACGAAACATTTTTATAAGGCATTGACACATATTTATTTTTAACCAGCAGCTAATCAATCCAGTAACACTTTGTCAGCTATCAAAATATGCCTGCAGTAAATTTTCAACAAATTTTATTTTAAAACCTTTTATGTTCCTGCAGCTTTTTAGTTCCAGTGGCAGTGCATTGTAAATGTTGATACCGTTTGGGGTTAAGCTGTTCAGGCCGTAAGGAGGGTGTGTGTGTGCGTGCGTGCGCGCGCGTGTGTGTCACAAAGAGAGGAGTTTTCAAATGTTAGATTAGGCTTTAGAAGATTATTTTTGATTTTATGGAAATATACTAGGAAGGACAACTCTATGCTTACTTGTAATGGCAAAATGTTCAAAGGTTCGAATCCCGCCTTGGGCATGGATATTTGTGTATATAGTGTATATGTGAGAAACTAGAGCAAACAAACAGCAAAGAAATGGAAACAACAAAAAGCGTATGTATATACATATATATACGTAAATATATACCTAAAATTTAAAATAAAAAGGCCATATTTGGAGTATTCCGAGGTTACGAATTAAATATTTAGCAGAATTAACCCATAAGATGTTTAGTCAAAATGGGATTGAATTAAGGCATGGTAGATACCTTGTAAATGATTTACACTAAATCCTTTGAATTTCAACTTGTGAATTAGAGCTAATACAGGCAGAATCTTACTTTTTACATGCAAAATGTGGTCCTTCCATTTAAGAGTACTGTCTAAAATCAATCCAAAATATATGATTTTTGTTACTCGTTTAATTACTGTGTTCTCAACATGCGCATTGCTATCTAATGCTAGTACCTATGATCTTTTATGGAAAGATCGTATGATCTTTGTTTTGGAGACATTTGACGTTAAATTATTAAACTTAAACCAGTTATTCATTTAGATCACGCTATATATCAAATAACATCTGGTGCTCAGAGTTATCTACAAACATACGGCGAACATAGTACTGCATCTTTGCTTCTATATGTTACAGGGTAATTTCTATATGTGTCCAGAGAGCTCTTAGTGCTAGGCAACTGTATGGATAGATAGGATTAGGATGCTGTCTAGGCTACATACTTTTGTTTTCTGTGTAATCGTGGCAAAGCATTGGCTGTTATATTTGAACTATTGTTTTAAACTTAAGGGCCGTGGTACTAAATATCCAACCAGTATTAGCGCCTGAGGAAAACCAAGAAAGCAAAAAAAGAAAAAAAAAAAAAAAAAAAAAGAGCCAATTTCATCACATACGGTATTTGACCCCGAGGCTTTATGAATGCGCGCCACAGACGTTACGTAGTATTTGGCTGCATGCACGGTATGTGGAACAAAATAGAACAGTTCGAAGATAATCCTGCACAACTGTTCACATATAAAAAGT
The DNA here is from genome assembly GCA_030765055.1 of Mantis religiosa. Lineage (NCBI taxonomy): Eukaryota > Metazoa > Arthropoda > Insecta > Mantodea > Mantidae > Mantis > Mantis religiosa. Next base: position 416,883,774 of record CM060950.1, read on the forward strand.
CAATATTTTGTGCCAAGGAAATCATGGGGAAATGAAAAGATGATTTGCAAATGATTATTATATAAGATTGACCACAGGTGCCCCATGGTATCTTAGCCACATCAGACTTCACAGGGACTTAAACATACCAGAAATTATGGGGGGGGGGCAAGGTACACTAGACTACACCAAACTCTTGCCAATCATCCAAATCCACTGCCACAACACGTTTTTTTTAAACCCTCCTCCAAAACTGCGAAATAGAAGACTAAAAAGGAAACGACACAATGACCTCTCATTTAACATCATGTTTTTTGTATATAAGTCGTTTTTGTTTTGTGATTATAATGTAATACGTTTGTTAATATTTGAATATAACTGATGTAGTTCTGTTATTGAACAGCATCCGAACAGACGCTTCAAGTGATGTAACATTACTCTTGCTCACAACTATAAGTATCATAATGTATTTGGATACAATCAAGTTTATCGACAAAAAAGCATTATTCACAGTTCCTTACATCCTGAACAAACACGAGTGGTTCATAGAGATTACGCACTACTAATGTTCACTTTTAGGAAGCCTTTGACCTTCATGGGACACAACATGCTATCTCTAATCCCTAGTCTCTAATGTAATCTCTTTAATGTTCAAATAAGTCATTGATGCACACACTCAATATAGCACAACTCGCACTAAATCGTATCGCACTGCACTGTGCAATGAGGACTTTGTAGCTTAACAAGTCACTAACTTGAGTGCTTTATTATGTAGGACCTGCAAGACTATGAGAATTGTTCTGGAAATCAGACTTGATGTAAGACAATTATGGTCATTGACAACAAACTCTGCGATTATGTAATTATTTTTGCATTGAAATTTCCACATTTAAAATGCACATAAAATTTCAAAAAGAATATACGAGTAATATTAATTACCACTACATCATAGAAAATTTCGCTTCTGCAAGCTAAAAATATCTGCCACTGACACATGGGACGAAATATCTCTCAGGAAGGCAACCAAATGAAGTGGCTCGGGTTAATATAACTCTAACTTTGCTTCTTTTTTCGTGATTTTCCTATAGTCTTGTTTCAGGTGTGGTTCTAGGTTTCAGGGCATGAGGCAGTGCCGAATAGATGACACGGATGATTGTTCCAATGAAAGATTATCTCCCATGAACATTGTAGGTTTGTCTGGATTAGTATTGCGCAGCTCCAGTAGCAGGTCGGGTCTTCGAACCAGTAGCTATGAGGGACTTTCACACGTCCCTATGGCCAATCTGCTATGACTTACTGCCTTCTGATGATCAACCCTTCCTCCTGTTGTTGGTGGTCGCAGTAGGTCCCTTTACATCTCAGTGGGAGAAGTGTCGCATTCCCTATGAGGTACACAAATAACAACTGTAATAGGACAGCTATAGGCATGCTCATTTGTTAATCTGGTGCTCCTGGTACATGCTCTACCAGATATAAATTCATCGCCTGTATACTGTTTTTTTTTCTTTCCGAAACCTCTGTCCTCTGTATAGGGTGGCGTTACTTTGATGTTTGAATTTAAAAGATCTTTCAACAAGAATGTCCTATCTTTAACAATGTGAATTGTTACTGAGTTACAGCAGTCATTTTTTCATGTGGTTACGGTTCTTATTGACGAATACCCATTGAAGATACAGCATTCAGTAACGCGCAGAAATTGTGAAAATATATTATTAAAATGGATCATCTGTTCATAAAACATTTCATATATTGCATGATACGGACTATTATAAGGGTCTATTTTGGCCTCAATTGGAAGTATGGATTTCAGAAACATTTGGTTCCAGCAAGATGGTGCCACAGGTCATACTGCTCTCGAAACAATCGATCTCTCTGAGGAGAAGTTTGGAAATTTCATCATTTCCTGTGGTGGCGATGTTAACTGGCCACCATTGGATTACTTCTTGTGGGTTATGTTAAATCTCGAGTTTACGCCCACAAGCTAGAAACAGGAACTGCTCTTATGATTAACATCACGGGTGTTATTCGTGAAGTTAGACCTACTTTACGTTCTTTTGTCATTGAAAATTGGGCAAACCGTATATGCGTAACCCAACGAAGTTCCGGCGGCAATTTAACTGATGTTCGCTTCCACACGCAATTACGTACATTAATTATGTTCCAAAATAAAAAAAGAAATAAAGCTCTATCATTTATAGAACGTGTTTTATATAAGTTCAAAAATAGTACACTATTGTTGAAAGACCCTTTACAAAGTTTGTATCTGCAGGAAATAACGGAACCAGAAGACTGGCTACAATGCTTCTCGCCCTGTTTATGAGGGTCGCCTTTTGTTGGCTAATGGCTACAATCCAGCGGCAAAAAAGAACGGTTCACTTTGAAATTTGTCAAGTTTTGTTAAAATGTATAAGGGCGTTGATAATATATGTCTGAAGAGAGACGTTAGTTACCTTGTTTCTTCTAGTAGGGGGAGATGGCTATTCCTTATGTATACATATTTATAATTGGCAGAACTTATATAGCTGTGATTATTATTGGTATGACACACCGCACAAGACGTCATAGCACCTACAAGCTGACACCAGCCAATAAAATTAAGTCATGACATCACGAAGTACCCTAGGAACAGTAAGCAATGAGGTGTAGAGAGTGTCGATTTTTTCCTTGATTTGTGTACATGTGCTTAAAAATTCTTTATTTAACAAATAATGAATAATTACTTTTGGAGTGAACCCAATTTTAATTTCTTGACGTTTCCTTCAAAGTTTAAGTACATGTTACGCAGATATTCACATGAAATGGTTGAACACAGTATACTAATGATTACCTCCGAGTAACAGCTCCGGGGATTCTTTTATCATTTTTTGGTCGTTTATATGGAATATTTTTTTAAACATTTGATGTTCTGAAAAATGCTGAAACGTTTTATACTAAAATAATATATTTCTCATATATTTTCACGGCAAATGGAGAATACACATCTTAAACATTCTGGAAATGTGCTCAGATGTCCTCATTGTGAACGAATTATAAAGTCTGCAGCTACAGGAAAATTAGCAATCAGATAATTACGTCAAATGTTATCTCGATTGACAGGAAGTAGACAAAATAAGCGTTTGTAAGAGTGGTTTGTACTAGAGTAGATAAAGTCATGCAAGTACAACGTACCGATTTTTAAACTAGTTTGGAAGATGCTCATATTTTTACAAAGTGTAGAAATGAATCAATATTCCACAAATTTGGTATAAAACAAACGGGAAATTCCCTACTTCACTTACTTTTATAGCAATCTGCTGAAAGTTTATTGTGGTTTATTAACACCACAATTAAGAATATTAGGAAAAATTTATACCGTCTCTATTTATTCTGTTATCGAAAAGGAGGTTATCATTTAAAACGAGAAGTACCTACTTCGTATGAAACAATTTGAAAATGAGAATATGCCAACAAATGAAAAATGAGAAAAGAGTGTTCAAAGTAGCACTAAAATCTTATTTTCTCTAAATTTATGTTGTTTAGAAAGCATGTCGAACATATACAAGCACTTAATCCTTTTCAAAAATCTTTATCAGGCTTGAAAATGTTTTACGTGCTCTAAATCAAGTATCCAGAAGACATTTAAAAAGAAGAAGACGAGAGACGATGTAAAATGGAGGACAAGAACTGATACGGAAAACTGTAAAAGGTAATCTTATGTAACTTTTTTGTGTGTAATTTACGTACTCCAACGTTAAGTCATATCGAACGATGGATGAAATGGGTGAAATGATGCTCAGATGAGAACGGGGTCCACGAAGCTTAGAGTTATTCGACATTCGTCTTTCAGGATAAGGGAAAACCCAGGTAAAAAACTTATCCATGTAACTCACCCTGACCGAGATTCGAACTCGGGAGCTCCTGAGCGTGAGGCTGACACGCTACCATCTACGCTACCGAGGCGGGCAATCTTATTTACATACTGCAGTGTAAATAAATAATCTTCTTCTTCTTCCTTCACGGGTTCGGCTTAAGCCTGTTCCGGTCTCACATTTCCTGAGGCCATCTCTTTAGGGGGCGTCCTATTGATCTTCGTCCTCTTGGTTTATAATTGAAGGCTTGTTTTGGTATTCTTTCTCTTGGCATGTGATTAAGGTGTTCGACCCATTTGTTTCTATATCTTTAGATTCCTTCTAATAACGGTTGTAGTTCTAATTCTTTTCTACTAATTTCATTCCTAATATGATCTGCTCTTGTACATCCTTTGATTGATCGTAAGAACCTCATTTCAGCAGTTTGTATTTTACTCTTCTCCTTTTCCCTTATTATCCATGCCTCACTTCCATAGTTTAGTATTGAGATTGCCATCACTTTGTAGAATCTTATTTGAGTTTCTTACCTTGCTTTATTCCTGAGGGTTCTCTTAATTGTTCCGTAAACTGTTTGGAACTTTTGTATTTTATTACTTATATCTTGATTTTCCGATTCATAAGTTATATCACAGCCAAGGTATTGAAAGTGCGATACTTGTTGTTTTATAGTTTATTCTACTACAATTTTGGTCCTTATTGGGTATTTTCCCTGGAATGCCATTACTTTTGTTTTTGCTTTGAGATTGTCATATCATATTCTTTTACAAATTTGGTTTAGTTGATATACTCCCTTCTGTATTCTATGTTCCTTGTCAAAGATTAAAACTATATCATTTGCAAATAGAAGAGCGTTTATTGCTCTTCCTTGTCCTAACCTAATCCCCTCATGCACTACTTTAAATAAAGAATTTAAATTACATTATTTATATTAAATGTTGAATACCGTCAAGCAGTTAAAACGATTCAGCTTCATCTTCATTTTCTTTAGCAGTTAAAAGTTCTACAAATTCTACATTTTTACGTTCGGGTTCTGCAGCAATATGTTCAATTTTTATTTCTAATACAGCTTCAAGTGGTGTTTCTTCGATACTGTGACTTTGTGGGTTCGTGAAATGAAAAGTCCGATTACACAAACTCAACAATGTTCTTTACTTCCACCGACTTACAGTTTGACACTTGCCAATTACACAGAATTACGTAATGCACACAATTACGATTCACCAGTTCGTCCGTTACAATTTCACTTGCACTAGTAATTACGGACAATACTCCGATGCACGTACACAGTCTTCTCGTTCCTTAACACGGCGCTCCGTCGCTGACACGTCAAACACTGACTGACTGTCCCTGGCACGACGTGTTGCTTATATAGGGTCTGCTTGCCGATCTAGAAGGTTCTCGATTAGATTGAATGTCCCGAGTTTCCAGAACCTAGGAGAAGGGTAAAGAGACGGCTCAGGGGCCCGACATCCCTCTCCTAACCATCCCTTCAGTTAGTGACAGGAGACAAATGAGTGGGCGTGGCGTGGCCTCCGGTCCCTTATCAGCTGTTGTTTGTGGTGCTTCCCGATAATTGGGTGACACTGCTCCCTCCTCAAAGCTGGTCGTCCCGAACAGCACCATCGTAGCGGGCTAGACGATCCAGGTGTACCACCATCTTCCCTCGCGGAACCTTCTGGATGCGGTAGACCACGTCGTTAATCCTCTTCACCACCCGGTACGGTCCTTGCCATGGCTGCTGAAGCTTCGGGCAGCGTCCCTTGGTCCGGGTAGGACGGTACAACCAGACCAGGTCACCTTGCTGGAACCCTTGGCTGTTGGCTTGCCTGTCATACCTGGTCTTCATGCGGTCGCTCGCCTTCTGGATGTTCTGGCGAGCCATCTCGTGCATGTCTTGGAGATGGTCCACCAAGTTCTCCACATACTCGGTCGCTGGCTGTTTCGCTTCCGGAGGGCTTCCAAAAGCCAGGTCACAAGGGAGGCGTAACTCTCGGCCGAACATTAAGCTGGCTGGCGTCATCCCAGTTGTGTCGTGTGTAGACGAGCGATAGGCCAGCAAGAACAGTGGCACCTTGACGTCCCAGTCTCGCTGATGGCTGGCCACCACTTTCCTCAGGTGTTCCTCTAAGGTCTTGATGTACCTTTCGACCATGCCATCCGATTGGGGATGTGGAGGCGTAGTGCGAGTCTTGTTCACCCCAAGCCTTTGTAGTGCCTCCTTCATTAGGTTGGACTCAAAGTTGGTACCCTGGTCACTGTGTAGCTCTAACGGCACCCCAAATCGACAGAACACTTGCTCCACGAGGCAGTCCGAGATTGTCTTTGCCTCTTGGTTTGGGATGGCATACACCTCCGGCCACTTGGTGAAGTAGTCCACGACCACCATCAGGTACTTGTTGCCTCGGTCGGAAACTGGGAACGGTCCAGCAATGTCAACGGCGATCCGTTCGAATGGCGCTCCGACGTTGTACTGCTGCATGCGACCCCGGCTCCTAGTCTGCGGGCCACGACTCGCCGCGCACACGTGACACTGACGGCACCATCTCTCAGCATCTGCTCGGAGTCTCAGCCAGTAGTAGCGTTGCCGTAGTTTGTCAATCGTTCGGTTCGCTCCCAGGTGTCCTCCCTAAGTACCGGCGTGCACTTCCTCCAGGACTTCCGGGACCTTACTCCGGGGAAGTACCAACTGCTCTCTCTGCGTCTTCCCATCGGGTGATTCCCATACCCGGAACAGCACGCCCTCTCTGGTCTTCAACGAGTCCCATTGGGCCCAGTACGACTTGTAGGTGGCGCTCCTCGGTGCGATGTCCTCCCAGGTTGGTCTCATCCCTGCCTCCACTTCCCTCAAGAGTGGCCCCAAGTCTGCGTCCGCCAGCTGCTCCCTCCTCAGGCCTGCGCTATCCCAGCCTTCAGCAGGCACTGCCACAACTACTCGGACTGCTGCGGCACGCTCCTTCTCTTCCACTCTTGTGCACTGGCCGCACTCTTCTGGACAGGGTCTTCGGGACATGGCGTCTGCGATACCGTGGCTCTTCCCTCTACGATGTTCCGAGGTGAAGTCGTACTCCTGCAGCCTCTGGACTCAACGTGCTGTCTGGCCTTCCAGGTTCTTAAAGCTCAATAGCCAAGTTAGGGCGGAATGGTCAGTCCTCAGGTGGAATGGCTGACCGTACAGGTACTTGTGGAAGTGCTCCAATGTCTTTACTACCGCCAGTAACTCCCGTCGGGTGACGCAGTAGTTCTTCTCTGCCTTGGATAGCGTCTTGCTGTAATAGGCTATCACCCGCTCATGGCCGTCCTGGATCTGCGACAGGACACCTCCAATGCAATGGTCGCTGGCGTCGGTGTCCACAATGAAGGCGCCACCCGGTTGTTCGAAACCCAAAATTGGAGCACTGCACAGGGTCTCCTTTAGGTGCTGGAAAGCGTTTTCGGCGTCCTCTGTCCACACATAAGGCCGGTGTTCCTCCGTCAGGCGGGTGAGGGGTTTTGCGATGTTGGAGAACCCCTTTATGAAGCGGCGGTAATAACTGCACAGCCCCAGGAAACTGCGCAACTCTTTCCTATCCTTTGGGCGAGGCCAATCTCTCACAGCCTGTGTCTTCTCCGGGTCTGTGGCCACTCCGGTTGCCGAGACTATGTGGCCCAAGTAGTTAACTTACTTGCGGAAGAGCTGGCACTTCTTCGCGTTCAGCTTCAAGTTGGTCGCTTGCAGTCTCTGTAGCACCTTACTCAGATTCTCGAGGTGATCTTCAAAAGTCTTCCCGACGATGATGATGTCGTCCAGGTATAGCAGGCAGGCATCGTAAGTCAGCCCTCTCATCACTGACTCCATAAGGCGCTGGAAGGTAGCTGGTGCGTTGCAGAGTCCAAAGGGCATAACCGTGAACTGCCAGAGTCCTTGGCCCGTCGAGAATGCAGTCTTCTCCTTGTCTCTCGGGTCTAGAGCTACCTGCCAGTAGCCCGACTTCAGGTCCAGGGTCGAGAACCACTGTGCACCAGCTAGCGTGTCCAGGGTGTCGTCAATCCGGGGTAAGGGAAACAGTCCTTCAGGGTGACGGCGTTCAACTTTCTGTAGTCTACGCAGAAGCGCAGCTCGCCGTTCTTCTTTGTCACCAAGACTACAGGGGAACACCAAGGGCTGTAAGACTCTTCAATCACTCCCCTGGATCTCATGTCCTCCAGCATGTCTCGCACCGCCCCTTGCTTCGCCAGCGGAACGTGTCTATGTGGTTGCCGAATAGGCCGGGCGTCCCCGGTGTCGATGCGGTGAAGCACTTTGTCCGTGCGGCCGTAGTCACTATCACCTTGGCTGAAGACGCGCTGATACCGCCCTAGCAGTATTCGAACCTTCTCCAGCTGTTCTGTGGTCAGGTGGTCGGCCGCCCTCTCCACCAAGCCTTCTAGCCGGGGCCCCAGGTTTTGCTTCGGCGCCGGCTCTAGTGTCTCGCCGATAGCTGTTACGCTCACCACGGGCTCGCACATTCCCAACTCCGTCCCGGCCTGGACGTCGTGATCGGCGTCCGTAGGATTTAGCAGTCTCACGGGCACCTCTCGGCACGACAGCAATGCCCTGGCTACACACAGTCCGTTTACAGGCGTCTTCTGGTCCAGCATCATGTTCCTGGTTCTCTGGCCCTCCAGTCGCGCCGTCACCACCACCTCGCTCCTCGCGGGAACAACCACGTCTTCGTCCAAGACGACCCTGCAAATTCCAAGGCGCTCTTCGGGTTGACGGAGTATAACCTCTTTTCCGTTAAGCCGCAGGACCTTCTTGCCGACGTCGACCGTCGCCTCATGGCTCCTGAGGGCATCCGGTCCCAGGATCACCTCCTCAGCCACCTTCGCGACGAACACCCACAGACGCACGGCACTCCGTCCCAAGTTCAGCTCCAGCAGGGCCTCCCTCTCCACAGGCAGGGTGTCGCCCGATGCCGTGACAAGCTGGCATGGCCGGCTTGGCTTCCTTGTCAGCAAACCCTTCGCCACGTCAGGTCTGATGATGGTCACGGCCACCCCGGTGTCCACCAGCACGCGGCACGGCTTTCCTCTTATCCAACCGTCTGCGATGAGGCTGTCATCCATACGCCGGCTGACGGCGCGCAGTGGCACTCGAGGGGATGGTGGTGATGGCGCCGACGTGCCCCTCTCCACGACGGCCCTTACTCGTTTTCCGGCTGCTCTTCCTGGCGTGGGCTTTCTCTCTGTAGGTGTCCGGGCTGTCCACACCCCCAACACAGGCCACTAGGTGTACGCCGGCGTCCTTCAGCTGGCCTTCTGTCTCCGGCGTAGCGGACACTCCTCGTTCTCGACGTCGGAATAGATGTTACTTTGGCCGCCTCCATCCTTAATGCCGCTGTCAGCGCCTCGTGTATGGTTTTATATTCGCCGAGCATTAGGCGCTGACGAATCTCCGTGTCCCGTACCCCGTCGACAAAATTGTAGGCGGCTTCCCGGGATACGAACTCCAGTGGCAGGTCAACCAAGGCCTTGCTAGCCAGCTGCTCGATGGCTATGGCGAACTCCTGCAGCGTCTCCCCCGGCTGCTGCGACCTTGCCTTTAGCTGGCTTCGGTATGCTGCGGCTAAGCGGTGGTTCCCGAAGCGATTCTCCAGGGCCTCCCAGATGTCCTTGGGCGCCGTCGTCTGCACCGCGTTTAGGACTTCCGCGGCTCTTCCCTGGAGGCTGGCTATTAACTGTGTGGCCTCCTCCTCCAGTGACCATCCGTTGTGCCTGGCCACTGTGTCGAACTGGCGGCGGAAAACCTCAAACGTTGACGGGCCGTCATACTTGGGAGGTTTGACGCGCGCAGATGTTGTGTCGCGTCCCGGCGCGTCGGCCTTCAAATCCTTCAGCTTCCTGCCGACGACGTCCTCCACCATGGCGTTCAGGGACTTCATGCTGCTGTCGGCTTTTCCTTCCAGCTCATTAACGCGGCTCGCCAGGTCTACGACGCGCTCGCCTAACTCTGTGACGTCTTCTTTTACGCCGGCCAACTGTTCTTCAAATTTGGCGGCGAGAGCCTCGTTCGCCACCTTCATTTCCGTAGTCAGTTCGCCAATCTTTGAGGTCATTGTCGTGGCCAAGTTGTTGTTAGCCGTTTCCGTCTTCGCTGTTAATTCGGCCTTCATTTCTTCCATCTTCCCGGTGATGTTGTCGTTGGCCGTCTTCATTTGTTTCAACTCTGCGGTGATGTCGTTGGCCGTCTTCATTTCCTTCAACTCTGCGGTGATGTCGTCGTTGGCCGTCTTCATTTCCGAGGTCAGTTCGGCCTTCATTTCCATCATCTTTTCCAAAATCTTTTCCAATGCCGCGTCCATGGTTGTAATGTTCGGTGATGTTTTCCCGCTTCCTGACACCAGTGTGACTTTGTGGGTTCGTGAAATGAAAAGTCCGATTACACAAACTCAACAATGTTCTTTACTTCCACCGACTTACAGTTTGACACTTGCCAATTACACAGAATTACGTAATGCACACAATTACGATTCACCAGTTCGTCCGTTACAATTTCACTTGCACTAGTAATTACGGACAATACTCCGATGCACGTATACAGTCTTCTCGTTCCTTAACACGGCGCTCCGTCGCTGACACGTCAAACACTGACTGACTGCCCCTGGCACGACGTGTTGCTTATATAGGGTCTGCTTGCCGATCTAGAAGGTTCTCGATTAGATTGAATGTCCCGAGTTTCCAGAACCTAGGAGAAGGGTAAAGAGACGGCTCAGGGGCCCGACATCCCTCTCCTAACCATCCCTTCAGTTAGTGACAGGAGACAAATGAGTGGGCGTGGCGTGGCCTCCGGTCCCTTCTCAGCTGTTGTTTGTGGTGCTTCCCGATAATTGGGTGACAATACTTCTTTCTTCTCCTTCCACAGGTTCTGTCTTGGTATCTTTAGCCTGAAATGAAGAAACATCCATATGTCCAAGCTCTGACAGGTCATGCTTAAGAGCTTTGAAGTCCCAAGCTTGAAGTCCAGCATAGCATCGCATGCGACAAATGGTCCCAATTTTACCGTTTTAACTCCTTAGCGGTAATCAACTTTTAATATAATTAACTTTTAAATTATTAATTACACTGCAGCATGTGCATAAGATTACCTTTTACAGTTTTCAGTATCCGTTCTTGTCCTTCATTTTACGTGGTCTCTCGTCTTCCTCTTTTTCAATGCCTACTGGAATAGTGCTACGGCCTACTTGATACTGCTACACTTCCTTACCATGCTTGCTTCCATACTAAGGATTTTTAAGTCCGAAAAATGTGCAACGCCTTCCGCTGGGTTTGAATCCACGAGCTCGGGAACCAGAGGTTTGATGTTACCTTAGTTCACAGAGGGCGACCACGATTCTGTTCACTACACTTAGAAGAGAAAGATAAAAGGCTTTTTTTATTTAGGAGAAACAAAATACTGTATATTTCCACTGAAACCCCGGTATCGAACTATTTTTAAGTGGAATGTAATACCTTCTCTATCTGTTATGCACGTGATAGAGAAAGTAAAACGTAGAATAAATGCTGAAGTAAGTAGTAATCCGTAGAGAAACTCCTACGCATGCAGCTTCAGAGTTTTTGGTTTATACATACGTGGGGGCCCCAAAAGAAACCGGACTCCGAGGGCGCTGCCACTCGTAGGCCTAATGCAGGGTTCTCTGCTAGACGGTGTTAGTAGAGACCTTCATGGAACAGCTGTGCAGACGGCGTCAGTGTAGAGCTGAATTTGCAAGTGTGGTATTGTGTATCTCTGACTGTTGGCGCGTTACCTCTGCGAAGCCGTTATGGCAACTTTAAAAGAACAAAGAGTGTGTGTGAAATTTTGTTTCCTGCTTAAAAAACTGCAACGGAGACACTGCAAATGCTTCAGGAAGCTTTTCAGGTGGACGCTATGAGCCGTACACAGGTTTTCGAGTGGTTTGGGCGCTTTAAACATGGTGAGATGTGTGTTGAAGACCAGGCTCGTTCTGGACGCCCTTCAACATCGCGAAATGAGAACATTAAAAAGGTCCGCCAAAAGATCAACGAGGATCGTCGCCAAACGATCGACTTAATTTCAGCAGCGACAGGAATCAGTTGGAGCTCGTGCCAGCGGATTTTGAGGGAGGATTTGCACATGAGACGTGTTGCTGCTAAATTTGTTCCGTGCCTTCTCACATAGGAGCACAAAACCATCCGCATGAATGTGTGTCAGGACTTGAAAACAGAGATTGCACGTGATTTAAACTTCTTGAGCAAAGTCATTACTGGGGATGAGTTGGTGTTACGGGTATAACCCAGACACCAAGCAAGCGTCAAGTCAGTGGAGGACTACCAACTCTCCCAGACCAAGAAAGCAAGGCAAGTGAAGTCAAATGTGAAGATGATGACCATTGTCTTTTTTGATGTTCGTAGAATTGTGCACCGGGAATTCGTAACCCCTAGCCAGATTGTTAACCAGCACTTTTACTTGGATGTTTTAAGGCGTCTGCGAGAGGATGTCAGGAGGAAACGCCCGGAACATTGGCGATCAGATGACTTTTTTCTGCATCACGACAACGCTCCAGCGCACACGGTCTTACGAGTGACCCATTATTTGGCATCTCAGAGGTGGTCTCTCGTTCTCCACGCTCCTTATTCGCCGAACTTAGCCCAGTGCAACTTTTTCCTATTTCCACGAATGAAAAAAAGCGCTAAAAGGGAAGCGTTATGACGATGTGAAGGCGGTAAAAACAACAATATCAGACATGAAGAGTTCCAAACATGCTTCCAACCTTGGGAAAAGAGATTTGACAAGTGCATCGCATGTATTGGAGAGTATTTTGAAGGTGACAGAAGTAATTTTGTAAAAAGGTACATCAATAAAATTTTTATGACAACAATCCGTTTTTGGCCCTCCTCGTATATTCCTTCATGCCTTTAGTATAAATTATAAACTCCTTGGCACAGATGAATGGTTTATGAACTCCTTGGTTTATGAATCACAGTATTTTGTTTTAGCTAATGTTGGAAACGCGTAGAAACAGTTATAAACAACAAAATTAAGCTTCAAGTGGAAGCCATTTCTGGCATATTCTTAAAATCGTTAAGTAATACATCCTGAATTTGAGTATGTCTCCAAGAAATAGGAAACTATATGTGAACGACAATGTGTTTCGCATTATTCGGGATTTCCTAAAGGTGAGAAAAGTTTCCCGAAGGACCTCGTCAGCGCAACAAACTGAAAATGTTCAGGAAGGACCAAGCAGGGAGGAACCTGAAGTGATAGTTCTTTATCCACCTCCAGGTCACCGCAGAGGCCGTGTTAAGAGACTTAACACAGAACCAAGTAGGCGTCCAAGACGTCTGAAAAGGACCAGTCCCAGAAAAAACACCAAGCGACAAATTTTACGAAAATTGAAGGATCGGATCATCCAGAATAAACCTAGAAACACCCTGGCATTGCGCAACCTGCGTCTACATGAAGATGTCTGCCCCTCCTGTGGATGTCGACGTGATAAGAAGACAACTAGAGCCGAAGCACGTCAATATGCCAACGTAGCTGTACAGTGCGTCAGTGAATCTATGGATCAGCAAATGTCCTCGTAAATGACTGTCCACAGTACAATGAGCTAACTACCAGCTAAACAAAAAGCATTTGAAACGACAAATTCTCATCGTCTTAATATTTCGTTTGTTACATTTAAAATATTTAGTTACTAAATCTTGTAGTTAATCTCTTATCGACAATAAACAAAATATAACCAGCTTATACACACTATTAATAATGATTGCATGAGTATTGAAGGTTGGAATATTTACTATTAATGGTTTACAGGCTATCCAATCACACAGGTATATATAAAAGTAATCCGTAAAACCTACTTACGTAGCGACTAAAGGTAGCTGTGTAACAATATGGAGTAATTAAGAAGTGGTTTAAACGTAAGAAGCTACAACTAAACCAAACCCAACCTAACATCTCGATAATCTTATATACAAACCAAACCTAACCTAACATACCAAGAATTAGACATTACTAGCCTTTAAGAACGCAGGCTTTCTTCGTTCGCGTGCTTGGCGTGCTTTCAGGTGTTAGCCGCAGGACCAGATGTTGGTAGCACTGGGGAATGATGTGCATGTGTAAGTACTGCAACTTTATTAAGTGAAGCTGATTCATAGCTAGATAAACAGATATTTGCAACACTACTTTGCACACCACAATATGGTTAGAGATCAAAACAATAACGAAGTTATACTGCAAGAATCAGTTTACTGGAATCATATTTGTGTCCTTTTATCTTCACTTTCAAATCAGTATAATAATCATCAAAAGCAGGCACATAGAAGTATTTCATGTGACTTTGTTAACCAGTTTATTTTGTTTTCGCTTATCTTAGATACTTTGGTCAGCATAAAAGTATATTAACCGCTGATTACTTGCCAACAAAACATCATCAAGGAAATGTTAGACATACAAATATTCCTAAATTCAGACAGTTTTCATGCTTAAATTTGCATACAAATAAAGTCACAGGGTACAGATTAAAATATTTATAATATATACTAATAACACAAAATTCGATAATAATTAGAGGTAAGAGAGGAGTTCCATAAAATATAGCCTTCAAATTACCTAGCAAATTTGTTACTTAAGTTTATCATCTTCCAAGAATGCCTTATGAAGATTCTCAAGCAAATTACTTAACCTCATACTATCCTTACATAAACCACTTTTAGAAAAATTGAATTTTATCACAATAAATTTAACGATTTTGATTAAAATATATGTTTAAGGTATTTTAATGACAATATGTATACGAAGACATGCCCGGAAAAACGGGTTAACCCACATTTTGTTAAAAATGGAGAAAAGTGTTTTGTGAATGAGGCTGAAAGAATAGTTGACATTATTTTATTTCAGTTCTGAGAATATGAGTCTCAAGAATACAGTTTATATTATCAGGGTTATCCTTAATAGAACCCAAAATATGACTGATCTAATAACAATAAAAATAAAATAATGAAAGTAAAATGAAAACCTTTGTCAGCTTTTACTTAATTTTTATTCTATATGCATTTTAAAATTTTAGGTGAAAGTAATAGGTGTGTCTTTTGACATATTTATCCATTGTACATTTTGGATTATTACACTTTTCAATAATTATATCATTTTGGAAACTAGGTACAAGCTTTTAAACTGTAGTCATGCTGATAAAGAAATGTTTTATCAGTAATATTCTCAGAAGCTGTGGTTTCAGATTTAAGAGTTTTATAGTACTCATGATAAATTGGTGGGATATAATTCATCAGATCCTGTAGGTCCTTTAATTCTTCAGGATTTATAGGTCTTGGACCATTGTATTTTGGAGGAAATGTCACATAAGTAAGGGATGGTTTGCCAGATATTATTTTCCTTCGAATGCCCAAAGTGTCGCAATCCTCAATACCACCGTAAGTGTATTTAAAATATAACTTAAAGGGGTGATCTTTAAATACTTTCATGCATGTCACCTTGTTCAAGAGTACCTTCTGCCCAGGTTCTGAAGATGTTCTTTTCTGTACTTTGTCGAGAAGAGGCTTTGCAGAGATGAACATGTTAATTGTCATTTTGAAAACATGAAAATGACTCTTTACAATGGTTTTCCTCACTAGCTCTATCCACTGATCTGGAACATAAATGTAAGCTGCTTGTCTGTTCTTTTTCTCTATAAGGCCGAAGTCACGATCACAAGGCACAAATGTATGCTCGGGTACTAGTTCAGCCATTGTCTGTTATACACAGAAGAGTTTAGCAACATAACGCACTGTTGAAGCACTACGGTTTGTGCTAGTTATTACTTATGAAGTGGGCTAAATACTTGTCTGATTTCCATGTATCGCTTTATTCTTATAACTAAAACTATGCTGGTTTCGTAAAATATAATGATAGTTAAACTGAAAGGATAGAATCATTTAAAACTTCTGTAGCTCTATTGGTTATCCTGTTTATTTGTTACTTACCATGAGTGCCATTAGATGACAGGCACAGAGCATGAACAGGTTAACCCGTTGTTGATATTATATGAATAGGATATCCCGAAACCCAAGAACTTCACCTCTCTCTATTTGGGGTTATATGATTGCTGGAGGATAGACCAACACAAGAAAAGCTAGCTCTCTGTTGCGGCAACAGAGGGCAGCACGTATCGCAATTTTTTATTTTTTTGTTTTTATTTTGAGGGTTAGCCCGTTTTTCCGGGTGTCTTCATATGTTGAATTTTCTGGTAATGTCCTCGGCAGTCTTATTTCTGGATGACTTTTAAACTCTAAAAGATACACAAAATCTTAATACTCTAAAAATGTAATTCTCGTTAAAACACAAAATTTATCAAATGCTCTTTTGTGGAGCTTTTTTAATTAATTCAAAATGCATTACATTCATAATACAACTAAGTAGAGGAAAGTAGCTTCACTATCACAAATAAGTCACTGTTTGGCAGTAATTTATTTCAATGAATACATTCTGCTATTTACCTTTTTCATGCAAAACACACATCACTGCAGTAAGTCTTCAGGCTTTGTCCTTTTTAATCCTCTTGATATAGCACTGATATACAGCAGTTGGAGCACAACAGGGTCTGAATGGTTTTGAAGTCGCTTTTTATGTTTCATTGCCGTGGTTCTTATTTCTTGTTTGATGGTTTCCATTTTTAAATCTTTATGGATGTGGTCATTGCATGGTGCATTAAAAATACCACGTATTACCTTATTTTGAGAGTTTTTTAATTTTAATAATAGATTTATTGGTGCGACCCCAAATCTGCAAGACATACATCCAGATAGGTTTTCATATATGCTTATACAAAATCAATTTATTACATATCGTAAGTTGAGAATGTCTTCCTAACAGCCGATACATTTTACTATAATTTATGTGAAATTCTTTTTCTTCTTCAAATTCTTCTTTCCATTTTAGTTTAACATCGTGTCATACCCAAGTTTTTGACTTTGTTTGCAAATGAAATTATTTGTTTATTTATTAATACAGGCAACTGTTTTACATTTATATTTGTGAAAGTGATGTGAGTAGATTTTGTCTCATTAAGCTTAATGTTCCACTTTTATAGTTCAGGCATTAATTTCATTTACTGCAATTTGAAGTTTACTAATTGCTTCTTCTTCAATTTCCTCAAAAACCATAATGACAGTATCATCAGCAAAGGTGGCTATTGCAAAAATATGGCATAGTTTGGCAGTGAGCCATTTCCGAGATATTTCTTGCTATCTGCATGAATATTCCAAAATTTATACTCTTCTCAGTGGGAAGTGTAAAGGCATTAACCTGCTACATTACACTTCTGTTGCACGCATCAATTTGGGTCGTTTGTAGCTTCTCGACTTACAGAGAACGATTCGCTAATACTCATGTATACACTGCTGTGCTTGTCTACTATAACAGCTGTACAACTGCCGCACAACTACTCCGATGTTCACTCCTCAACTCATAACTAGCAACTGCACCGACTGATTCCGATTGAAATTTGTGCTCCCTGCCCTTCACAGAAGAAAGTTCGGGAAACAGAAACCTCTCGAATGGAAAGAACGGAGCACTTCCAGATCTGCCAAAATCGAGAGGTCTGGAACACGAGTGCGGAATAACAATGGAGCTAGTGAATTAGTGGCTTTCTTTGAATGTTCCGTTTTCTTCTTTCTTTTTTTGACGACAAACAACAAACATGGTGGAATGGGGTAATTCACACTTCATTATTCTGCAAAAGCTATGCACACCGTCAACGATATTTACGACTTGCAATGCTTTCAAGACAATTTGTATATGGCGTACAAATATGTAGCTTTAAATTTAGTATATTAACAACTTACATTTCTAAATTAAAATTAAATAATTAGGAACCCTCTTGTTCGTAACAGACATTTTCGGAACAAATACGCACAAGATTCATTTTCAAATACAAGACACTTAAATCAACCGATATCCAATCCCAAATTTGAGCACTTTACTTAAGGAAACTCTAAATGGTGAAAATTATCAAAAAGGGACATTATTTTTAGGTTTATAGGTTGAAATTGCCTTTCAAATTTGATATATCGTTTACCTTGGCAGACAAAATACTTATGTTTTAACATATTTTTTTAAAAACGTTACTGTTCGGAAGGATTTAATATTCATTTCATCCAATTTTAATCCAGTTTCGTAAAATATGATTGCCAAAAGGAATTTCTTTTTTGTACTTTATTATAAGTCAGAGTTTTAATGACCAGACCAACGAAATGAGTGGGGGAAATTAAAAATCCTTCAAAACTGTATTATTGGAGGGGAGAGTTTGTATGTCGTGTTCAATTCAACGAGTTTCTCTCCTGTTTCGTTGAATTTCGTAATCAAGGATTATTGTTTAGTATTATGCTGAGAAAACTACATACCTAGCGTTTATTAACTGAAAAAAAAGAGTATGAGCTACCTTATAAACATCCAACATTTCCGCTTTCCTACTTTGAATACCTATGGAATGACTGGGAAACTTAAAATCCTTTAACACTGAATTATCGGAAGGGAGAGCTTGCATATTGTGTTCATATCAACAAATGACCTGATTTCACTGAATTCAGTTGTCAAGGATTAATTTTTGGTATCGTTTTCACAATAAGTCTGGCTTTTAGAAACTTGAAAAATGTACAAACAACGTTAAAAGGTTCCGTTTCCACGTATTTATTTCCAGCCCCCACTTTCAAAACCTAAAATACTATGCGTTCTATTTATAGCCGGGCTATATGTCGCGTATATGCAGTACAATGACCTCGGGATGGTTCAGGTACTGTCCTCCACAGGAGGGATAGTCTCTGACGGCTGTGACGCACGGGGGGGGGGGGGGTTGGCGAAGGTTCCCACACCCTCCCTGAACAGGTTTATGACACCCCATGTCACTACACTTACAGACCATTTAAAAACATTCTGACGGCTTCTACTTCTGTGAATGAATCTTCTCGATTTTAGTATACAAAGCGAATATGGCGCATGCTTTTAAAGGTCTGCTTCTTGTGTAACAGAATTTCTCTGCCACACACATTCGCTGTCCTTGTCCCACTGTGTAAGGCAGCGCATACCTTCTAGGGACGTTCTTTGCGTTGCTGGACTATAAGTCAGTGCCGCTCATTACGGCTGAGGTGAATCTTAACGGCGAGTACTTGTCTTCTTTTTCTGCTGTAAAGATTGAAATTGTTCGTTGCGCGTCTAGAAAGCAAAAGTTTATAAACGATATTTGTGTCCCATGGGAATTACATTATTCCATTAATCCACTGAAAAAGGCTATCGAATAACTGAAACATCATAAAGAGAAAAATGTATGTGTGATACGATTAAAGCACAATAATCAATTTTTTGAAGTAGAAGGAAACTTAAGACGCTGGATCGGAAAATCTATTTAGTTTGGTTTTGAAAACTTCACAGATCTACTGTTTTAAGAATTGAGAAGGTAAGAAAGTATATTAAACTGTGTGGTTTAAGAAAACAATCTTGGTGGATAAGTTTAAAGCAGAGTGCCAGGAGCTCGCAAATGTGTGGTCAGTGGGCCGGCAATATAATGGACGCACTATATAAATCAATGTTCTTTTGCGTATATGCATTTTTGTGTACCCGTCAACTAATTAACGCACCGAAAACTGCCATTTGTAACTCCCAAAAATTACCAATGTCATATATCATATACCTTCAATCCTTTATGTAAAGACCTACATTTTTAATTGATTCAAAATATTGTGCATATGTAGTAAAAACATGGCAAAATTCAGGACAGCTTCCTTACTACCCAATCTTTGTTTTCAACCATACGGTAAGCTGAAATGTTTACCATTATTTTGGGCAGTCATATTATTTAGCCATTGAGGGTACAAATTTATACAGTGGAGCAAATTAAATTAGGTTAAGTTCATACTACTTGACTGTATATGAACGAAACCTTGGAAACACGCTTTCTCACGACTTTCAAACTTCAGCTGTTTACAGAAAGCATACTTGCAGTATAAGGCAAGCAGCTAGTATACCACATATCTCACTGGGCAAGATGACTCACATAAGGGAGGTCTCGGGTTTGGTCCCGACTGCTGCCCAGTCTGACGTGGGTTATCCGAGTCGGAACAAGAATGCTGGGTGGTTCCTTTTCTACAATTTCCCTGTCCTTAGTTTTCTGTATCTTCCTTCATTGTCGTCTGTTTCGTAGTTATAGGACCAGGAGACAGTGTTGGGCATGTTGCGACTGAACGGTGCAGGTGCGCTTTGCTCAGATCATTCTGAACATCTTAATTATATCCTCTGTTTTTTTTCGAACAGGTGCCTTTCGGTATACTCTCGGAAGCTAAGTTCGCTTGCGGGAGGGCTTGAATGGCGTCGGACGCTTTTTGAATGAAAACGTTTGGGGCCCCATCCATGCTTGCACAATGTTGCTATCCAGATATGGTTGCCTTTAAGGTCCTTCATTCTTCCCTCCTCAAGGGATGGGTTCTTCTGTCGTCTGCACCTTTTAACATAGTGTAACCGCAGTCTCAGGCAGCGATTAGGAGGCGGCGAATTAATCGAAGTCAAATAATTAAAAGAGAAGATAAATTAATAGAAATGCTTTGCTAAAATAAAATAACAATCTTGTTATAATAATATGAAATAAGAATAATTAAAATAGCTGTTGACTTAAAGAATAATATAACATATATACTAACATCCGGGCAAGAAAGAGAAAATATTCTTGTAAAAATCTGTACACGTCGCAGAGACAGGAAAGAAGGGCCCGTTACCTTCTTTGTGTTAGTAAAAGTTAAATGTCTGAAGACTATTGTATTCTTTCAGCTAGGAATGTTTTGGGACAAAGGACTTTCAAAATGCAGTTGAGCATGAACGCTTAAGTCGGGCGGAACGTCAGTGAGTCATGTGAGTTTTGAAAACCAATGCGAAATTTCGGAATAAAATGAGAAACCAATAATAATATAACATTTGAGAAGGGTGAGCTAGTTTTGTCACGTGATAAAGTTGGAGACGGGGTTATAATAAGGTTCGAACTGAATGGCGAAGTAAGAAAAACTTTACTTACAAGTTGATACTACGACGGGAAGAACGTGTTCATGTGTACTAAGAAAAGAAGCGAAGATTTCGAAGTCTGAAAGGTGGTCACCGATCCAAGTCGATAAGCAAACAGTGATTCAAGAATTAAACCAAATAATTCTACAACAAACCAAGTATTATTAATACGACTGAGTAGCCAACATCAACCACAAAAGCCCATTTCCTACAACCAATTCACCTGAGGACAAGAGAACTCATAACTCCAATTAAACTCCAATTGGAACCCAATTAATTTAACTATGGTATGTGGGTTTGCCGCAATATGAATATGAGTATGTAAAACATAAAAATGCTTCTAAAATGTACAAAGATATTGCTAAATACTTAATTTAGATAAACGTTTTCAGTGATGTCACTGTAGAAATAATAATATTTTCAGCATTTAAACAAGAAACTGTTGCTAGTTATAATTCTAGAAGATAAATACGACCATATAGAAGTACTTGAATTACTTTGACGTCTGAACATGCCCACAAAAACGCAGAAATTTATCTACTCTCTTACAGGTATATTATTTGCAGCAGTGTTGAATAAATTCTGTACCACACTTTCAAATCAAGCTGAATGCGGAAAGGGTTTTATGCTCTAGAGATTCTCTTTCATTGCCATGAATGTGAAAATAAAAAACGTTATCCTCTTCATATGTATTTATTAAATGCGTCTGTCAAAAAGTTAAAAGTGCCACTGGCTGTTGTAAAATGTTTTGATGAATTATGCTCATAAAAGGGAAGGGCAATTCTTGCGTTCAAACTTTATAGAGAATATTTTAATATTACATACGTTAATTGCAGCTTGTTAATTACAACGGAATAAATATTATATTCGAATAAAAAAGACATTGATTTAAAGTAATACTCTTTGGTGGTGTGCACTGGGATGTCCAGATAAGTATAGGTGTTGTCAAAATGAATTAAATATAGTGACGTGCTCAGCTGCTCTGTTCTCTTCTACATGCACATCCTTAAATTACATAAAATCAAATTCCCAACAGTAGTAAATACAAAAATGTTACATATACTTTAGTGTTTAAAACTGAATCATACTACAGAATGTATTTGTAATCTCTATTAATTCTAATACAATATAAATGGTTCCAATTCACTTTTTTACCAGATACTCGAGAATACTGCTTAACTGGATGCGATTAATGTTCGAAAAGGTGGGTAGATAAAAATATAAGTTCTTATATTACAATACATTCTGCAAGAGCACATGAAAAATAAAGAACGGCTACACAATTTTTCAGGATAAACGTCATTAAAATATTGAACTACTTTGGAGAAAATTTGGCGCGTGACAAGAATGATCTTTTGGATGTAAAACACAAACGGAGCATTCCCGGAAGGAAGGATTTAGGCGCGAGGAGGTAGAGGGCGGCCGACCACAAGGAGGCACGATAGCGCAGAGGGCAGGATCCCTACCATTTACTGGCTTGAAACTTCCTGGCAGTCAACTAGAACCGGCATCCCTCCTTACCTTAGCCCCGGGAAGCCCAAAGTCAGGTTTCGACATCGGAGACAGTCCCTCAGGAAGACCAAAGCGTTTACCAGGAGCATATCATCTTGCCATGCAGTACGGAGACACCCGCGAACACTTCTACCCTGAGATGGGAGATGATATGAAATGATAATAGACATGAAATGGAGGGGCAGGAAATTCGCCAGATGTAATTAACATACCCAGCATTCACCTGGCAATCTGGGAACCCCCCAAAAACCCATGGGTCAGGTAGGCGGGCCGCGAGGTATCAAACTCGGGCCTCCCGAATGCGGGCAACAATCGAAAAAATACTGGAAAATTGGCATGAGCTTTTACTCACTTTTGTACAAAATATTCTTCTATCTACTTCAAGTTAATGGAATTAATCGTTTGAATGAGTGAGTGATTTTTGCATATTTTCTTAATGATGCAATCGGAAGGGAATTCTTCTCCTTATTAGACGGTCGTTACCTATTTGACATTGGCCAATGAGTTGAGAGAACTAGCATAGGTAGTTGATACACAGCACAAGGCCTGCTAGCACCAGCCAATAAAGTGAAATCATGACGTCATGCAGTACCCTAGAAACAGAAATGCGGTGTGACCAAGGAAGCCGTGTTGATTTCTTCCTCTATACAAGAGAGTTACCCACGCTAGAAATAGTCAAATTTCCTATCATCTGCTACTTAAATCCCATATTCTTTGCATTATACCGCGGGAAACACATGAATGACTTAGCACTTTAACAAATGTTCGATAAAGCAGTGTAAAAGTCAAAACCAATAGCAACATACTTCTGAAAAGTGGTTAATGCCACTTTCATGTATGTTTGCGAGATACACACGGTTCAAAATATTACAAAATTAATTCAGAATCATGAAGATTTCGCAGAACATTTAAATATATACATATCATTAGATATGCAAGTTTTTCAGAGTAATCAAAATAGTTACCCGCTTGGATATTAATTGTTCTTTCACACTGGCCGTGTGTAGGCTAAGTTGTGGAAACGTAGAGTCAGACTGAAAAATTCGATGCCATAGCCGGTATTTGAACCAGGGATCTTCTTGTTTCCATCCAGCCGCTCTACCCTTGAGCAACTATGGCCAACATGCCGATATGACATTAAATTCTCCAACTGACTCGTATTTTCCCGGTAAACCACTTAGGAGTTCTCATAAACACATGAGACAACTACCTTAATGGCGACTTACTACATGTAAGTACTTTAAGGCCCGGGCTTTATAGTTAACCACTATTAGGTCAATTAATGGAAATTAATTGTGCTTTCACACTGGCCGTGTGTAGGCTAAATTGTGGAAACGTAGAGTCAGACTAAAAAATTCAATGCCATAGCCGGGATTTGAACCACGGATCTTCTGGTTTCCGTCCAGCCGCTCTACCATTGAGCTAATATGGCCAACGTGCCGATATGACATTAAATTCTGCAACTGACTCGTATTTTCCCGGTAAACCACTTAGGAGTTCTCATAAACACATTAGACAACTACCTTAATGGCGACTTACAACATGTAATACTAGGCCCGGTTAACTATAACAGTTACAGCTGTATGTTATTATAATAGTATTAAGGACACGCCGTGACTCAGTGGTTAGACCGCTTGGCTCTCACCAAGGCGGCCTCGGGTTCGATCCCAGGCGACCGCAAAATTGAGATTTGTGGTGGACAACATGGCGTTGGGGCGGGTTTTCTCCGGGACCTCCGGTTTTCCCCACCATCTCTTTCCACCGGTGCTCCATCTTCATCTCATGCATCATCAGTGTCATCGCCTGCGGTGCCGTATGAAGTAAAAGCGGGCGTTAAACACTACACATTTATAATAGTATTATAATATTGTTATTATAATATTATAAAAATATGGGGTTTTCATGGTTATGTTAAACACATTACTCTCTACCTTTCACATGGATCGGTTTTGGCGAAATCTGAATTATTGTTTTAGCGCGAATAGTATTTCACACAGATTGATTAGGTTAGCGCTCCTAACACAACACTTAGCGGGAATGCAATACAACACCGCAGGACTCCGATTGGTTGCTCATCTAGTAGCGCTCAAGGATAAACACTTTCCTATTTGAAACACATAATAAATGTCGAGAGAAGTATTGTTTGTCAATAGTGCTTCGATTACGAAATATAAACAATATATTATGGATGTGACGACAATGTAAGATGATAAAAGTAGGACATTTAATGTCCTCCGGGTTTAGGGGTAACACACTAAGGTCGCGGGTTCAAACCCGACGGAGGGCGATGGCTTTTTTGGGGGAAGCGTATGGTTTCTTAGGAGAGAAAGTACCTCCGTGTCTTATATTTGCGGCACGTATAGCCTTAAGTCTGAGAGAATGATCTGCGAGCAAACTTAAGTGATCTTTCATTCCTAGTATAGACAACCCTAGCAGTTAAAAGGGTCTATAAATAACGTCCCAGTTTTACGAAATATAAATTTTAAGAATATCGTTTCTCACTAGTCGATGTTAGTGTTATTAGACCGTCAATGTTTTCTGGTAGGTAAAGTCATTCCGACTCTAATTTCTCGTTCCATTTTGAACATTTAACATCCTATGTCGTCTTCTGCTGGTTCAAACAATCTACATTTATTCGTCACTAATATCAGATAACATAGCGACTCCTTCGTAAAATCACAGTTGTGTAGATACAGTTTAAGTCAAGCCGTGTATAACCTGAATTTATAGCTTGCAGTGCGTTTAGCTCTATCCGAAGCCTAAGCGTATACCGTGAAACGGTCCTAAACATAGTGTGTGTTGGGTGATGCCTATTGAGGTAACGTTGTTGATAAAGAGCAAGTTTCGTGCTTCCCCGTAGGAAAGTAGGCATCTTGATGTACAAGGCCGTCATCGCTTGGCAATAACCACACCAAGTATGAACCTACTAAACAGAACAATAGCGAAAAAACTGCCACTGGCTCTAGCTATGGTCACTAGCGAGACAAAGGTTTGTTTATCTATGGCGTAAATACAGCGTTTCTACTAATTGTTTCACATAAGCTTGCCTCGTATCCCTTAACGGTCATGTGACCTTATCACATCTCATTGACTGCTGTTGTGGTGCAGACTGTTGTGCGGCAAAAATTAGTTCGTTATTTAACATGGTGATATGTCTTTATATGTTGGAAGAGAATTGTCAAATTTATATTTTCGTAACTGTTTGAATTAAATATATTACGCAACAGAGTTGATTTATCTGAAATGCATGTTAATTCTTAAACGAAGAAAAGAGGAGGTTCCTTTGCTCTCAAGCACATGGCACGATAGCGCGTGATTTAGCGGTGGTGATGACATATTTGTTTATATGACTTTTATCACTGACCTTTTTTTGAACTGGATTAGTCATATATCGCCATTCGACGGTGTGCTATGTCGACTGCGAGAGCTAAATTATTTTATTGATCATTTATTGCGCGTGTAATTATTATATGTATAATGGCAGAGTCTAGCGCCAGTTTTTCGCTGAAGCATCGCAAGGGAAAACCTTTACAAAGTGACGAAAAAAATTGTGGTGCATGTGTTTAATGCACTCACAGAGAAGAATCCGTCTTTTTCAGTGAGAGAAGTCGAACAGCTGTGCTCTGAACTTACAGGTGTGTTAGGTGCCTAAGAACATCGTGACATGAAAGTGAGACAACAGGAAAACTTACCACTCCAGGGGCGATACTGCTGTGTGGCGAAGACGTTATTTAAGGACAATCAAACTGTACCGAGATACAAGTCGCAAAATATGCTACCTTGATGAGACTTGGGTGAATGAAGAACACACGACAAGTATGGCGTGACACGACTTTTAAGACTGAACGACAAGCATTTTTGCAAGGTATGTGTGCTGGTTTAAAAAATCCCAGTGGAAAAGGCCGAAGGCCTTTCATTATAAATTTATTCCAGTTTCATTGCTCATTCATTCAGTTTCAACTTGCTCAGTTTCATTATAAACCTCATTATTTTTGCATGCCTTCATATTCTTATTTGTATGATTTTATCTATCTTCCTGGCAATCATTATGACGTTTACTGCAGGTTTCAATTTGACGGGAAGGCACCGCCTATGGCCTATGGCGCGAAAGCATTAGCCAATTAGGATGAGCGGGCAGTTAGTTGCACGAGGAGTGATACATGTCAACGGGGCAAGGTTATATGTAACAGACAATAGACAAATTGTTTATAAACAAAATATGTTCTTCTAATACACTACAGCTATTTTTAAAACAAGATAGCTGTCCAGCAAGGGACGTGGAGGGTCGTTGCTATGGAAACGTAAAAAATAGCTGCCAAATTGGGTACACTGGTTAATCAGGTCAGTTATCGCTAGTTGTGTGCCGAAAACAGAGTTTATTTTAGCTTGCAGCTGCCTTGTGTGTTGTTAGCCTACTTTGTTAAAGCACTATTAAAATACGTCATATAGGAAGCATGATTTAGTGCAGTAGGATTAGAGGTAGTCCGAAGAAGTATCGTCCAAGACAAAGATCAGCTTAATGAGCACAGCCAAGCTAGAGAATTTGTCTGTTTTCGTAAGGAATTCTTTGAACACAAAGAGGAGAATCTGCTTCTTTGCAATGAACCTCTTATTCCTTTCAAGC
This sequence comes from Mantis religiosa, assembly GCA_030765055.1. Classification (NCBI taxonomy): domain Eukaryota; kingdom Metazoa; phylum Arthropoda; class Insecta; order Mantodea; family Mantidae; genus Mantis; species Mantis religiosa. The sequence continues at coordinate 416,910,751 of CM060950.1, forward strand.
AAATGAGAAGGACTGCGTGTGTCCTTAAAATAAGTGAGGTGACTGTTTCAAAATATAAAAAATAAGGGGAACAAACGCTTTGAAATTGTACAACATCGTCTTAGTAAAGGGCATTGTCAACAGCATCACGTGTTTACAATCATCCCTACCAGATATGTCCATAGCTCTACAACTAATCGAGAAATTAAGCGAAAATTTGAATATGCACCAGCATATGGGAAAACCTCCAATGCTAGGTGATATACGACGATGAATAAACTGATGTTGAAGAGTCCAGGGTCCATAGAGCTTAGAGGTAATCGACACTCCTCTTTCAGAATAAGAGAAACCTCTAAATTTAACCTATTGGACGACGAATGAAATGACATTCAAATGAGTCTAGAGTCCATAGAGTTAAGAGTTAGCCGATGTAAATTTTCCAACTAACGGATTGCCGGCCAACATAGCCGTGGTCGGTAGTTCTACATCTCTAGCCTCCTCCGTGTAGAGGGTTATAGGTTCGAATCCCGTCTTAGGTATGCGTGTTTATGTGTTTAATGTATAAATGTAAAACATACAGGTAACAAACATTAATCAAACGGAAACAATAAAAAGGGTAAAAAAGATATATGTATATATATGTATATATGTAACGGATAACCTCCAACGTTATGTCGTATCAAACGATGAATGAAATAATGCTCAAATTTTCGGGATACACAAAGCTTAGAGTTATAGACATTCATATCTCAGGATGAGGAAACACCTCCAACATTAAATCATATTGGACGATGAATGCAGTGATGTTCAAATGAGCCCAGGAAGCACTGAGCTTAGACTTTCCATATATTCATCTTTGAGCATAAGGGATAACCTCCAATGTTAAGTCCTATCGGAAGATGAATGAAGGGATTTTCAAATGAGTGTACAATACATTGAGCTTACGGTTAACCGTCATTTGCTTTTCAGAATAAGGAAACCTGAAAAAAACCTTATCCTTACGGTTTAAAGCAACTGTCTAACAATGAGGAGCCTAAGTTGTTGAAGTGCCATTAGTCGTATATTTCACTAACTGAAACCTGCCGTATCCCCAGATATCTACAACAAAATTGTAATAAATTAGTTTGTGTAAATGACTATGTCGATTACCATGAAGCATACAGAAGAGTCTTTTATGTAATATTAATTTGTGGGAGTGAATAAGGTATAAAAGTAAACCATCGCTAAGTTTAGTGCTATTCTGTCCAGTCATCTAGGAATTTCCATAGCCTTCTTTATAGATATATGGAAAAGATTTTGCTAAACAAGTGAGAGTTATCTATTGGCAACGTTAGTCTGAATTGGGATTTCCAATTGTATGAATTTACGGCGTCTTTTAATTTAAATTATGGATTTTTCCCCCCTCGCCTGGTCCTGGAGATGATGATTTATAACGGTACAAAGAAGAGGTAGTGGCTTGGGCCGAAGAAACAGTGCTGAATTTGATTCCGCCTAAAATCTTGGAGTTGCAAGGAGTGATATAGGAATTCAAAAATTTACATCTTATATCCAACGGCGACAGTGTGCCCCATTCCACAAGTGTGCCCCATTCCTTCCTGCGACCCGCTACGGAGGTTAAGCCAGCCTACAAAACATTATTTAGCACAACTTATTAAAGACATTGAGTTGTTAAAACTGTGGCTTTCATTTCTGCAAAATGACGCTGGAGGTAATTTTGGCTTCCAAGTGCAAACACATGTTTTATCAAAACTTCAGGAGGCTGAATCCCAAGCCTCAGCACATCTGCATAGTATTAGTGAATATGAATTTGAAAGAGAAGAACTAGTAAAGAATGTGGTCAAGTATCCACAGATCGAATACTATCGGCAGGCAATAGAATATTTTGATGATCTACACTACATTAATTTCTTGAGAATGCTGTCGGAAGTGCCACAACGTTATTGCATCCTGTATGACTTCTTGGTGAACAACTGGGACATGCTGAGAACGCCACGAAATCCTTAGTGACAACTTAGTGAGGTCAATAAAATAGAGTTTCAAATCAACAACAAATCATTTTCGACACCTAATTGAGGTACCAGCATGTAGCTGGAGGCATGAGTATGACATATACCTATTTGGACATAAACAGACAATAGTTGTAAATTGATGTGTATCCTTGAGATATTACACATGTCTCCATTGTGTATGTTTGTAGGTTTATGCAGATCAAAGGAACTGTTACGTACCTTGCGACATCTAAAACCTAAGTGAGTTACAAACCTTCCTGTTTTTATTTCAAGTCTAACAAAAATTCCACATTATTCTTTACTTAAGGGAATGCATCAATAAAGTTTAGTATACACTTTAGAAAAATGGATCTAAGTATTATAACCCACAAAATATTCAAAACCTAACACTTCAAGGCTAAACCTTTGTACTTGGTCCCCAAATAAACATGCAGATAAACGTGAAAACAAAACAATAGTTGGAGTTGATGTACTTACAGAGCCAGGAACCCACTGCCCTCTTTGTTTAGGACTTTTCCTTTATAGGTAAATAATTGCATAAGGACGACAAACTTTGCCATCTTCACAATATAGAACATGTGTGAAGGGGAGTGCCAAACTAAATGACAGGTTAAATCTAATAGTTTAGCAATATTTTGATTTGTTTTAATCAATGAGATTTATATCTTACCTTTACAGTCTGCCGTCGCTTTGTATTTGCGGCCTTCTTCATACTTCTTGTAAGACCGCATCCCTTGGCCACGCTCTGCAGTTCAGGACCTCAATGAAGGTGTTTGATAGTGATAAGTTTATAATAGTGTTTGAAACCCTTTGATCGATTTAGGGAACAGGAATAATACCGATCATAAATCTCATGTGCTTTCCACTCATGCTTGCAATTGTGATCCATGTAAACAATGGCTAAAATAAAGGAAAATATTATTATTAATTTAAATATTTGAAATACTTTGTTGATATAAAGAAGAACTTGTTACCTACAGTTTACTATCAGAAATATACTTAACTTGTAACAGATGTGTACCCAAATAACGAGTAAATTATAAGTAAATATGTACCATCTGTAAGGAAATTGGTATTTCTAAAAGAGAGGGATTTAAGATAAAGCATATGCACAAATTGTGATGGTTTTATGCCTTCAGCTGAAATTTTACTCTGAGCTTTGTGAAAAGAGGGAATAAAATCTATTTGACAAGATGCAATAAGTGTTTCTCATTTGGCTCACATTTACAAGTTTCTTTACATATGTCACTTGTGTTTTGTAAATGCACACACAAGATGCTGCCAACTTAAGACTAAGTACACCACTGACATACATCACACCAATATATGCTTTATATAAGTTAATCAGCGAGCTTAGGTTTACGACTAATGGGAAGTCAGGTTAGGTTAATTTTATTAATTTAAGTTTCCTTTATAAGTTTCTTTAAGTTTATAGGTTAAGTGTATAAGTTCAGGAAGGCCCAATCTTTGGTTCGATACTATTTCTATCGCTTGTCAAAAATGTAAAGGAAAATATACTCCCTTGCAAAATCAGACAATTTGCAGACGATACCAATATAGGTATACATTTAAACAAGGTACATCTAACAGTGCTAAACGAAACGTTATTTGCTGCATATGTTTGGAACACAATTTGTAGCAAACAGAGAAAAGACAACAGCAATGCACTTTTGGACTGTTCAAAAAAATTCTTGGAGCCAATAGTTAAAATTAATAAGAAAGCAACTGAAAACACTGATCCTTGGTATTTAGATTCATAATAACTTGAAATGGGATAAGCCTGTTGTGGTACTTTGATAAGTAAACTGAATTCTATACAACTTTCAAATGCTGTCAGGAAATATCTGAATTGTTTTTCTGTTTATTTTACTTACGTCCTCCAACGTTAAGTCATATCGGACGATGAAACGGGTGAAATGATGTTGAAATGAGTCCAGGACCCATGGAGCTTAGAGTTACCCGACATTTGTCTTTCAGGATAAGGGAAAACCATGGAAGAAACCTTATATAGGTGACTCACCCTCACCGAAATACCTACTCGGGACCTCCTGAACGTGAGGTAGACACGCTACTATGTATACTACCGAGGCGGGCAGGAAATGTCTGAATTGTCACACTTAGGACATTATACTTTGCTTATGTGCATTGTCTTTAAGGTATGGAATAGTATTGTGGGGAAACTCTCCAGTTTATAAAACGTTATTAGAAAGTTAAAAAGAATAATAAGTGTAATAATAGATGTAAATCAGAGGAGTTCATGCAGAACATTATTGAAATTTTATCTCTTCCATCTGTAGATATCCTGGAATGTGCCTTATATGCAAAGAAAATATTGCGAAGTAATATTCTCCCAACAAATGAACGTATTCACAGGCACAGTACTCATCACAAAAATATACATACAATAAGAGCGAGTACAAAGATGTACCAGGATGAAACAGTATGTTACAGCTCCAATATTTATAATAAACTACAAATTAATACAAAATAAATCAAATAAACTGAATGCTTTAAATCTAGCTTGATAACATACCTGCTCAATCACTGCTTCTACTCTGTTGAAGAATTTTTATACTTTCTAACGTTGAGAAGTGTATATTTAGATATGCGTGATTGGAGGAACAATTAGTATCAATGACGTCAATATGGATCCAGTTACACCGATACAACAGACGTCTGGTTTTTAAGAAAGTGCTACATAGGACAAACTAAAATAAATCTAAAAACCAGAGCCAAAGAGAACTTTAGAAACATCAGAATGAAAGAACAAGATAAGTCAGCAGCAGCATTTCATTTTTGGAACCAAAATCATTATCTTGATCCAAATCCAAATTTAGTAAAAGGAGTGATAAACCAAAATAAACTGACAACATGGGAGAACATATTCGTATGGAAAACTAAGGACCACGTCATGAACTTCGAAATCTCACCAGTAAATAATTTGACAAAGAAGTTCATAGTTTCACCGCCAGAGAGAGGGGAGCAGAAGACAACAGACGCTAGTTGGATAGAGGATGAAAATGGGGGCAAAGGCTTCCGAAACTAGTCCTTTGATAATTAAAAGACTCGAGTGACGAAGTGTCAATAAACCAACTACAGATAGTTTTTCCTATATATTTAGATTTTATATTGTAAGCATTGTACTCTAATATTTCATAGTAATTCTGATTTTTATAATTATTTTCACTGTTCGTGCATAATTGCTCTGGGATTGTATCTCAACTTTCAGGTATTTCCTTTAACTTCTTAATGGTTTAATGTTTCAAAACCTAGATTAACTTATACGAACACTTTCCATGTCATAAAATAACCAAATGCACTGTATGATTGAACGAATTAATAAATCTATGATTAATTAAGGAGTGCTTTTCCAAAGGCAATAGATGCACAATAGTAAATTTTAATGCATCACATTCCTTTTACTTGAGGATACAGCTTTCACATTTAAATACATAATGTTTACATATATTATAGGTCATTTACAGACAACTAACATAACATTGTGAACCACAGATATTTTCCTTTCTGTCTGTTTTACTTGGAACCTTAAAAGTTAAAGAATTTTGCAAAAGTTGATAAGTGGAGACAGTTTGCTTAGGATTCTCACTCCTATTCATTTATTCTGCTTAAGCAAGTACAAATGATTCATAGCATTGTAAAGTCGAACTCGTGTATATGTACAGAAATAATGAGTGATTAATATATACTCTGTTAGTTTCAAATGTGGGATTCTATGGTGGCTCAATGGGTAAGAGCGACTGGACGGAAACCAGGAGATCCGTGTTTCAAATCCAGGCCATGGTATTGAATTATTCAGTATGACTCTATTTAACCAAAGCCTTAGCCTTTACATGACTAGTGTGAAGTAACGATTACTTTCCATCAATTAACTTAAATTCCATTATCTTTGCTAATTATACTGGTGCCCACCTATGTAGGTAGCATATCTGTCTCATGTTCAAAAGGTTCCAAATTTGGATCGCGGTCATGGTGTACTACCTTAATGAGATATTTTATGTAGTTTTCCCTTATCCTGAAAAATGAATGTAAGGTAAGCTCGCACGTCTTGGTAGCGTGGTGGTAGAGTACCTGCCTCACGTTCAGGGCGTCCCGAGTTCGAATCTCGGTCAGGGTGAGTTATATGGATAAGGTTTTGCCGGGGTTTTCCCTTATCCTGAAAGACGAATGTCGGGTAACTTTTACTTTAGTACATAACAAATATTATTTGGCAATGACGTAGCTAGGTTACCGGAGGCCCTACGACGCGATCTCTAACTGAACTTTCCAAACGTGAATTCAGGAGTTTTAAATATTATTTATCTGGGAATTATTCAGAATTACATTTAACTACATACGAGAACGACAATGACCAATTATAGAATACCACTTTAAGGATTTTGTGTTCACCGAAAATGAATTTGACTAGAGAACCTTTCCTGACTTATGTTTTAGGATTTTAAGTCACCCTTAACATCTTAACTGTATAAACTAATCGGGTTACAAATGGAATTGCTGAAGAAACCAAATCTAAGGTAACAATTTAATAATGGTTGCTACAGAGAATTTAAACGAGACTTTTATAGTGATTAATTTCGTGGAGAGCGCCCAAGAAGTGTTATTATGAATGAAAATATTGACGTAGTGGAGCAATGCTCCAATAGGTTTGACAGACACGTTATGAATTTATCGAATGAAATTGGGCCAAACGTTCTCTATGAACAGTTAGGCGCGAGTAAATTTTCTCAATGGATTGCACATAAACTGTCTACCGATCAGAAATTACAGCGCATTGATTGGTACAGAAAAACTGGACAAATTCCAGGGCGGATCATCAAATTTGATTTGAAATACCGTTATTGATATACTCTTATGAACTCTATAAAGAAAAATAAGTCGGCTCAATGGGTCCTTCGAACAGAATGTAAGCCATCAAAATTCCAACCAGTTCGCAGTGCAGATAAGAAAGTAACTGTTAATTTTCTTTGTTTCTGCCTCCTCCCTTAAACGGGTAATATTCCCATCATGCGATTGCCGATTGGTACACATATGTGTGTTTACCGCAAATTGGACCAGAAGACGCCTGTACACGGACTATGTGTAGCCAGGGCATTGTTGCCGTGCCATGAGGTGCCAGTGAGACTGCTAAATCCAACGGACACCGTTTAAGACGTCTAGGCCGGGACGGATTTGGGAACGTGCGAGCCAATGGTAATTGTAACAGCAATCGACAAGACACAGAAGCCTGTTCCGACACAACATCTGGGGCCCCAGCTAGATGGCTTACTGGAAAGGGCGGTCGACCACCTGACCGCAGAACAACTGCAGAAAGTTCAACAACTGCTGAGACGATACCAGCGTGTCTTCAGCCAAGGTTACAGTGACTACAGCCGCACGGACAAAGTGCTTCACCGCATCGACACCGGGGACGCGGCCTATTCGGCAACTACCTATACACGTTCCGCTGGCGAAGCAAGGGGCGGTATGAGACATGCTGGAGGACATGAGATCCAGGGGAGTGATTGAAGACCCTGACAGCCCTTGGTATTCCCCTGTAGTCTTGGTGACAAAGAAGAACGGCGAGCTGCGCTTCTGCGTAGACTACAGGAAGTTGAACGCGGTCACCCGGAAGGACTGTTTCCCCTTACCCCGGATTGACGACACCCTGGACACGCTAGCTGGTGCAAAGTGGTTCTCGACCCTGGACCTGAAGTCAAGCTACTTGCAGGTAGCTCTAGACCCGAAAGGCAAGGAGAAGACCCCATTCTCGACAGGCCAAGGGATGTGGCAGTTAACAGTTATGCCTTTTGGCCTCTGCAGTGCACCAGCTACCTTCCAGCGCCTCATGGAGTCAGTGATGAGAGGACTGACTTACGACGCCTGCCTGCTATACCTGGACGACATCATCATCGTCGGTAAGACTTTTGGGGACCATCTCGAGAATCTGAGTAAGGTGCTACAGAGACTCTAGGCGACCAACTTGAAGCTGAACGCGAAGAAGTGCCAGCTCTTCCGCAAAGAAATTTACTACTTTTGCCACATATTCTCTGCAACCGGAGTGGCCACAGACCCGGAGAAGACACAGGCTGTGAGATATTGGCCTCGCTCAAAGGATAAGACAGAGTTGCGCAGTTTCCTGGGGCTGTGCAGTTATTACCGACGCTTCATAAAGGGGTTCTCTAACATCACTCAGCACCTCATCCGCCTGACAGAAGAACACCGACCTTATGTGTGGACGGAGGTCGCCGAAGACGCTTTCCAGCACCTGAAGAAGACCCTGTGCAGTGCTCCAATTTTGGGATTTCCACAACCAGGTGGCGCCTTCATTGTGGACAACGACGCCAGCGACCATTGCATTGGAGTCGTCCTATCGCAGATCCAGGACAGCCATGAGCGGGTGATTGCCTACTACAGGAAGACGCTATCCAAGGCAGAGAAGAACTACTGCGTCACCCAGCGAGAATTACTGACGGTAGTAAAGACCCTGGAGCACCTCCACAAGTACCTGTATGGTCAGGCATTCCACCTGATGACTGATCATTCCGGCCTAACCTGGCTATTGAGCTTTAAGAACCTGGAAATCCAGACAGCGCGTTGGATCCAGAGGCTGCAGGAGTACGACTTCACCTCAGAACATCGCAGAGGGAAGAGTCACGGTAATGCAGACGCTATGTACCGAAGATTCTGTTCAGAAGAGTTCGGCCAGTGCACAAGAGTGGAAGAGAAGGAGCGTGCCGCAGCAGTCCGAGTAGTCACGGCACTCCCTGCGGACAGCTGGGATAGCGCAGGCCTGAGGAGGGAGCAGCTGGCGGACGGAGACTTGGGGCCACTCTTGAGAGAAGTGGGGGCAGGGACAAGACCAACCCAGGAGGATATCGCACTGAGGAGCGCCACCTATAAGTCGTACTGGGCCCAATGGGACTCGTTGAAGACCAGAGAGGGCGTGCTGTTCCGGGTATGGGAATCACCCGATGGGAAGACGCAGAGAGAACAGTTGGTACTTCCCCGGAGTAAGGTCCCGGAAGTCTTGGAGGAAGTGCACGCTAGCACTTAAGGAGGATACCTGGGAGCGAAACGAACGATTGACAAACTTCGGCGACGCTACTACTGGCTGAGGCTCCGAGCAGACGCTTAGAGATGGTGCCGTCAATGTCATGTGTGCGCGGCTAGTCGCGGCCCCCAGACTATGAGCCGGGGTCGCATGCAGCAGTACAACTTCGGAGCGCCATTCAAACGGATCGCTATCGTCACAGCTGGACCATTCCCATCGTCTGACCGAGGTAACAAGTACCTAATGGTGGTCGTGGACTACTTCACCAAGTGGGGTGCCGTTAGAGCTGCACAGTGACCAGGGCACCAATTTTGAGTCCAACCTGATGAAGGAAGCTCTAGAAAGGCGTCCATAAATAGAAACTCAATTTTACAACTTCCTAGTGAAGATGTAAAGAAAAGCTTACCACAATTACTTGTTAACCTTGGCTATGTTTGTATATTGCTATAATACACTATGCTTTTACATCATCTTGGTGCAAATTCTCCAAGCACTAATAACAAAATCAACAAAATCTGTACAGCCCATAGAATTCGATCACATTTAGTTCCTCCATTATAATCTTGATACAAAGTCAAAGTAATATAAATATCAGGGACGGCTTCTCAATGGGGTAGCATGTTTGCGCTACAACCAAAATGCTGGGTCTCCCTTTAATGCAAGGGCATGTTCCATTTGGAGTTCATTTCGACCTTGTCTAGCGCAGTGGCCCTCAGCGCACTGTATTGTTTGCAGGTGCCAAGTAGTTCACTCTCAGTTGCAAACCACTGGTATATAATGGGGAGGTATAGGGCAGGATGGACCTATGGCGTGACGAGGCAAGTAGAGGGGAAGAGCGGGGCTTATGGCTGCATAAGGTTGGTTAACCTAGCAGCCAGAGAATAGTGAATGCCAAGCCTTCTCCTTCTGTTTTCAGCGCCACCTATTATTCTCATATTAAATGTTGGCATCGGTCAAGTATTACCTATCAGAGCATAGCCACATGTTTTGTGCCGTGTTTTGTTAGCTGTGTCGTGCTTTGAGTAGTGAATAAGAGTGATTTATTTAAATACAAGTATATTGTGTTATATGAGGAGAAACAATGAATTCCATAAAGTGCCTATTAGCACATCCTTTTTTAAAAATGAGCTTAGAAGAAAAAACCGAAAATAAACGACTTGGAAGTCCAACGCCAAATATAAAAATCACATAGGTAGTCAAAACAAAAGCACGATATTTGAACAGGAACTTTAACAACAATGTATATGAGAAATATAATTTGACGTGTGGTTGTAATTTTAAAAATAACCTGTTATGCTTTCCATGCGTTCTCTTTGGCGGTGAAGATCCGTGGACAAAACATGGCGTGAATGCTTTGCAGCATCTTCGTGATCGCGCTAAAAACACGTAACTTAAAAACTGCACATGAAAAAAAACAGTTTTGCTATGCTTGGCTATGTAAATATAGCAGAGCAGATGGAAAGTGCATAGCGGAGAACAATTGAAGAACACAACCAGAAAGTGGCTCAAAATAGGTATGTTTTAAACATTATTGTTAACAGCATTAGGTTTTGTGGAACCTTTGAGTTAGCTCTACGAGGACACCATGATTCAACTACGTCAAGCAATTCTGGTATTTTTTGAGGACTGATAAACTTCAGTACAGAGCTAGACTGTGTTCTGAAAAACCTATCTGGAGAATGCTACAGTGTTTAAGGGGACCTCCAAGTCAACCCAGAACGAAATCTTGCAATGTACACTTGAAGTTGCCATGAAGAGATATCAAGTCCATTTTTAGCTGCAAAAATGGAAGTGTTATGCTCTAGAGGGTTTCTGAAATACGCATGTTGCGTTATACGCTGTGAATTACTGTTAACTTGTGTATACAGCAGTCTATAATGGCAGGCGTAAACAACCGTTTGTTACTTTAAAAAAATTAAATTGAATGGATAAGTTTGTGAACCACCGATTTTCAGAGCCACCAGCCGCCCCTGATAAATATACTTGTTCTATAATAGTTCAGATGTCGAATAATGATATCTACCTATAGTGATCCTTTCTTTCACTTAGAAGTCAACATTTTAAATTGCCTTAAAGTCTAAATCGTTTGAGAAGAACACGGTGGTTCAATTTTGAAATGTTTATATCCGAAATTATAAAATTAACATTAATATTGATTTAAACGAATTTCACATTGTTGTATCCGTTTCAACTTTCTATAACAGGAGCAGGCTCCGCAAAGACATCACACACAGTTCAAATATACATGATCTAATGGCATTGTAATGCTATAAGTTCTGTAGTTTTGATGACTATTTCCTCTGCAGTTCCCAGGAAGTGTACCGCAAACTTTCCTTGATGTCAATTTTAGAGCTCGGTATTTGACTATTTAGCTGTTGAGTTATGAATCTTGGCTTTGAGTACATAAATATGGTTCATGATTACTGGAATAAAATATACTAATTTGATAGTGTCCATAATACTTTATTTTTATAGTGGCTTCAATGTTTATTATATTTTTGGAACAAAAACTTTTTATTAAGTAGTTTACACATCTTAATTTCATTCATTTCAGTTATTAGCGGTTATATATTAATATGCTGTTTACGTTAGTATTACAATTCATATTTTGTGCTCTGCGGCAATGGAACATTGATGACACCATGCCTGAGGAAGTTGGTAATACCGACATTACTTTCCTGACGTTAACACTTGCATTGTTTCCTGTAATACCAAATTGTGGCTGCTTAATATCATAAAGTGTAGTAACCTACCAAAAAGCCTGGTAAAGCAATTATTATATCATTAACTTATAAATTTGTTCTGGATACGACGTTTTATTGTTTTGTACTTGTCGGAACTCAGTGCCGTCCTAAAACGACTGGATTTATTTCATTACAAACGTGAACATATCTGTTTAACAACAATACATAATAATTACAAACCAGCGTGATGTGTAAAACCTACTCAAGAGAGAAATTACTGCAAAACTGATGGTAGAACAGTAACTGAAGAGTACAAATGAAATGTTATAATGTTTGCATTTGAGTAAGAAAACAGTGGACTGTAGTAAACTTAATGTACATATGTCCATATATGTATATCTAGTGTATACATATAGCAATATATATGGCTATTTCGGATTTGACATTTCTACACTGTTATTTTAGTGAAAACATATTCAGAAGTTGTATATGGATAACATTTGATTGATTATCAGTAGTGATGGTACGAATTCTTATAGCTATTCTGTATTTGTAGTACCTATTTATCTTGGTATTTGTAGTTGTTTTCAGCGGATATTGCACCAATTGAACTGCAGTCATCATCGTTTATTCTTGCACCACAAGCAAAGTGTCTACATGGGATGTCATCTAACTTCCGTCATTATGGGCCTCTCTGTGTGCTGCAATGTCTCCATCTACCTCGTCACCTCAACGATTTTCTAACCTAAAATGAAGAAAATATTTTTAAATATATTTTCATTTCTCTCTATGTGTAACAGTATACAGCAGCATTAGATCTAACGATATTTGACTGTTCTCCATGAAGTACGAGTATTGACTGAAAAGTTTAATGAGAATGCAAGTGTGAAATATTTATTTGTTACCTATTTTGTATCTCAATATAATTAACTTGATCACTGGACATTTATGCCACAATTTTGCAATTTACACACAGTAATGAACTTAAAACTTTGCAAAAACCCTTTGACGCAACCACCACTTCAGTTTTCCACACCAAGACGAACCTTAAAGTTAGGGATTAGGCTAAATTCACAGGGGGGTAAATCTAGATAGTATGGTGGATGAGCAGTCAATTATAAGCCTATTATTTATGCATTTTAATTATCATAATGATAACTTCGTGTAGGCTGGAGCATTTTCCTGGTATCACTTTTAGTGTGTAATTGTTGCAATTTTTCCATCACTCCATGTAGCAAATGAACCAGTAATGAAACATAAAGGTACGCAGTTATGCTTCCTTTGATGAATTCAAAATATATATGCTACTTTAAATTTCTAATGCCTTAAGATTTTCATTCTAAGGTGACTTTAGTACTCTAAACATAGGACTAATTCATAGCCTCAAGAATAAGAGAGAATTACGCATTATTATTGTCACACGAGCGTTGGAACACCCTATGAAAGCAGCTGAGAGCGGGAGACGAGGGAGGTCCGTGTTAGCTACGCCCTCCCCTCGTTTGTCTTATAGTGGTGACAGGGACGGCTGGGGAAAGAAACATAATTGTGCGGTCTGTTTCTCTTCCACCTGTGTTCCAGAAATTACGGGATCGTTCATCATCTGGAAACGTCGCCTGGGAACTAGAAAAGCCGAGAAGTCGGCGAGATGCCTATTAAAGGGGCTGCAGTCAGTCAGTTAGTCAGTCAGTCAGTTGGTTAGTGAGTGTGAGTGAGGAGACAGTCGCAGTTCTTGGTGTAAGAGTTAGTCAGTGACGTGTTAATGAACGAGAAGATTGTGCAACGGAAGACTGTACGTAACTGGTATGTGCATCGGAGTTTATGTAATCGCGAGTACAAGTGAAATTGTAACGGACGAACTGGTAAATTGTAATTGTGTGCAGCAAGTAATTCTGTGTAATTGGCAAGAGTTTAACTGTAAGTCGGTGGAAATAAAGAACATTTTTGAGTGGTGAAATTTGACTTTTCATTTCACGAACCCACAGAGTCACACTGGTGTCAGGAAGCGGGAAAACAACATCACCGAACATTACAACCATGGACGGGGCATTGGAAAAGTTTTTGGAGAAAATGATGGAAATGAAGACCGAACTAATCTCGGAAATGAAGACGGCCAACGACAACATCACCGCAGAGTTGAAACAAATGAAGACGGCCAACGACAACATCACCGCAGAGTTGAAACAAATGAAGACGGCCAACGACAACATCGCCGGGAAGATGGAAGAAATGAAGGCCGAATTAACAACGGAAATAGAAGCGGCAAATAACAACCTGGCCGCAAAGCTGGAAGAAATGATGACGGCTAACGATAACCTCACGGAGAAGACGGAAATGAAGGCGGCGAACGAGGCTCTCGCCGCAAAGTTTGAGGAACGGTTGGCCGGCGTGAGGGATGACGTCACGAACCTGGGCAAGCGGAAGGGTCAAGTAGACGACAGCCTTAATGATTTAGAGGAAAAGGCCGACAACATCGCAAAACCCCTCACCCGCCTGACGGAGGAAAACCGGCCTTATGTGTGGACGGAGGACGCCGAAGACGCTTTCCAGCACCCGAAGGAGACCCTGTGCAGTGCTCCAATTTTGGGTTTCCCACAACCGGGTGGCGCCTTCATTGTGGACACCGACGCTAGCGACCATTGCATTGGAGGTGTCCTATCGCAGATCCAGGACGGCCATGAGCGCACAAGAGTGGAAGAGAAGGAGCGTGCCGCAGCAGTCCGAGTAGTTGTGGCAGTGCCTGCTGAAGGCTGGGATAGCGCAGGCCTGAGGAGGGAGCAGCTGGCGGACGCAGACTTGGGGCCACTCTTGAGGGAAGTGGACGCAGGGACGAGACCAACCTGGGAGGACAACGCACCGAGGAGCGCCACCTACAAGTCGTACTGGGCCCAATGGGACTCGCTGAAGACCAGAGAGGGCCTGCTGTTCCGGGTATGGGAGTCACCCGATGGGAAGGCGCAGAGAGAACAGTTGGTACTCCTCCGGAGTAAGATCCCGGAAGTCTTGGAGGAAGTGCACGCCGGTACTTCAGGAGGACACCTGGGAGCGAACCGTATGATTCACAAACTACGGCAGCGCTACTTCTGGCTCAGACTCCGGGCAGATGCTGGTGGTACACCTGGACCGCCTCGCACGCTACGATGGTGCTGTTCGGGGCGAACAGCTTTGAGGAGGGAGCAGTGTCACACGAGCGTTGGAACACCCTATGAAAGCAGCTGAGAGCGGGAGACGAGGGAGGTCCGTGTTAGCTACGCCCTCCCCTCGTTTGTCTTATAGTGGTGACAGGGACGGCTGGGGAAAGAAACATAATTGTGCGGTCTGTTTCTGTTCCACCTGTGTTCCAGAAATTACGGGATCGTTCATCATCTGGAAACGTCGCCTGGGAACTAGAAAAGCCGAGAAGTCGGCGAGATGCCTATAAAAAGGGCTGCAGTCAGTCAGTTAGTCAGTCAGTCAGTTGGTTAGTGAGTGTGAGTGAGGAGACAGTCGCAGTTCTTGGTGTAAGAGTTAGTCAGTGACGTGTTAATGAACGAGAAGATTGTGCAACGGAAGACTGTACGTAACTGGTATGTGCATCGGAGTTTATGTAATCGCGAGTACAAGTGAAATTATAACGGACGAACTGGTAAATTGTAATTGTGTGCAGCAAGTAATTCTGTGTAATTAGCAAGAGTTTAACTGTAAGTCGGTGGAAATAAAGAACATTTTTGAGTGGTGAAATTGGACTTTTCATTTCACGAACCCACAGAGTCACATTATTATTCAGTTAACACATTTTCAGGAATGTTGCAATACGCTAATTACACACACATACATATATAATTTTAGAGTAATCCAACCAGGTTAGTTCTGTAGATTTTAGTCCTCAAAATTTTGTGACGGTGGCATGTGTAACCATAATTTAAAAGGTTCCGAGAGCAGTTCCTGTTATGGATATATTTCTTTTCTTTCAGAAGGCGAATGTCGCTAAGTTTACGAGAGCTTTAATCAGTGGGTAAAAAGGGAAGAAGAAAACAACTATAACAGTTGATAATGTATTTCTACTCAATTGCAAAACTCCATTTTCCAACGAGTTCATCTTTACGTCATTGCATCTATCTCTTTTCTTTTTCTTTTCATAGAAATTGCATGTAACTTTAATAACATATTGTGAATCTTTGAATCACGCTGTACTTGTGACGTCACCTTTGGTAGCGAGATAGGAAGTGTGTATCACTCATTCTCTGTGTGTAGCCAGCCTTCGGCTGTGCTAGGCGTATCGCTCCAGGCATTCTAGGGCTGAGGACCATTGGGCCAAGCTTTTGTAATTCTATTTTATATGTAAATCTCTTTTGTCTTAGTTATGGTTTAGTGTATTAGTGTAATCTATCCTTCATAGGGAAATACCTAAGAATCCCAAACTTTCCTCCCAAGCATGCGTTCTAAATTATCCCATCTGAGCTAGGTTCCGAGGTCGGTTCCCGGCTATTCCTGTTGTTAGTAATCCTGTATAAGAATCCATCTGCTTCGTGTTTATTTGGCCCTATCACATAGATATTAAAGAAGAGCGAAAAGGTTCCTTCCTAGAGCGAAAAAAAGTTCAGTGTCGTGTCTGACATAATTTAAACTAAAAATGATATCGATCTAATCTTGAACGGCCTAATCATATCTGCTTTTAATTAAATCATTTATAAAGGTATTCTTTCAAAGAAACTGTTTATCTTAATCGTTGGACGCTTCTGCTAAGTACCAGAATAGTCATAGAGGATGTGTATTTATTTTAATCTGAGCTACTAATACTAATAATGAATGAATATAAAATATATAAATTTACCTCAAAGTCTTTCCTGTCCTGCAGTTGCTGAGGAGTATCCTGAGATAGCTTCGAAACCTCAATGGCTTTTCTGTATCACCCCGCAGCCGATGAGAACTGCCGTGCGGTTTCCCTTATTTCTTAGTGGTTTTTCCGTATCATCTGTTGATGACAAGTGTCACAAGATGATCTCAAGTCACACTGGAATTTTCTTGATTGTCTTGTTCTTCATAAGTGCCCTGACCAGTAATACAGGGATCACTGACTTTTTCCCAAGCGCCCTCCATTTCAGAGTGAGCCTGAGTCATTTTTAATTTTGAATTACGTTGTTCATCAGAAATGCATTTCCAGGAACTTAAAGAGTGACATGACTGAAAATAGGGTTCTTCCTCATCAGGTAGTCCCATTTTACTTGCAGAAGTAAGGTTATGATAAGTACTGTTCTTTATCTCTTCATGTTCAGACGAAATGCGTTCCCAATAACTTATCGAGTAACATGACTGAAAATTTTCTTCTTCCTCATCAGGTAGTTCCATTTCACTTACAGAAATAAAGTGATTTTCAGTAAGATCCTTTATCCATTCAAAAGGTGTCACTTGACTTGGAGGTTTAACTCCTTCCTCCTCCTCTTCTTCTTCATCATCTTCTTCCTCATATTCCTTTTCTCTTTGTAATTTATTAAGGACCTGTCTGATCTCACCGGATGATGTAAGTTGAGTAACTTCTGCAGTCTTTTGACGTTTTCGTAGCACAGTAGTTTCTTTTGCCACTACTGGAGAAAGAGGAACGGCTCCCAACTCAGGTGTTCGCGATATTTGAACGGTATCAGGCTTACCGTCCTCCGACCAACTTAATATATCTACCTTCATTGTTGATAAAGTATTCCTGTTTGCGTTTGCATCCACATGTTCTGCACTGTTCTCTTCATTTGACTCTGTGTGCAAGCCAACTATTCCAAGACCTACTGCATAGTTACCATGTTCTCTTAAAGCTCTTAATGGAGAATCCCAACCTAAAGCTTGCAATTTCGCCAATCGATCTTCTTCTGTGGATCTTTCATCAAAGAATAAAGTCCTTAAATTTCTCTCCGTAATTTCTCCATTTAAAGAAACTGCAGTAGAGCCGCCAGGAGCTTTTTCCTGCTTTGTTTCATACTGAATTTCTTTTCTCACCTCACTAAGGAGGACTTTCTCTGTCTCTGAATTTCGTTTGTGTGTTTCTTTAAGTGGCGGAGGTACTGGCTGACGTAGCCTTCCACTCTCATTGCTGAAATATGTCACCCGTTCTTCAAGTGAACGACATTGCGTTAACTCGTAGTTCCATTCACTGAGGTTTGTACCACTAGTTCCACCGATTGGTCTTCGGTCATGTTTTTTTGTAGATGTTACTTTCTCTCTTCCGTTTAGCTCTACCAGCTCCTGCTCCTTCTTGGTCTCATAGAATGACTCTGTTTCGGCTGACACCTGTGATCTCCCTGCATTTAGAGGCCCTATATATGCTTCTTTAAGCACACGTGATACAGATATCACCTAATCATGCTTAATCTTACGGGTTGCTGCTTCTTTACTCGAGATCTTTCTACCCTCTTCACTCACATACATTGGATTCTTTGAAGAGGCACATGGTGTAGGTATTATCGTCTCCTGCTTAGTCATAGACAGTGTTTCTTCCTTATCACAAACTTTATCACTGTCCGAACTCACAGACTCTCCACGGTCTTCTGGAGGCACAGGTGATGCAAGAATCATCTTCCTCGGCTCTGCTAGTGTAAGTAGCTTTTGTTCTTCATTTAAAAGCTCTCTGCACGATGCACCACTCAACAAGTGCCCGTGTTGACTCATGGCTGAAGGGAATACAGGTATGCCGTCCTTCCAGGCTGTCAAAATCTCGTGGCTTTCATTCGCTAGCTACATGTCATCGCTTGCCGTACTCGGTGTTCCCTCGTGGAAGCTTTGGAATGAAGGAAATACTGGTATTCCATCTATCCACGAGACTGACGAAACCGAAGCAACCATGTCAATAGATTCTCGACTTACGTCACCTGATAATGTCTGATCCACCTTTTTATGGTATAGAGTTACAGCCTGCCCGGACAATGAACCTTGAATATCTTTTACACCCAATATTTCTTTTGACACGTCAGCCTTAGATGTCCTGCGTTTCTTCAAACATGGACATACGCAACTGCTCTCTGCAGTAAGGAAAACAGAGGCGTTCTGTCCTTGACTGAGGTCTGAAGGACTTGCAAGCTCTCTTACTGGAGAAGTCGAGCTGTCCTTGGTAGGTGGAGATATACGTTTGCGATTTTTCCCTCTTATTAGACATTCTGCCATCCTCTGTGGCTGACCTGTGTTTATAAGGTATTTTCTAATTACTTGGAGCATTCCAACTTCTCTTCTACAACACACTACATCACAATTAATCCCCACTACCTTAGCCCAGAAACAATCTACACAACAGCACGAAACAATGGTTTCAGTTGAAAAATAATATACAAGTGAAGACAGTATAAAGAGAAATGAGCCGGAGTGTGGTATGCACAAACCGGTGACAGAATGGTAATATCGTGGCATGTGTAATGAAGTACTGCTCCGACTAGAGCATGGAAGCTCACAGCCTGTTGTTAGAGGGCATGAATGCATGTCACGTGACTATACAAAGCTAGCAGCAGCATGCATCAATCGTAAAACATTGCCAGTCATATAGTAAACAGTGAAATGGAGGTGTCAAAAGAGGAGCAAACAGGTGTTGTTTGTGTTCTGACAGTGGAAGGAGTAGAGTGTACAGACATTCTTTGATGAATGTCACAAGTGTACGACAAACACTGCATATCCCTTGCAAGGGTCAAGGCGAGGCACAGGTGTCACACCAAATGGGAATGGGAACCAGGAGTACCAACACTGAAACTACTACAGCATGTTTGTTACACATTAAGCTAATAGAATATCATAAGATCAAAATCTAGAATGAAAAATTATGACCATTGAAATACAGAGTGATTTATATAGAACTGACGCATTTCTTTCCCTAACAGTTTCAAAACAAATTTGCTAATGACAACCTATTATATATAAAATGTAGAGGAGTTATGGGAGATTATTTACCACTATAGCAAATGTTGAAAATGTCCTCTAACCTGCTTAATGCACAACTCAACATGTATGCTACTGGCCACTGGTTGGAGGACTCTGTTGTCAATAGCTTGAATCTCCTGTGTGATGATGGACATGTGGCATAAATCCTGTCTTTTAAGTAACTCCATAGAAAGAAGTCTGGCAATGTCAAATCCGGAGATCTCAGTGGCCACAGGTTTCTGGAAATTATCCAGTCATCAAAAAAACCTGCAATTAGTTCCATGGTTTCATTTGATGTATGGCATGTAGCGCCATCTTGCTGAAAGTATCCTTGACTCAGTTCTACATTGTCCAGTTGCTCAACAAACTCCATGAAAAGCAGTCGCTACTCTGCAGTGTTCACAGTCTGGTTAAAACAATTGGCCCCATTATACTCTGTGCGAATATTGCGCACCAAACTCCGATTTTAACCAGATGTATAGGTGCTTCATGGATAACATTTGGATTTTTGATGGTCCAATGGTGTGAGTTCTGTGAGTTCACCTAACCAGATAAATTGAACCATGCTTTGTCAGTGAACCATGTGATGGACAAAATAGCAGGATTTTGCACAGTGAACATCTGAAACCAACGACCATAATTCAATCTTTTATCCTTATCTGGTTCCTGTAGCTGATGAACGACTGTAATCCTATATGACTTTAGGCATGTACTTTTTACAGCTTTCTGACACATTGAGTTGGTCCACCCTGCCTTCTCGACAAATGTCTTAATGATTGTTAGGGAATTGCTCCAGTCATGGTCTATGTCAACAACTGTGAGAAGCCTAGATGAACGATGCTTGCCTATTTTACTCACCAGAGGTCCAGATGTTTCCTATTTTACCTGCCCCAGTATTTTGTTTCTTTTGGGAGGATTACAAACACCAAATTCTCTCTGGTATACCCTTTGAGTGGCTGTAATTGAATTCATAATCCAGTATTGCTTCACAGGGAAGAGTCGTTGATTTAATGTGTACTGCATTTTCACGTTGACTAGAACAAAATGTTGAAAAAAGCTGCCAACAATAGAAATTAGGAGTAAAGCATAAACATTTGCACATCTAGTGACAAGGAATCGAAACTCCAGAACATTCTGCTTAATTTGGTGCTGAAATTGGGGCACTGAATGAATTTCCAATGGAATAATTAAAGAAAGAAATATGTCAGTTGTATATAAATCAATCTGTATTATGATAATTGGTTATTGAACAGCCCTTGTATATACTGTCTTTATGACCAAAGCATGAAGTGTAGCAACTCCTAAAAACTAAATAATTCTGATTCAAGATCATAAATTAAGCTAGAAACAGAACTATATACGATTATACAATATATACAATTAATGGAAATTAATTGTTCTTTCACTCTAGCCGTGTGTAGGACGCACTATGAAAGGGTAGAGCCAGACTGAGCCAGACACTATTGTACCTATACCTTGTTTCACGTAAGCTTGCCCAGTATCTCTTAATGGTCACGTGACCTAATCACCTCTCATTGGTTGCTGTTGTGGTAATGACTGTCGTGCGGTAAAAATTAGTTCGTTATTTAACATGGTGATATATCATTATATGTTGGAAGAGAATTGTCAAATTTATATTTTCGTAACTGTTTTAATTAAATATATTACGCAACAGAGTTGATTTATCTGAAATGCATGTTAATTCTTAAACAAAGTAAAGAGGAGGTTCCTTTGCTCTCAAACACATGGCACGATAGCATGTGATTTAGCGGTAGTGGTGACATTTGTTTATAAGACTTTTATCACTGACCTTGTTTTGAACTGGATTAGTCATGCATCGCCATTCGAAAGTGCGGGAGCTAAATTATTTTATTGATCGTTTATTGCGCATGTATTATATGTATAATGGCAGAGTCTACCGCCAGTTTTTCGCTTAAGTATCGCAAGGATAATTATTTACAAACAGGCGAAAAAAGAATTGTGTTGCATGTGTTTAATGCACTCACAGAGAAGAATCCGTCTTTGTCAGTGAGAGAAGTCGAACAGCTGGGCTCTGAAGTTACAGGTGTGAGTGTTAGATCCGTAGGAACATCGCGACATGAAATTGAGGAAACAGGAAAACTTACCACTCCAGGCAAAAGCAGGAATAAACAAAAGTGCGTGCTCGGAGAAAATACGTGAAAAGTGTTGTGCGTCTTCATGTGTGTAGTTTTTCTTTAGAAACTAACTCCCTAACATAAGTAACATTTCGTCTGCTGTAAATGAGGATGCAGATTTACCAAATTTCAGCAGATTGCTTATACAGCTGGGGTTTGTGAATGAAAAAAGAGGCAAGAAAAATGTGCTAAAAGACAGAGGTGATATTGGTGTGTGGCGAAGACGCTATTTGACAACCACACTGCACCGAGATACAAATCGCTAAATATACACGAAGAACACACGAAAAGTAAAGTATGGTGTGACACGACTTTTAAGACTGAAAGACAAGCATTTTTGAAAGGTATGTGTGCTGGTTTAAAAAATTCCAGTGGAAAAGACCGAAGGCCTTTCATTATAAACTCTTTCAGTTTCATTGCTCAGCCATTCTGTTTCAATTTGATCAGTTCATTATAAACTTGTATTTTTGCATGCCTTCATATCCTTATTTGTATGATTTTTGTATGATTTTATTTATCTTCCCGGCAATTATTGCGAAATGTGACGGGAAGGCACCGCCTATGGCGTATGACGCGAAAGCATTAGCCAATTAGGGCGAGGGGGAGGGTTGTTGAACGCGGAGTGATACATTTCAGCCGGGCAAGGTTATATGAAACAGAGATTAATAGTGGTCCAAACTATAAAGCCCGGGATTTAAAGTACTTACAGTATAGTAAGTAGCCATTAAGGTAGTTGACTCATGTGTTTATGAGAACTCCTAGTGGTTTACCGGGAAAAACACGAGTAGGGTTGGAGAATTTACTGTCATGTTGGCCATAGTAGCTCAATGGTTTAGAGCGGCTGGATGGAAATCAGAAGATCTATGGTTCAAATCCCGGCTATGGCATTGAATTTTTCAGTCTGGATCGAGCCTTTCATAGTACGTCCTACACACGGCTAGTGTCAAAGAACAATTAAAATCCACAATACTACTTGTGGTCATGTAAATGACGTTACATGTGCAGTCATGATGTTCAGTATGATCCTCATACTTTGTGCATACCTTGTCAAGAGCACTCCAGAGTAAGCTGTCCGGCAGTTTTCCTTCAGGGTCAAGGTTCATTCTCAGTGGTCCAGAGAAAAGAACAGGAAAGCGAGGGACAGCAGAGATGCTCTTTCTTAGTACTCTCAAAGGTACAGCAGTAATATCCACATCATCTATTGTTATGGAACCTTTGGTGCTAGGCTCTACCATTCTGACCAGTGCTGCCAATATAGCAGATTTACCAGCCCCAACACTTCCTTCCACACCAACCTGCACAGGTAATGGTTACATCTTAATTTGGTCTTTCAACAAAGAGTTGTATACTCATATGACATTCTCTATTCTTGTATAAAATATTGTTAAAAATATTTTTTCTCCACTATTTACTTATTATCTTACTGTAGTTACAAGGAAATACAGTAGACTTTAAGTGATAGTTAAATGTTTTGGTCGTTATGTGATGTATACATGAATTTCTCTACTCTTGTACAAACACTTACTCCTCTATCTATTTCAAGATAAACATTATCTTATTGTAGTTACAAGGGAATACAGTAGACTTTAAGTGATAGTTAAATGTTTTGTCATTATGTGATGTATGCATGACTTTCTCTACTCTTGTACAAACACTTATTGCTCTCATGGGAGGATGAGATCAAATGATCTTGGAAACTTTTCAATTATACAACAACAAGTAAGTGAAGTTTGAGTGTAAACATAGTGACTCATAAATCAAACTCAAAGATGAAGAATACTTCACTGTTAATAATTCTTCTGCTTATAATATTTATGACTTATTGCTCTATCTACTTCAGGATGAACATTATCTTATTGTAGTTACAAGGGAATACAGCAGACTTTAAGTGATAGTCAAATGTTTTGGTTGTTATGTGATGTATGCATGACTTTCTCTACTCTTGTATAAGCATGTATTGCTCTATTTACTTCAACATAAACATTATCTTATTGTAGTTACAAGGGAATACAGCAAACTTTAAGAGATAGTCAAATGTTTTGGTCATTATGTGATGTATACGTGACTTTCTCTACTCTTGTATAAACATTTATTGCTCTATCTACTTCAAGATAAACATTATCTTATTGTAGTTATAAGGGAAAGTAGACTTTAAGTGATAGTCGAATGCTTTGGTCGTTATGTGATGTATACATGACTTTCTGTACTCTTGTACAAACACTTATTGCTCTACTTCAAGATAAACATTATCTTATTGTTGTTATAAGGGAATACAGTAGACATTAAGTGATAGTTAAATGTTGTGGAAATTATGTGATATCTTTGAAATTCTGTTTTCATTGCATTCTTGCTGAATGCAAGGAAGTTTAGTATGATTTTTACCTTCTCTCCTGATTTGACTGTGAAATATAAATTCTGGAGTACACATGGATCATCGTGTCTGTACCTCAGAGTCAAACTAGATGCCTTTATCTCTCCTGCAAATGGCCACTCTGGTTGCACTTCTCTAGATTCACCATCTGTTACAAACGCACTGCATGACATTAGAGAAAAAACATGTGCAAATATTGTTTAATTTAAAAACGACTCAACTATTTTGATAATCCTTTCATTTTTGAAAAGGCATTCTTTCTGAAAGATAGGGATTGCTTTATAAATTTTCAAATACAGCCAATTGATTTTCTCAAAAATTTGTTTTACTTTCAGAGGTTGTAATAAAACAAAAAGCAATCCATCACCTACTGGCAGTAATGATAACAAAAGTATAACTATGAAGTCTGGGACTTAAGTACTTACAGCATAGTAAGTCGTCACAAAAGGTGGTGTCTCATTGTATATGAGAGCCCCTAGTGGTCTACCGGGAAACATATGAGTCAGTTGGAGAATTTAATGTCATGTCAGCATGTTGGTCATAGTAGCTCTGTGGTTTAGAGCAACTGCATGGAGAGCGGGAGATTCGTGGTTCAAATCCGAGCTTTGGCATTGAATATTTCAGTCTGGCTCGATTCATTGAAATTTGATGAGGGTTTTATATTTCTATACTGGAGGGCTGAGTTATTCTGGAGGAGTTTAAATGCATATTATATAGGTTTCTAGTGAAATGTTTATTTTTTTGAAAAGCTGACTGTTCTTTTTTTACAAATAATGGTGTTAGTTGTATTACTTGCCGTCAATTTTTGAGATAAGTATACGGAGATGGAGGTTGGATTACCTTGTTTAACATCCTCCTTCTGCATCATGGAGAGGTCCATCATTGCTCCAGCAGAGGCTAAGTGCATTGCGGCATTTGTGAAGTAAGTGACAGTTTCAGGTATGAGGCCACTCAGCACCAAACTGCAATAATTGGCAAGTCCCAGGTGTAGCGCATTCACATCTAACGACAATAGTATCACTGTCTGAGCAAAGTGCAGAAAAATTTAGAAAAATAACAAGAACATGGAAACATATATGCTACCCTTTGTTTGTCAATTATGTACATTTTGAAAATTTAGCATTTGCTAACACCTACCCTAATGTTTTTTTGGGTGCCTTGTATGTCTGTATTTCCCTAGATTTCGTCAGAGTCCTTCTGTGATAGGTATTGACCGTAAACAGCGCTTTAGTGCTTCATAAGCAGGTGAATGGTAGTCTGAAATGGGTAAAATATGGGAGCTTTGAGCAGATAAACGTGCTGCAAAAGTCATCTTACATAAAGAAGGTCATGATTCAAATTGCCACACAAGGACAAGTTTCCTTAGGAAGTGTCCATCACATTGTAACTGCAAATAGCAATAAGGATTTTTATTGAAAGGGGAGGCCTAGGGTGACCTTGGAAAGTGGGGATAAACATTTAATAGTGACCAGCAAACATGATTGTTTCAAAACAGCACCCATACTGACAGCGTAACTGAATCTGTGAGTGTTTCCACAGTGAAGAGAAAACTTCTGAAAGGTTGGACTGTAACAAAGATACTCCTATTTAGAGGTGTTAAAAAATATAAAAGATTATAATGGGCCCACCAACATGTAAGCTGAAAAAAGGTGTTATTTATTGATGAATCTAAGTTTGAGCTATTTGCCAGTTTGTGTGACATGTAAAAGGTGAACCCATGGCACCTCAATGTATATCCCCTGCAGTTGGTGTCGGTATGTGATTGTTTTGGTGGCAATAGGTCAGTTAATATTGTGCAAATAGAAGGAGCATTATCATAACATTCTCCAATGCCATGCCAAACCATCAGGGATGCAGTTAATTGGCAAGACAGTGAGACCAAGCACACATCTTTACTCCTGGAAGAGGGACAAGACTTCAAGATCATGGTTTGGTCCCCTCAACGTTCTGACAGCAATCCTATTGTACCGAGCTGGATGGCTCAGGTGATTTCATCTGCGGCCCACATTCGGGAGGCCTGGGTTCAATTCTCATGGCTGACCTAACTGAACCATGGGGTTTTTCAAGGGTTTTCCCGGGTCGTTAGGTGAATCTTGCATAGGTTAATTACATCCCCTGAATTTCCTGTCTGCATTTTATCTCCATTATCATTTCACATCATCTCTCATCTGGTGGGCTCTTTCAGGGTGAGAAGTGTCGGCAGGTGTTGCAGCAGTGCATAGCAGGATGATATGCTCTGAGGAAAACTACTTCCTCCTCCGGTAGGTCGGTTGCCGGTCTTCAAACCTGCTGCTGAGACAGTTTTGGGCTTGACTGGTAGAGGAGTAGGTCTGGTGTCCTGGCCTGCCCGGGGAGGTCTCTATCTAAGTAAAATGTAGGGACCCTGCCCTCTCTCTCCTCTTGCCTCATCCTTCCTCCTGGAGGTGTCCAACTTGGGGCCATAGGTACTGGTCTCTGTGCTGAATCTCCTCTGTATTAAATCCTAAATCCTTGGGAACATGTGGACACATAGGTCAGAAAGAAACAACCCACTAATGTATATACGAGCTGAGTTTCATTAAATATGCTGTTATGACTACATATTATGTATTTTATTCCATTGCTTCAAGAAATCCTAAAAGTGAGCGTTCAAAAACTTTTGAGTGGTAGTGCACAATTTAAGTAATGAGCAAGAATATTTAAGTATGAAGCTAAAATGTATTAACTAAGAAATATTTAAATAAGTTGAATTACTGGAAGATAATAAATACTTTCAAAGAATAGAAATAAGATAATTAACACCAACAAAGTTATGTCACGGTAAGCTTTGTGTAATTATTTATATTTAGTAATCCTGCAAATAAATTTAAGACTATTATGTGAGAAGACAACTTATCTGTGGTGGTGAATTTTATATCAATTACATGTTTTTCAGAAGTGAATAAATAATATATTATTTTCAAAAAATATCTAGAACATTAATTCTCCATTTGCTAACCTGAGATCAATAAAGTTCACACAACTTTCAGTGAATTAGTATTGACAGTCAGCTGGAGCAAATCAGGTATCACACAAAATCTTCCACCTCAACATAACATCGCACTAAAATAAACTACAAGAAAAATGTGGAAAATTCACTGATAACACTTTTAAACAACAAATATACAAACATGACATTCATTTACTAAAAACAAACCATTACAAGCTTTCCTTCATCAAACATTTTGATAAATAGTCATGATACAACATTGAAATTCTGAAGATAACAATAGTGAGAGAAATGTAAAGAATAATGGTGGTTAAAACTGCACTTTTCTCTTATAAGAAACAGTTTTACAAATTAGTAATTTGCTGAAGTCGCAAAATAATGCCATAATTTGACATAAGTAGCAAATGTAAGTGAAGTTTCCGTCAGTGTTATTTATTATAATTTGTGAGTTGTGGTATATAGGGTGAGCTGTTTGAAATGTCAGAAAAGACTGCATATAAAGGTAGCTATTCAACTCTTTTGGTTGGTAATGGTATGCATTTGTGTAGGAAAGTCAGAAGTCTTGTGTCCAGCTTATTAGCAGTTGACATGACTGCCATTAAAATACAGCACAGTTCATATCTCGCACCCATATTGTGCCATGTGGCTTGCAGCATTTCTGGAGTGGTTTAATGAAAGGTCTCTGTAAACTCACTTCACAGGTTGGTTAGATTCTTTGGCCCTTTTGCATACACAATTGACTACATATAAGTCTGGAAGCGTTAAGTCGGGGCAACTAGGAGGCCATGGGATGGGTCCATCATGGCTGCACCAGTAATTGTTGACTAGCTGATATAATCAATTCAGTACTATGAGAGCCTAATGTGTTGGAGTGCTATCCTCTTGACAGATAATGGTGTCATGTATCCCATATTCCTGTAATTGAGGGATCACAAAGTGCTCGATCATATCAAGCTAATTAACGGCTATGTTACTTTCACAGAATGCGGTACAGAAACATTGTAAGTACCATCCAACAATCCTCTGATATGTTGTCTATGGTGTATTCTGCTCTGCTTATAACGATGTAATACTTTTGTGGACTCTTAATTGTGGTTTTCCAAATTCTTCCTCTCTGTTACCATGCAGTGTTGCAGCAGACATTTTCCAAGAACATGTACACTTTAACCCTTTACTGTTTTAATTATTTTGCTACTTATGCTGCTGTTGCTGTAATTGTTAAACTGGTTCTCATATGGCTTTCTGTGGTGCCTTAACATGATCAATTCGAATAGCCATGGTTGTTAAAGCAATAGTGATGAACCAGCCATCCATTCAAAGCTAATCATTGTGGGTTTGAATCTTGGCAGCTGCAGTTAAATGTGCTTGTGGTAAAGGATGGGGAGGGCTCAACTAAAATAATCGGTGTGATGGCATACTTGGATGTTGATGGGTTATCGAAAAACAAAAGAAACCAACTGTATCAATTGATAAAAGTGGAGAACACTTAATTGAAAACTGGATTCAGCGCTGTATGTGCAAAGGCTGGGCTCCCAAAATTGCAACAATCTTGAAGGGAATACCCTATTTTATGAATGTGACCATTTCAAACAAAAGTAAACATAAGCTATAATCCAGAAATGTATGACGTGATAAAAATAATTACTGTCCAATAATATACTCACATTTTAAAAATTTAGAATATGCAGAGGTACATGTAACATTAAATATCTTTTTGTTTAAATTTTATTTATTAAGTGTATATAATTTATTAAGTGTTCTAACATGGAACTAAATGTTTCTAAAAGGAATATTTGTTTATTTGTTCAATGTTAGATGTTACTAATATAAGAAAACCTACTAAGGTGTCCGATACCATACGACCTTCCGCATTTTAAAAAAGGGAAAAGTAATCTAAATACCGAAATTGGTAGTTAAATTCAGCTTCTAAGCTTTCGGCACAAAGATTTGCAGGAAAATGGTATTTACAGCAATTTTTAGTAGTTCTAATCTACTCAAACAAGGCTCTAAAAATTTTGATAAAATGCGGTACGTTTAAGCATAACAAATGAAATGTGTAGTGTTTAACACCAGCATTTACTACATGCGGCACCGCGGACGGTGACACTGTGACCGTTAATTTTAATTCTAAACCCCTAAACATTATTTATAGTTCAATTTTGTTACTTTAAATTTATTAAGAAAAAAATTAATTGGAAATTATTAAAACTTTAGTGGAAGGTGAACGAGATTAAGAAACAATTGAAAGTCAACTTGTGATTGAATAAGTAGAAACGAAGGAAAAAGAGTAATATTAATGTGTTTAAGGACCATAATAGTAGTTTAAAATTATAAAAAATATATATTATTTGAATGTTTAATTGTTTGAATATCATTCAAACTAAAGATTATGTAAGTTATCTAATATGGTAATCAAAGATGGGTCGGGAAAGATGAGTGAACCAATGAGAAATTATTGAATTTCCGTAGCAACGGCCAATTCACTAATTTCAGATTATCTAGGGTTAGCATCATTTTGTGCATGGACGTCGTCCAGGTAAGAAGCAAAACCTTATCAGTGTGAGGGAACTAAGTTCTCAAGTTAATATTGTGAAGGAAACCGACGTTTATCAAGTTATGTATTCATTTATATCACAGCGCGTTTTGTTAAATTAATATTGAATTAAAAGTTGGAATATTTAAAAAGAAGTTGAACGATTATTTCCTTTCATTTGGTGAATTAGTTCCAACCAATTCCCGTCCGAGACTACGCCCAATGTAAGGGGTATTCATACTTCGACTGCAGCAATGCTGCAGGACTTAAGGAATTGCTCATCCTGAGACGCCGGATCTGAGCAAAGGCTCAGATTGAGACCAGATCTGGAACATCGTCAGCATCCCCAAATATTGGTCGCGGTAACATCTGTTGGGGCAGAGTCGCATCATTCCAACATTGAGATCCTGTCGCAAATGTGGACATATCTGTTGGTGTAGAATCGCATCTTTCTATTTGAAAATCTCCTCGCAACACTGCTGATACATGAGATGAAGTTGGAGGACCGGTGGACTAATATGGTGAAGGAAACAAGAGATCCTGGACAAAACCCGCCCCAGCGCGGTGTTGTCCACTACAAATCTCACTTTGCGGACGCCTGGGATCGAACCCAGGCCCCTTGGTGAAAGCCGAGCGGTCTAAGCACTCAGCCACGGCACGGCCAAAATGTACAATAACTTCGCTCTTCTGGAATTGCACTATGGAGCTTTTCATCTGTTATAGTGTTAACAATTTCCATTGAAAGTTGCAACTTCTGTTCACCTGTCTGTTAGCTTCTTTATTTTCTTGTGGTCGTACGAAGAGCATTACCAAGCCATGACATAGCCATTTTCCCTACAAAATCCTATTACTTTAGTTATTATACGTACAGCAAAATGTGTAATGACATTTTATCAGTATTATAGCGAAGTTCATAGCCCAATAAGCTTTCATACGGACCAGATTCTGTAGAAGAGTGTGAGATAATGTCATGTGAACGCTACTTATAACACTTGTTTTCGAAGAAACTACATAAAGTCACATACAGGTTACTGTAATTAACTGTGTCCTACAACTAATATGCAAGTTTTTAACATAAATATGCAATCGTATACATTTTCTTTTTAGAAAATCATTCGCTTGTAAAGTTTAGTAAGGCAATAAGCTACGGATTTGAAGCTAACTTTCTGTTACAAGAAACACATATGTGACAAAAATATGGTCGAAATAAGTTGAAATTTACAAAATTAACAATCAAATTAAAGCCAGGTGTTAAGGTTGAAGAAATCGTGTGAAATGTTTTCTCTATTATACTTAGAGGTGCTTACTTTTAGTATTTCGAAGTCACAAACTTCATATTTTTATTTGAAATTCACCAATTTGTATTATCTCTGAACTTACAATTTAGATTTCATTCATGTAATTTCAGTTAAGTATGGTAAATAATTCATGTGCTTTGAACTAACATTAATCCAAAATTTAATCACATTATACAGGATTACAATAAGATAAAAATGCACAGATTAAACTTTTAGTTTATTCTAAATTTATTTTGAACTACAGTACGGCAAGAAAGCAAATTGATTCGGATTAAAGCTTAACACAGAAAAAGATGGAAGTGTATACTGATGCAAAAGAGACAAAGCACCGATTGTTAAATGGTGGCATTGCTGAATGAAATCACAGAAACTAAACTCAAGATTGACCGTAGCTCATTCGGTAGTGCATCTGCCTGCTGTGCAAGGGGTCCCGGGTTCGACTCCTAGCTAGGGGTGGGGATTTTTCTCCAACGAAGATAATTCCCCATCTTCCTCGGAGCCTGGAAGTGAGAATATGTGCGTGATCCAATGATTAAAGAAAAATCCAGCAACCCAACCTGTACGAGTTGAACTTCTTTTCCAACAAAACGCAAATAACTTCCAGACAAATGTATATATCACAAACTGTATGTTTTAATGACATCTATTTTTTTATAAAACATCTTGGTATGTGTTGGTGGAATTTTCTTCAAAACCTCGTGCTTTTTGTTATTGCGCTTGCCACAAATCGCCCACTTTCTGGACGCAGAACAACTAAATACGTATATTTATATTGAACACCTTCACCTTCAAAAGTTTGTGCGCTTGCCACAAATCGCCCACTTTCTGGACGCAGAGCAACTAAATACGTATATTTATATTGAACACCTTCACCTTCAAAAGTTTGTGGGGAATGCAATACTCTCCGTAATTATTGTAGAACAAGTAAAAATATTGGATATACTCACCAGTAAGATGAGTATTTATGGCAGCCAATGTGAATTGTACTCAAGTATTAGATTGCTTCTTTTTTTGTTGTAATTTACGTCCTCCAACGTTAAGTCACATCGGACGATGAATGGAATGCGTGCAATGATGCTCAAATGAGCCCAGGGTCCATAGAGCTTAGAGTTACCCGACATTCGTCTTTCAGGATAAGGGAAAACCCTAGAAAAAGAATTATCCAGGTAACTCACCCTGACCGAGATTCGAACTCGGGACCTCTTGAACGTGATGCAGACATACTACCACCACGTTACCAAGGCGGGCATTGGATTGCTGAGTGGAATAAAAGTTATGAGGGATTGGACTCACTAAGTGACCCAATCCCTTCCAAAAATTCTGATAATATCATTGGCCGAAGTGCAGTAAATGATTTGCTTCTTACTTTATTTGAAGGTTATATAGGAGACATTTACGCGCAAAATACATTTTTTATTTCTCACTAATGAACAAAACGCAAAGATGTGATACATGAAACTATTCCACTTCTATGCATTTTTAATTTATAAACTCATAACACTTATTTTTTACAAATTTGCTTTCCTATTTTAATATTTCTTCCATTTCTCAAAAACCAAAAGTGATAGATGACATCGTGCCGCTATCTATACTCGAACGAAGTTCAATTAGTTCAGGTGTTTTATCGCTAGAGTGGAGTAATGGCTATCATATCTCGAAATAGTTCTGCTGCACTTTTTTTCGGCGAAAAATCCTGTTATTGTTCTCTTTCAAATATGGAATCTTGCTGCAAATATTTTTTTCATAAGGAAGCACAGCTATTTCATACAGTCTATGTTAATTCACTGTATTTATTGGATGTGGTTTTACACGTTTCTGATTTGTAAAGAATCTTTCGACCCCAGTTGATGGCATTGGCATCATGATCACCAACTTTGTAAGAAGTGCTGTTTCTTGGAAGGTGTCGCATATTACTTTATTCTGTGCAAACAAAGATAACGGTATTGCTCCAGCGACAGCGCAGTTCTGGCCATGAAAAGCAAACCTGAAATTCACTTTTTAATGTTAAATTCAAAGAACGTATGTCAATGGCTACTTGAGATATATTTTAGGAAAATTTATTTCTAACAATTGAAACTTATCAACGTGAATCAGTCTGCAAACTATTAGGTGCTTTACAAACTGGAGCCTGATTTCGATTCCTAGGAGAAGTGTGTCAAAATCCTCCAAAACTTCTTTGCTTAGATCACTTGGTTCCTTTCTTCTTTTAGTAGGTGGTTAGAACTTTTGATACTACTTTTCTGAAAATGCCGAGAATTCCAGCTCTAACAAAATGTTCTCAATATTTTCCATATCCTTTTTAGCCCTGACTGCATCTAAATTCCTAATCTGCACTTACCTAAGTATAACTTCAACTTGGGACATGTTTCTATGAAAAATGTTAGCCAGAAGTGAAAGATTAGTTCACTCAGAAGATAACAGCAGGAAGAAGCGTAAGAGATCGTGGACACTGATCGAATGATTTCATCTACCCAAAGACCACAGCAGAATAATTAAACTGATATTAATGCAACAGTAATGGCTGCTCATTTTCCCCTGACTTATTGCTGGAGTATAGTACATGGAGATTGTGGCTTGTATAATTCGGATGGTAGGAGAGATGTAACTTTCCATAATTGTTTAAATTAGAAGTCCTTACATAGCCGCTCACCAAAAAATGATCGAACCTGACAGTAGGATGAAAGAAGAAAAGAAGGACAGGCGAAGAAGAGAAAGGAAAGGGGAACCCTCTCGGGAACAAAAGGAAAGTGAGGGAGAAACAGCTCGGGGACCCCAGGTACGCCGCGCCCGTGCTTATTAGACATAAGCCCACTGGGGGAAGTAGTATTAGTAGTAGTAATGGTAGTGGTGGTAGTAGAGTTGGTGGTATTAGTAGTAGCAGTAGTAGTGGTAGTAGCAGTAGTGGTAGTGGTAGTAGTAGTAGCAGTAGTAGTAGCAGTAGTAGTGCTGGTAGTAGTAGTGGTAGTGGTGGTAGTAGTAGTGGTGGTAGTAGTAGTAGTGGTAGTAGTAGCAGTAGTAGTAGCAGTAGTAGTGGAAGTAGTGGTAGTGGTGGTAGTCGTAGTAGTATTATTAGTAGTATTAGTAATAGGAGTAGTAGTAGTGGTAGTGTTGAGATTAGTATTAGTAGAAGTACCAGTAGCAAAATAAGTAGTAGTAATGGTAGTGCTGGATGTAGTATTAGTAGTAGTACTAGTAGCAATATGAGTAGTAGTAGTGGTAGTGGTGCTAGTAGTATTAGTAGCAGTAGTAGTGGTAGTGGTGGTGGTAGTAGTATTAGTAGTAGTACTAGTAGCAGAAGGAGTAGTAGAGGTTGTGGTAGTAGTGTCAGTAGTAGTACTACTAGCAATATGAGTAGTAGTAGTGGTAGGGGTGGTAGTAGTATTAGTAGTAGTACTAGTACCAGTAGGAGTAGTAAAGGTTGTGGTAGTAGTGTCAGTAGTAGTACTACTAGCAATATGAGTAGTAGTAGCAGTAGTGGTGGTAGTAGTATGTATTAGTAGTAGTGGTAGTAGCAGTAGGAGTAGTAATGGTAGGGGTGGTAGTAGTATTAGTAGTATTAGTAGTAGTACTACTAGCAGTAGGAGTAGTAGTGGTAGTGGCGGTAGTAGCAGTATAAGTAGTAGTAGTGGTAGTGGTGGTAGTATCAGTATAAGTAGTAGTAGTGGTGGTAGGGTGGTAGTAGCAGTATAAGCAGTAGTAGTGGTAGTGGTGCTAGTAGTAGTGGTAGTGGTGGTAGTATTAGTAGCAGTAGGAGTAGTAGTAGTGGTAGTGGTGGTGGTAGTAGTGGCAGTGGTGTAGTATTAGTAGTAGCGGTAGGAGTAGTAGCTGTGATAGGGTGGTAGTAGTATTAGTAGTAGTGGTAGTGGTGGAAGTAATATTAGTAGTAGTAGTTCTATTAGTAGCAGTAGTAGTGTTAGTGGTGGTAGTAGTATTAGTAGTAGTTGTACTAGTAACAGTAGGAGTAATGAAAGTGGTGGTAGTAGTATTAGTAGTAGTACTAGTAGAATAGGAGTAGTAGTAGTGGTAGTGGTGTTAGTAGTATTAGAATTAGTGGTAGTAGAATTAGTAGTAGTAGCAGTTGGAGTAGTATTGGTAGTGGTGATTGTATTATTAGTAGTAGTAGCAGTTGGAGTAGAAGTAGTGGTAGTGGTGCTAGTAGTATTAGTAGTAGTAGTACTAGTAGCAGTAGGAGTAGTAGTAGTGGTAGTATTAGCAGTAGGAGTCACAGTAGTAGTGGTAGTAGTATTACTGAAAGTAGTAGCAGTAGGAGTAGTAATGGTGGTTGTGGTAGTAGTAGTAGTACTAGTAGCAGTAGGAGTAGAAGTAGTGGTAGTGGTGCTAGTAGTATTAGTAGTAGTACTAGTAGCAGTAGGAGTAATGGTGGTGGTATTAGTATTAGTAGTAGTAGTACTAGTAGCAGTAGGAGTAGTAGTAGTGGTAGTGGTGGTAGTATTAGCAGTAGGAGTCACAGCAGTAGTGGTAGTAGTATTACTAAAAGTAGTAGCAGTAGGAGTAGTAGTAATGGTGGTGGTAGTAGTAGTAGTAGTACTGGTAGCAGTAGGAGTAGTAGTAGTGGAAGTGGTGGCAGTAGTATTAGTAGTAGTAATACTAGTAGCAGTAGGAGTAGTAGTAGTAGTGGTAGTAGTAATAGTAGTAGTACTAGTAGCAGTAGCAGTAGTAGTGGTAGTAGTATTATTAGTAGTAGTAGCAGTAGGAGTAGTAGTAGTGTTAGTATTATTATTATTAGTAGTAGTAGTAGCAGTAGTAGTGGTAGTATTATTAGTAGTAGTAGTAGCAGTAGGAGTAGTGGTAATGGTGGTGGTGGCAGTAGTAGTAGTACTAGTAGCAGTAGGAGTAGTAGTAGTGGTAGTGGTGGTAGTAGTATTATTAGCAGTAGTAGTAGCAGTAGGGATAGTAGTGGTAGTGCTGGTAGTGGTATTAGTAGTAGTGGTAGTAGTAGCACCATGAGTAGTAGTAGTGGTAGTACTAGTAGTAGCAGTAGGAGTAGTAGTATTGATAGTGGTGGTAGTAGTAGTGGCAGTGGTGGTGGTAGTATTAGTAGTAGTAGTACTACTAGAAGTAGGGTAGTAGTAGTGGTAGTGGTGGTAGAATTAGTAGTAGCAGTAGCAGTACGAGTAGTAGCTGTGATAGGGGTGGTAGTAGTAGTAGTAGCAGTAGGAGTAGTAGCGTTAGTGGTGGTAGTAGTATTAGTAGTAGTAGTGGTAGTGGTGGAAGTAGTATTAGTAGTAGTAGTTGTACTAGTAGAAGTAGTAGTGTTAGTGGTGGTAGTAGTTTTAGTAGTAGTAGTTGTACTAGTAGCAGTAGGAGCAATGAAAGTTGCGGTAGTAGTATTAGTAGTAGTAGTACTAGTAGAATAGGAGTAGTAGTAGTAGTTGTAGTGGTGTTAGCAGTATTAGAAGTAGTGGTAGTAGAATTAGTAGTAGTAGCAGTAGTAGTATTGGTAGTGGTAATTGTATTATTAATAGTAGTAGTGGCAGTTGGAGTAGTAGTAGTGGTAGTGGTGCTAGTAGTATTAGTAGATGTACTAGTAGCAGTAGGAGTAGTAGTAGTGGTAGTGGTTGTAGTAGTATTAGCAGTAGTACTAGTAGCAGTAGGAGTAATGGTGGTGGTGGTAGTAGTATTAGTAGCAGAAGGAGTAGTAGTGGTAGTTGTCCTAGTAGTAGCAGTAGGTGTAACAGTAGTAGTGGTAGTAGTATTTGTAGTAGTAGTAGTAGCATTAGGAGTAGTAGTAATGGTGGTGGTAGTAGTATTAATACTAGTAGCATTAGGAGTAGTAGTAGTGGTAGTGGTGGTAGTACTATTAATGGTAATAGTAGTACTTGTAGCAGTAGGAGTAGTAGTAGTGGTGGTGGTAGTAGTATTAGTAGTAGTAGTAGTAGTAGCAGAAGGCGTAGCAGTAGTAGTAGTAGTATTAGTAGTAGTAGTAGCAGTAGGAGTAGTGGTAATGGTGGTGGTAGTATTAGTAGTACTAGTAGAAGTAGAAGTAGTAGTAGTGGTGGTAGTGGTGGTAGTAGTATTAGTAGCAGTAGTAGTAGCAGTTGGGGTAGTAGTGTTAGTGGTGGTGGTAGTAGTATTAGTATTAGTAGTAGTACTAGTAGCAGTAGGAGTAGTAGTAGTGGTAGTGGTGGTAGTAGTATTAGTAGTAGTAGCAATATGAGTAGTAGTAGTGGTAGTGGTGGTAGTAGTATTAGTGGCAGTAGTAGTAGCATTTGGGGTAGTAGTGGTAGTGGTGGTGGTAGTAGTATTAGTAGTAGTACTAGTAGCTTTAGGAGTAGTAGTGGTAGTAGTGTTAGTACTAGTACTAGTAGCAATAGGAGTAGTAGTGGTAGGGTGGTAGTAGTATTAGTAGTAGTGGCAGTAGCAGTAGGAGTAGTAATGCTGGTGGTGGTAGTAGTATTAGTAGTGGTAGTAGTACTAATTCCAATGTGAGTAGTGGTAGTGGTAGGGTTGGTAGTAGTATTAGTAGTTGTATTAGCAGTAGAAGTGGTAGTGGTGGTAGTAGTATTAGTAGTAGTACTGCTAGCAGTAGGAGTAATAGTGGCAGTGGTGGTAGTAGTATTAGTAGCAGTAGTAGTAGTACAAGTAGCAGTAGTAGTAGTGGTAGTGGTTGTAGTAGTATTAGTAGTAGTAATAGCGGTAGGAGTAGTAGCGGTAGTAGTAGGAATAGGAGTAGTGGTAGTGGTAGTGGTTGTAGTAGTAGTGTTAGTGGTGGTAGTAGTAGTGGTAGTGGTGGTGGTAGTATTAGTAGTAGTGGTAGGAGTAGTAGCAGTAGGAGAAGTAGTAGTGGTAGTAGTAGTGGTAGTGGTGGCAGTGGTAGTGGTTATGGTGGAAGTAGTAGCGGTAGTGGTGGTAGTAGTATTAGTAGTAGTACTAGTAGTAGTAGGGTAGTAGTAGTGGTAGTGGTGGTAGTAGTGGTAGTAGAGGCAGTAGGAGTAGTAGCTGTGTTAGGGGTATTAGTAGTAGTAGGAGCGGTAGTAGTTTTAGTGGTGGTAGTAGTATTAGCTGTAGTAGTGGTAGTAGTGGTAGTAGTATTAGTAGTCGTAGTTGAACTAGTAGCAGTAGTAGTGTTAGTGGTGGTGGTGGTAGTAGTATTAGTAGTAGTAGTTGTACTAGTAGCAGTTGGAGTAGTGGTAGTGGTGGCAGTAGTATTAGTAGTAGTAGGACTAGTAGAATACGAGTAGTGGTAGTGGTGTTAGTAGTATTAGAAGTAGTGGTAGTAGAATTAGTAGTAGCAGTAGTAGTAGTATTGGTAGTGGTGATTATAGTATTAGTAGTAGCAGTAGGAGTAATAGTAGTGGTAATGGTGCTAGTAGTATTAGTAGTAGTACAAGTAGCAGTAGGAGTAGTAGTGGTAATGGTAGTAGTAGTACTAGTAGCAGTAGGAGCAATGGTGGAGGTAGTAGTATTAGTAGTAGTACTAGTAGCAGTAGGAGTAGTAGTAGTGCTAGTGGTGGTGGTAGTAATAGTAGCAGTAGGAGTAGCAGTAGTAGTGGTAGTATTTTAGTAGTGGTAGTAGCAGTAGGACTAGTGGTAATGGTGGTGGTAGTAGTATTAGTAGTAGTACTAGTAGCAGTAGGAGTAGTAGTAGTGTTAGTGGTGGTAGTAGTATTATTAGTAGTACTAGTAGCAGTAGGAGTAGTAGTAGTGATAGTGGTGGTAGTAGTATTAGTAGTAGTAATACTAGGAGCAGTAGGAGTAGCAGTAGTAGTTGTTGTAGTATTAGTAGTAGTAGTAATAGTAGTAATGTTGGTGGTAGTATTTGTAGTAGTGGTACTAGTAGCAGTAGTAGTAGTAGTGGTTGTAGTACTAGCAGTAGGAGTAGCAGTAGTAGTGGTAGTAGTATTAGTAGTACTAGAAGTAGCAGTAGGAGTAGTAATAGTAGTGTTAGTGTTGGTAGTAGTAGTAGTAGTGGTAGTGGTGGTAGTAGTATTAGTAGTAGTAATATTAGTAGTAGTAGCAGTAGGAGTAGAAGTAGTGGTGGTGGTAGTAGCATTAGTAGTAGTAATAGTTTTATTGTTGTTAGTAGTATTAGTATTAGAATTAGTAGTGTTAGTGGTGGCATTAGTATTAGTAGTAGCAGTAGGAGTAATCGTAGTGTTGGTAGTGGTAGCAGTAGTGGTAGTAGTAATAGTAATAGTAGCAGTAGTACTAGTGGTAGTAGTAGTAGAAGTAGCAGCTTTAGGAGTTGTAGTAGCAGTAGTAGTAGTGGTAGTGGTAGTAGAATTAGTAGCAGTTATAGTTGTATCAGTAGGAGTAGGAATGGTAGTGGTGGTAGTAGTAGTAGTGGTGTTAGTATCAGTAGTAGTAGTGGTAGTGGTATTAGTAGTAGTGGTTGTAATATTAGTAATAGCAGTAGTAGTGGTAGTGGTTGTGGTAGTAGTATTAGTAGTAGTAATGGTGGTAGTGGTAGTATTGGTAGTAGTGTTAGTAGTAGCAATAGGAGTAGTTGTGGTAGTGGTAGTAGTATTAGTGGTAGTAGTGGTAGTCGTGGTAGTAATATTAGTAGTAGTAGTAGCAGTAGCAGTAGTAGTAGTGGTAGTGGTGGTAGTATTAGAAGTAGTGGTAGTAGTAATAGTACTAGTAGCAGTATGAGTAGTAGTAGTGGGTGTGGGGATAGTAGTATTAGTAGTAGTAGTAGTGGTGGTAGTAGTATTAGTAGTGGGAGTAGTAGTAGTGGTATTGTTGGTAGTAGTATTAGTAGTAGTAGTGCTAGTGGTGGTATTAGTATTAGTGGTAGCAGTAGGAGTAGTAATAGTGGTAGTGATGGTGGTAGTGGTGGTAGTAGTAGTGGTGGGAGTAGTAGTAGTGGTAGTAGTGGTAGTAGTAGTGGTAGTAATAGTTCTGTTAGTAGTGGTAGTAGTATTAGCAGTTGCAGTAGCAGTAGTGGTGGTAGTTGTGGTAGTAGTGGAAATAGTAGTAGTAGTGGTAGTGGTGTTAGTAGCAGTAGTAGTAGCAGTAGTAGTAACAGTCATAATAATACAGGAAAATAAAAAAATTGTGGACGAGAAGCTTATGAAGATTATTGCAAAACGCCGCAGAGAGATGGGTTAGCATGGATGGGAAGAGGAATAATATTTCTATAAGGGATAAGAGGTAGGGAAGGGGGCATTTGTGAATTGTGTGGGGGAAAAGAAAGCATAGAACACTATGTAACAAAATGCGAGGATTTGCAATATGGAGAATAAAGGCTTGGGAAGATAAATGGTAAAAAGTAGAGAAGAGGATGGTAGCTAT
The DNA here is from genome assembly GCA_030765055.1 of Mantis religiosa. Classification (NCBI taxonomy): domain Eukaryota; kingdom Metazoa; phylum Arthropoda; class Insecta; order Mantodea; family Mantidae; genus Mantis; species Mantis religiosa. Next base: position 416,950,915 of record CM060950.1, read on the forward strand.
AAAAATATTAACGGGCAGGGAGTTGTTTTTAATATACATCCTCCAACGTTAAAGTCATATCGGACGATGAATGAAAGGGGTAAAATAATGCTCAAATGATTCCAGGGAATATGGAGTTTAGAGTTACCCGCATTCGTCTTTCAGGATAAGGGAAAATCCCGGAAAAACCTTATCCAGGTATCTCACCCTGACCGAGATTCGAACTTGGGACCTCTTGAACGTGAGGCAGACATACGGCCATCTACTCTACGGAGGTGGGCGATTATATATATATATATATATAAGTTATATCGGGCTTATATCGGGAAAGCTGTAAAATCGGGACTTGAAGAAATAGGTGAAATTCGTCTTCTAGAAATACAGTATTTTTATTATTTTCTCTATTTCTTGTTAATCCACATAACTTCACACATTTCTTGGAGGCAGTACGTGAAATTAGAGATTCTGGAAATAGTGCAGGTTCAAATATCCCAGCTGATAAAACCCCATACTCACTCACTCCCTCACTCACTCAGTCACTCACTCACCCACCCACCCACTCACTCAATCATTCATTTATTCACTCATTCATTCACTCATTCACTCACTCAGACATACCCTCTTAAAGTGGACTGTTAAGTGATGACTTTGAAATAGTATCCTGTTTGCATTACGATAAGAAAAACCAACTTACCATTTGAAAGAACTATACACATTTGTAAATTCAAACCTATAACAACATACATCTTTGAAATCGTTAAACACAAAAATAAAAAATTATTTCCTATAAATTCTCTCCATTCACAAGATCTACATTTTTTATGTAGTAAGGTTTTGTCTAGCTCGTACAGTTTACGAGGTCATCGAGAATGAAGAGCACTTCTGAAGAGATTCTCAGAAATTTCAAAATAAACATTTCATTTGTCATTAAAATATCTTAAACCTGTTACTTTCTTTTTTAAATTTACGTCCTCCAAAGTAAAGTCATATCGGATGATGTATGCAATGGGTGAAATGCTTCGTTTATGTTCGATTATTCTAGTAGCGATGGTCCTTCCGGTTTGTCCTATATATGGTGTTCCACATTTACAGGGAATGCGGTACACTCCCGGAACTTGGAAATTCAGTTTGTCTTTCACTGGTCTCAACAGATGTTTAATCTTCGGAGGTGGCTTGTGGATGGTCCTTATGTTATATTTGACGAGAATTCTGCTGATTCTGCCGGAAAGATTGCCGGTAAACGGGATGCAAGCTGTAGCAGTAGGCTCATCTGACGCCTGTTATGTTACAGGTTTCCCTTTCCTAGCTTTGGTGATCAAGGCTTCAACGTCATATTCGGAGTAGCCGTGTAATGCAACATGAGAAGTCTGGGCTGGCAGAGCATTGTTTTGATAACGACCATAGAGCCAATTTTCGGCAGACGACCATCTTGGCAAAATGCAACAGTTACTGGGAGCGGAGAATTAAGGAGGCTTTGGCGATTTCCTCTGAAAGGAGCTCGCTTAATTGTGATGCTGGATTTCAGTTCAGCTCCTCTTGGAAACCGGCCCTAAAGTGGAAATCTGTCGATTTAAGAAGCAAAGATCAATACCGCTTGATAATCAAGTTAAGTAGTTAGGATTCTTTGACACAATTTTCTATACTCACGCCATTTCCTGATCTGGCATTTAATTTACTGAAAAATCTTTTGTTCAGTAATGCGAATTTTGATAGTGTTTTGTCTTTGTCTATAGTTGTGTTATATCCAGTATTTCAATTGTGGTTATAACATACGATGGATTTGATTTCTGGAAGAAGGTTGTATTTACTGACGAGTCAATTTGAACTCTTTAAGACAAAAGAGTGAGTAATAGTGTGGAGAGAAATGAATCGTGAGCCTGAGGAGGAAAATATAACAGCTTCAGTTAAACATGGAGGCGGTTTAGCACTTGTCTGGGGCTACACGAGTGCAAATGATGTGGGGGATTTGTGTTTTATTGATGGAATTATGAATCATAAGGTTTATACAAACATCTTAAAGGCACATATGTCCAGAAGCGAGCCCACCTTGGTAACGTAGATGGTAGCGTGTCTCCCTCACGTTCAAGATGTCCCGCGTTCGAATCTCGGCCAGGGTGAGTTACCTGGCTAAGGTTTTTTCCCGAGTCTTCCCTTATCCTCCATGGACCCTGGACTCGTTTGAGCATCATTTCATCCAATTCATTCACCGTCCGATATGACTTAACGTTGGAGGACGTAAATTACAAAAAAAAAAAAAAAAAAAAAAAAAAAAAAAAAAGTTGTCCAGAAGCTTGAATAATATGGTTCTTTCTGAGGATTATATTTTCACACAAGATAATGATCCAAAACACACAGCTCTAGATGCAAGGCTATGGTTGTTGTATAATACTCCACTATGGATGTCGACGTCACCGCAATCCCCAGACATGAATCCAATAGAGAATTTGTCAAGTATACAGGACAAAAATATTAGGAATCGTTGGATATCTAATATAAAGGATCTAAAGATCGCTATACTAGAGTAATGGCGTAATATTACAGTGGAAACAACACATTCTTTGGTGAAATCCATGCCAATGAGAATGCAAGAAATTATGGAGAGGAATGGAGGACCTACTAAGTAATAACCGCAACGTTCTACACCATTTTCAGTAAGCAGACGAATACTTATTTTGTATCTTATATTGCATATATTTACTTTTGAATGTTTAACTATGCTTATGTCAATAGATACTAGACGTGTTTCTTTATTGTACAGTGTCCCTGCTGTATTTATTCTTTTGATTTTCCACTCTCCGTATATCCTTAAGCATAAACTCATGCACTAGACGAATACTTTTTGGAGTAATTGTATGTACGTGCAATATGCCACTAAGCATTTTTATTATTTAGGCATTGATTTATTTTCTACCTCTACCGTTGGTTGTTGGTACAATATACAAGAAAGAGAAGGATTTGCCCTGTAATTTTACTGCTTTAACAAGTCACAGCCAATATGAAAACGCATTTGGCTACACACTTGTTTTATATGTTCCATAAAAGAATAAAACAGTAATTTTAATCTCAAGTCTTTGTGTTGTCTGAAAATATGTGAGAAGGGGCCGAAATAAGCCTGAAATAATCATTTATTACAATGATACTAAATCTGGAGTAGATGAAACAGATCAATTGTGTGCCACGTACAATGTAACCAGACAACATGAAGGTAGTCCATGGTAACTTTTAACCATATGTTGAATAATGCAGGTATTAATTCTAGTGTTAACTTTCTTGGAAACCAAAACAAATATTCCACAAGAGAGAAATATATGAAAAAGCCGCATTAGCTACAGAGAAGATCAACAGCATCAAAGCTACCCAATGATCTGAAAGAGCTTCTAAAAAATTATAAAGCCGAACAACCAACGGAATGCACCAGATTCATTCAGAAAGAAACGATATGCACCCTGCAATAAAGACAAAATATGCAAATGGGAAATGCAACGCTTCTCTATATTTAAGAAAGCATGCCAAAATTCTTTGCGATATCTAATTAGTCGGGGAAAACAGAAGGAATAGCTGATGTCTCTGAGTAATTGATCATTTCCAATGCCAAGATGTATTTTAACAGCATAGATGCGTATACTTATACATATTGTAATGCACACTCTATTCGTATTACAGTTTAGCTGATTTATTTCATATGACTATAGCAATAAAAGTCATTTATATTTAACCTAACTAAAGCCAAACGTTGGGGGAAAGCAAAATGAAAGAAAAGAGAAATACAGTCATAACATGGCATAAATATAGCGCGGGCCTGCAAGGCACCACGCGACCAAGGCAACGCGCCTAACCGAGTGTCAATGTAATCCAAGTTGAAAATTAAATAGATTTTCCTCAAAACATTCAATTTGACTACCAGATGTTGAGAGCTATCATGTGCGAGAAGCCCACCAAAACACAACACTTCTACACAAATGAAAAACAGTTTGCATATGAAACAAGGCATTATGAATGATTTCAATTGCAATTTTAAAAAAGCAAGAGATATTTGGTAAATATCTGAGATGTATTACAAATCAAGGAATTGACAATTAGTTTACGATTGAGGCGGGGAATTCTTGAGGAGTTAGTTTGTTAGTCCGAAATGCTAATGAAGCCCTTTCGACATATTGAAAACCCTATTACTATGGCATTCCTGTTGAAGTCAAACGACACTTTTCTTTTTGTTCCCCCTCCCTTTATATTTTCCTGGATATGGAAAGAAAATGAAATTCGAAGTTATCCCATGCTCACCAGATGTTAAAGGATTTTAGTATAGTTTATTCTATGTCTCTGTACTTATTTCTACTTAAGAAAAGCAAAAATTATTCTCACAAATGTCTATTTGATTAATACAAAGTTGAGGGAAGAAAAAGTGTTTCTAAGGGTAGTTCAAACAAGAGTGAGTAGAGAAAACTCATTTAAGTACAACTCGTCAAATAATTCTTATTTCTTATTTATATTATATATACTTTCTTTTGGTTTCACTGGTGGCATTTGAGTAATTCAGCAAAATTGAATATTAAAACGTGACGTAAACCCAACATAGCTTTTTTCTCTTTCTCTGTGGTTGAGATTTGGTTCTGTCAGTGTTCAAGTATTTGTTAGCGACGGTTTAGTGCGCAAGTTTTTATTTTTCATGTTAGCATAGTGTTAGGCATCTACCTACTGTGTTCCTAGTATGTGTTTCAAATGCGAAGAGTTCTTGCCTGTAGCCAATCAGATGCGTCAGAGCCTTCGCCGTTGCCACCTGGTTATCCCCACTCTTTTATATTTCCCTCTCTCTCGCACACTTGCCAGAGTTCTTGGTGCTACATGTAAGGGAACGCAAACGGAATTTTCCAAAGTTTTATAATAATACAGTTGTTGAAATCACAATAGCAACATGAATATTCGTATATTACGCAAAGGTTTTGAATATTTAGTTTAAAATTTATTATAGTTTTTTAATTAATTATTTTTCTAATCCAACGAAAATACCAGCGGTGCATTCATATAGCTGTGAATGTTACGTTAAAAGATAATTCGTTATTGTCACTGTCTTCAACGTCTGAGTACTACAAATTTATGATAATGGGTTCCAAAATCTCGTTACGTGCTATTGCTTTCCAAAAGTCTTCATTTTGAAGTTTATATGATGACTCACGTAGTTTTCCCAGTCTTGTTGTGTTCCTTGCCAAGTTCTACGTGAATAATGTCATTCAACGTCAGCCAGTTTAAAAATTTTAGTTCCGTTTGCAACATAATTTGAGCCCACATTAACTCTATTGGATTGTTCTGGCAAGTAGTAAGGGGGAAGGTGGATCTCATCTCATTGATCCAGCTGATACACTTTTTCATGGAAGAGTAACTGAATAATGCTCTAGAGTAAATAGAGATTACGAATCATTCATAAATAAAGATATAATATGACTAGACCGTTCTACCAGACTAGCAAGAAGTGTATCGTTTCCTCTTATCGAATTTAACAAACACCTTGGCTTATTCAAAGTACATATTTCTTTTACCACGTCATGTAAAATGTTTACGTTTCAGTTCTGAGTAATTTCAAATATACGTTCACGCATACATGCCAACCAATAACGATATTCATTACAGTGCTTACGTCGCAATGCATTGATATAATATAATGGTATCTGCTTTATTTATTTGTACTAAGAAAAGTATCTGAGCTAAAAATAATCGATTTTAACGGTTATGTTATATACATTACTTTCTCCTTCCTCATGGATCAGTTTTTGCAAAATCTGAATTTTTGTCTTAGCGTGAATAGTATTTATTAGAGATTGATTAGTTTGGCGCTCGTCAGACACCACTTTGGGGGAATGCAATACGACAACACCGCAGGACTTCGATTGGTTGCTCACCTAGTAGCGCTCAAGGACAAACACCTTCCCATTTGAAACACATAATAAACATGAGTAAGAAGCAGAAATACAGTCAGCTTTACAAACCTGAGTAGGAGCAAGAAAGTAAGATCAGCGGCTGGTTAACGTTGAAATTCTGCAAACATTGACTGTCACTCCACAATTCAGTACTATGTTCAGAAATATAAAGCCACATTGAATAAAGTTATAAAACAAGCAAAAAAGATGCCAAACGATAAATTCATCAAAAGTGCCCAGAACAAAATGAAAGCTTCATGGAAAGTAATACAGAATTAAATAAAGCCCAATAAGAATGTAAATAATTTAGTACTGCAGAAGCATTCAAAATAATAAACCCAAAGTTAATAGCAGAGATTTTAACGATCACTTCATAAATCTTGCTGAAAATACTGTTTCACAAAAAAACAAACAACTCCACAATGGGTATTTCAGTATAAACAAATAGAGCAAATATATGTGAAACAACGATGTTCTTGCGCCCTACTGATTTCAAGGAAACCGTTTCAATAATATCCAAATTTAAATCTAAGTACTCTTCATGCATTGATAACGTTCCTGAATTTTTTCTAAAGAAATGTTCCATTCTTATGGCACACCCGTTAGCAGACATATGTAATAGCTCACTTGAACATGCAATGTTTCCATATGCTCTAAAAACTGCTAAAGTAAAGCCACTATACGAAAAAGGAGATAAAACCCATTTACTAAATTAAAGGCCAATTTCAGTCTTATCTAGCTCCTTTAAAGTACTGGAAAGGATATTTTATAAAAGACTTATAGCATTTATAGAGATGAATGATTTAATATCTAAAACTCAGCATGGGTTTTGTAAATAAAAATCATGAGAGACTGCACTTTTTGATTTTGTAAACAGTGTAATAAATACTTTGGATAACAAAGACAAAATACTAGGCACATTGTTCGACCTAACTAAAGCATTTGATGTACTAAACCACAATTTACTATTCCAAAAATTAGAACATATGGGTATTAGAGGGCATGCATTGGAATGGATCAAATCATTACTAGAGGACAGGAAGCAAATAGTAGAAATTTCACATACAGAAAAAGATTGTGTTAAAGAATACGTATCAGACACAAAATATATTAAGTTTGGTGTACCACAAGGTTCTATTTTGGGTCCTATTCTTTTCTTATTGTTTGTAAATGATTTACAGTCAAATATTACGGCTAAAGTAATAGTTCAATATGCTGATGACCAAATATATTAATTGAAAGCAATGCACTTGAAGAGCTACAAATCTTATTGAGCAGAATGTTCAGTAATATTTCTAAATGGTTCAGCAATAATAATTCAATCATAAACTTGGATAAGACACATGTAATTCATTTTCAGTTTTCTCAGAATAAGTCTTCTGTACAATCACAATTAATATGTCAAATTAAAGTAATTAAGTATGTAAAAACTACAAAATTTCTTGGTCTTTGGATACAGAGTAACCTAAAATTGGAGGCACATGTTGATCATGTAATTAAAAAACTGAGTACAATTTGTTATAATTTCAGACAACTGGTACACATATTTAACATAAAAACTCTCAGAAGCATGTATTTTGCATGTGCGCACTCCATTTTAAAATATGTCATAACATTATGGGGTAACTCACCACATTGTAAATCGTTATTCATAATGCAAAAATGGATTCTAAGAATACTTGCAGGAGTTTAATCAACATCAGCGTGCAGACCATTATTTAAAAAATTTTAAATCTTAGCTCTCCCATGTATTTTCATTTTTGAAATGTTAAAATTTACAAGGACAAATTTAATGACAGGAAACGGTCACTGTAACTTTAATGACACAGTTCATAACCATATTACTAGACAGAGAATGGATGATAGAGTCAACATGAAAAATTCAATGCCATGGCCGGGATTTGAACCACAGATCCCCTGGTTTCCATCCAGTCGCTCTAACCCACCGAGCTACCCTGGCCAACGTGCCATCCCAAAATTAAATTCTCCATTTCACTCGTGCATTTCCCCGGTAAACCACTAGGGGCTCTCGCATCCGAGATACACCGTTTGTGGCAACTTACTATCGTAAGTACTTGAGTCCCAGGCTTCATCATTTAACTCTTATTATTTTAGTTAATTGATGGAAGCCGTTTATAGGCTAAGGTTTTTGAAGGATAGAGTTAACATGAAAAACCTGGGAATCAAGTACTTATGATAGTAAGTCGCCACAAATGGTGTATCTCGGATGCGAGAGCCCCTAGTGGTATACTGGGGAAATTTCAAATCCACGTCATGGCATTGAATTTTTCATGTTGGATGGAACTCTTCCATTCCTGGATATTCTTGTTTCAAAAAACAGCAATGGTACACTGGGGCATGCTGTATATGGCAAGCCTACACACACTGATCTCTATCTAAATGCTCATACTTTCCATCATAAGTTTCAACGACTGGGAGTTCTCAATACACTGGGCCCCTCAAAATCCAACCTCTGCGGTCCTCGTCCCGAGGGGTGGGCAACAGGAAGTAGGGGACTGACTGATGGGGTGATGTACGGTGGGGACTTGGTGTACCCCACGACCGCTACGGCTGCCGAGAAGGCCCATCAGTAACCCCGAAAACTGGCAGAAGAGGCTCTGGTATTTTTCCCCAGGGACCTACTACGGTAGGTACGGGATTGGCGATCCCGGGGTCCCTAGCCACGCACCCTCATTTCATCCCCTTCAGCTCCATCAACTGTGCCACGCTGTGCTACTGCTGATCAGTATGCATCACCTTCTTCCCCTTCTAGTTTTTTATTATAATTATTAGCACTTAAGGTCTTAGGTTTATAACTCCTGTCTCACCAGCAGGGATCTCTCCTATCTCCGTGGTTCTGTCCCACGGTTTTCAGCGCGGCTTCCGACATGTGTGCTCTCCGGAGGTCTCAAAAGTGAAGGTTGAGCGGACCCTTCGCACTGCCCCTATGTGTAGCCTTAGGTGCGGAGCCCGTCCACACCGTCAAGTAAACCCACGTAGCTCCTCGAGGGCCCGGTCTGTGGTAATCTCCCGACGGCCGTGTTTGCCGTTGGGTTAGTATCACGGACCGGACGTGTTACCGCTGACGGAACCCCGGTGTAATCAACCACAAGTCCCCTGAATCCGCGTGTGCCTATTATACGCAGCGCGGCCTAAAGTGGGGAGCCACAGGCGGTTATTCCTGTGGTAGGGGCATAAAGCCGGGGTGTGCGTGGTGAACGGTTTACCCATACGGACAAGCAGTGGAGATTGAAGGGTAGCTTTTCTGAGGTACAAATGAGATCGGTCATGGGTGAGGTCCCCATGACGGCACAGACCGTGAAGATTCGGTGTCCTTCTTTGTTTAACCCCCGGATGGCAGGCTGACGCCGACGGTTCCGGATGGGGGTCCAATTCAATATGTCTCCGCGCAAAACCTCTTTCACTGACCCTTTTCTGGTAATGACCTTGACATGTAATGGCAAAACGTTTAAAGATGTTAGTCCCTTCTATATAAAGCGTGAGCTCGATAAGATCAGTGGCCCTGTCAAAAACGCTACGCGCCTTAGAGACAGCACCTTACTATTGGAGAGCACAAGCGCAGACCAATCTAAAAAGCTACAGAAAGCGACTTTGTTGGGCTCCTACCCTATCCGGGTAGCCCCACACAAAACACTTAATACCTGTAGAGGAGTAGTCACCACCTCCAGCTTAGATGGTCTTGCGAATGAAGAGATAGTAAGCTGCCTCTCTGATCAGCTTGTTTGTCAGGCGTACCGACTAACACGAAAGCAAGATGGCAAGGAGTACCCTTTACGTACGGTTTTTCTAACTTTTGCTGGGACTAAATTGCCCGAATTCATCTATTGTGGCTACGAACGTGCTAGCGTCCGCCAGTATGTCCCGAACCCCATGCGCTGTTTCCAATGTCAGCGGTTCGGACATACTAAGGTCACATGTACCAATCCTGCTCTTTGTGAGCAATGTGGCCTACCGAAGCACGACGATCCTAACTGCAGTCGAACATCTTGTTGCGTGAACTGTGGCGGTAGTCATCCCTCCAGCTCGCGACAGTGCCCTAAATTCATGGACGAAAAAAGTATTCAGGAGCTACGTGTAAAGGAACGCCTGACTTTTCCAGAGGCACGACGGCGCTTCGAACAACTGAAGCCTGCTACCACTACTACTGGATATGCATCAGCAGCTCGCCGTACTCCTAAAACCACTGTTGCTGTTCAACACGTCCCTGTCGCCCACGCATCCACGCAGACTGACCTTCTAGCCGTTAAACCTACGTCTCAGACTGTTTGTATATCCACCAGCACTACCTCCGTTTCAACCGTACAGACTCCAGACACCAAGCCATCAGCGGGTAACAACAATCCCGTAGTAATTGTGAAAAACCGATCCCGACCACAGCATAGATCACGAAGTCGCTCGCCCTCCATTAGATCCCGGTCTCGTTCTACGAGCCGTAGGAGTTCTGACTCCCGAACATCAGCGGAGTCACAGGACGCTAACGATTTTCGAATCGTAGGGCCCAAGTCAGCCAAGGTCAAGAAAAAGGTTAAAACGGCCCGCTAAAAACTCTTTATGGAAATAATCCAGTGGAATGTCAATGGTTTTCGAGCTCGTGCTCAAGACCTACAACATTTAGTTTCTCAACGGTCACCATCAATTATTTGTCTCTAGGAAACCCACTTACATCCCAATCACTCGTTACACCTTCACTCTTTCTCTGCATTTAGAAGCGACTCTCTTGCAGGTATACGTGCAAGCGGTGGCGTTGCTACCTTAGTGGCGCCTAACATCTCAGCCGCCAACGTTCCTCTCACCACACCATTGCAAGCTGTGGCCGTTCGGCTACAGCTGGAGAGCATCAGTTTTACCATATGCAACATGTACCTGCCGCCGCTCAGTATAGTTCCAGAGCGTGATCTTCAAGCTCTATTGGCTCAGCTCCCCTCACCACTACTCCTTGTGGGAGATTTGAATGCCAAGCACACGCTCTGGGGATCAGACACTGATGACGCCCGTGGATGCCTCCTCGTAGACGTCTTCGATAAGTCTGACCTGCTTCTGCTAAATACTAGTGACCCGACATTCATATCATCCGCTTATGGTACACATTCCGTACTAGACCTTTCTTTCTGCAGTCCGTCATTAGTACCACTACTTGAGTGGTCAGTACTTTCCGACCTCTTTGGCAGTGATCATTACCCCATTAACATTCATCTTTCTGGCCGCCAATGTGTACCTTCTCGACATCCTCGCTGGCTTATTTCCAAAGCTAATTGGGGAAAATTCCATTCCCTGATAAACCTTATCGATGACGGTTTCGACACCATCGACGAAATGGTCGAATATTTTACTTGCTCGAACTTGCTCGCAGCAGAATCCAGCATTCCTCGAGGTTCATCTACACCACGGCGTATCCCTGTACCGTGGTGGTCTGAGGAATGCAGTTTGGCAGTCAAAGCACGCAAACGTGCTTTGCGCGTTTTTCAGCGGCACCCGAATGAAGGGAACTTTGTCGCCTTCAAACGTTCTCGCGCTAGGGCACGCTTTATACTGCGCAACGCAAAGCGTACATCTTGGGAAGCCTATGTGTCTTCGCTTTCCCGGCGCAGCTCTACCCAACAAGTATGGTCAGCTGTTCGGCGGATGTATGGCAAGTATCGCCGGACGGTAATTCCGGGCCTTGCCATCAACGGTTCCATGTGCACCACCGAGCAGGACATAGCAGAAGCCCTAGCTACAACATTTGCTGCTACTAGCCAAACTGCCCGCTATGACGCTCTCTTCCTGCCTATTAAGGAAAAGGCGGAGCGGGTACAACTAAATTTTAATAGTGACTGCACCGAGCCGTACAACCAACCGTTTACCGCTGCCGAGCTCGCCCATTCTCTAGCGTTAGCAAAGGATTCTTCTCCAGGTCCCGATGACGTACACCGACAGATGCTGCTACATCTTCCATCTGAGGCGCGATGTTTCCTTTTAAACATCTATAACCGCATTTGGCATGAGCGGGTTTTCCCTTCCTCCTGGCGAGAGGGTATTGTCATCCCCATCCCTCGACCCGGAAAGGACCGCACGCTTCCATCTAGCTACCGCCCCATTTGCCTGACGAGTGTCATCTGTAAGACCTTCGAGCGAATGGTAAACGCTCGGTTAAATTGGTGGCTAGAAAAACATAACCATCTGTCCAACTTGCAATGCGGTTTTCGTCGCCATCGCTCAAGTGTCGATAATCTAACACGCCTTGAGGGGTATATTTCCGATGCCTTTCTACTGAAGCAACATGCCGTGGGCGTGTTCCTCGAACTGGAGAAGGCCTATGACACCACTTGGCAGTACGGCATACTCCGTAACCTACATGGTTACGGTATGCGTGGTCATCTACCCGAGTTTTTATGCAATTTTTTAAAACTTCGCCGTTTTCGTGTGCGCATAGGAAAAACGATATCCCAGGAGCGGATACAGGAGAACGGAGTACCTCAAGGGTCGATTTTGAGCGTCACCCTTTTTGCCGTAGCGATTAACGGCATCACTAGTGCCGTTAGAAGTGGAATACCATCATCCCTCTATGTTGACGACTTCGCAATTTATTATAGGTCTGCCAACATAGATCACATTGAGCGCCAACTGCAGCTGACCATTACCCAGCTAGCAGCTTGGGCGCTTCAAACTGGCTTCCGTTTTTCAGCTGCGAAGACGCAGTGTATCCACTTTCATCGCCTACGAGGTATTCACCCGCCTCCTGATCTTCATTTGAACGGCACACCCCTGCCATTTGTCTCGCACCTGAAGTTCTTGGGCCTCTACTTGGACCGACAACTCAATTGGGAGCACCACATTCGTCACCTTCGAGCCTCTTGCGATCGTTCTCTTCGGGTGCTGAAGGTATTATCTGGAGCATCTTGGGGGGGCGATCGCACGGTAATGTTGAGGCTGTACCGCTCTCTGGTTCGGTCCAAGCTGGACTATGGCAGTTTTATTTATGGCGCAGCGACCGCCTCTAAACTTCGCCTTTTAGACACCGTGCATCATACAGGCATTCGCCTTGCCACAGGAGCTTTCCGCACCAGTCGAGTCGACTGCCTGTATGCAGACTCAGGCGAACCTCCACTCCATATTCGTCGCTCGCTGTTACTCTGCTCATACGTTTCGAAGTTGGCAAGTTATCCCAATCATCCTTGTTTTAAACCAGTTCTGTGTCCAGATTTAGTCCACCGTTATATGCGTCCTGGTTCTCGGGCTCGCCCTGTGGGAATAAGATTTCGGGATCTACTACATACGCATGGCCTCCGAATGCCTCGCGTGGAGAGGTCGTCCATCTGCCCCTATCCTGCATGGCAGCTCAATCGTGCGCAGTTCGATCTCGCTCTTTCAAACAATTCTAGACTCGCTACTCCACATTCGGTGTTCCAACAATTTTTTGCCGAATTACTGGGCCGTTACCCTAACTATGTTCCGGTCTTTACAGACGGTTCCCAGTTGGGTAACGCTACGGGATGCGCATTCTTCATTAACGGTGAGGCTCATAAATTTCGACTTCTGGACTCCACTTCGGTCTTCTCAGCAGAGCTGTATGCCATCTTTTATTTGCTCCTTTTTATTTGCAAGTTAGCTCCTGGCTCTTTTATCGTCTGCACTGACTGCCTAAGTGCGCTTCAGGCCTTGCAACAGCACACTGCCACTCACACACTGGTTTTAAAAATACAGACCCAGATCTCACAAATGCTCGGTTGGGGATACAATTTTGTTTTTACTTGGACCCCAGGCCATGTTGGGATTTCCGGGGACGAGGAGGCGGACGCGGCTGCTAAGTCCGCTTGCCGTTTGCCCCGGAGTTTAACAACTACGGTGCCGTTCCAGGATGTGCAACGTTTTTTCAGTCGCCAACTGCTATCTGCTTGGCAGCAATCCTGGACAGCTTTGGAGGGCACACAACTCCGGGCGATAAAGGAGAGCGTACAACCCTGGCCAACTTCCTGCAGGGATTACCGGCGGGCCGAGGTGATACTCACCCGGCTGAGAATTGGGCACACACGTGCAACGCATGGCCATCTATTAAGAGCGGAACCGGCCCCTGTGTGTGCTCCGTGTACAGTACCTCTCACCGTGCGGCATGTATTGCTGGATTGTCCGCAATACACCCGCGTTCGCCAGTCTTTGGGCCTAAGGGCTAACTTGCACGATATTTTAGGTGACGACCCAGTGGCCGTGGACAAGGCACTGCGGTTTGTTTTTAAGATCGGTTTTAACAAACAAGTCTAACTTGAATTTTATATTTATTAATTTTAGAGACTTTAAATTATAAGTTTTAGATGGTTTTTATGTCCTTTTAACAGTTGAGTGGTTTTATTACATTTTACCTTTTTAACTAATTTTTTTATAGCTTTTAGGTTTTAGTGTTGACTTGGGGCCCAAATGACCTTGTTGTCGACGGGCCCTTAAACACCACTCACTCACTCAATACACTGGCCCGCAGAGCTTTGTCTATCTCTGATCCCAGCCACTTAAAACAAGAATCACAGCACCTGAGACTCACTTTCCGTCTAAAGGGCTACTTCGTATATGATGTTGAAGCCTCGATCACCAAAGCTAGGAAAGGGAAACCTGTAATACAGCATCAGATAAGCCTACTGCTACAGCGTGCTTCCCGGTTACCGGCAGTCTATCTGGCACAATCAGCAGAATTCTATCCAAATACATCAGGACCATCCACAAGCCACCTCCGAAAATTAGGCATCTGTTGAGACCAGTGAAAGACAAACTGGACTTCCAAGTTCAGCAAGTGTACCCCATTCCCTGTATGTAGGACGAACCGGAAGGACCATCGCTACTAGAATAATTGAACATGAATGGAGCATTCATTTAATGCAACCTGAGAAGTCTGGGCTGGCAGAGCATTCTTTTGATAATGACCATAGAGCCAATTTTTGGGAGATGACCATCTTGGCAATATGGAACAGTTCCTCGGAGAGGAGAATTAAGGAGGCTTTGGCAATTTCCTCTGAAAGGAGCACACTTAATCGTGATGCTTGATTTCAGTTCAGCTCCTCTTGGAAACTGGCCTTAAAAATGGAAATCAATCAAATTAAGAAGCAAAGGTCATTATAGCTTGATAATCAAGTTAAGTAGTTATGTTTCCTGGGCACAATTTTCTATGCTCATGCCATCTTCTGACCTGGCATTTAATTTACTGAAAAGTCTTTTGTTCAGTAATGCAAATTTTGATAGTGTTTTGTCTTTGTTTATATTTGTGTTATATCCAGTGTATCATTTGTGGTTATATCATTTTATAAATATCCTTATGGTGGGAGAGATGCACACTCCCAAAACGTTAATATCTAATTGTCTTTTCATCTGGCTTGCTGCCCGAGAAGAAAGTGAGCATATTCATGGCCAGGAGAGCTTCAGGTCTTAATTAAGACCTTTCACGAGAAATGAAATGCGCATGTTGAATTTTCTGGAAATGTTACCAGAAGTCCATTTCATTCTGAAGTTCGTGTAACTGGTAAACTCAAAAAGACAACATTTTACTGCACAGATGATGTTCTTGTTAAGCCATACAATTATTATAAAATACATTTTTCATAGAGTGAATCATTACCAAGGTATGCATTCATTTTTCGTTGTTTGAACTTTCTGCTACCTATACTTTCCTCAAAGAGAAGGTCGTTATTTATTTATGTCCTGGACATGCGAAGAGAATAGAATCTCAAATCAATCACACAGCCACCAATTCTTATAGGATTTGACCATTTCTTAAGCTCACTCTATTCCCCTCTTCCCAGTGAACTAGCAAAGGGAATTCCTGCAAATGCTTGTTTCAATTAACATAAAGTAGATTGAAGAGTAAATTCTCTGAGAATTGTCAATTGAAGGATGTGCAAAGAAAGACATGTGAAAATAGAATGTAGATTTAGTTATTACACTTTACATAACCTACAAATGTTAAATGGTGGATAAGAACAGTGAAAACTTGAGAAAAACAGCTAAACGCTAATGAAAATCATGAAAAAGGTTCAGGCACTTTGTGTTTTCGAAATTTGAAAACTATTGATATATTAAATTTAAAGGGAGTCGATTAATGACACTAAACAGCACTTACTTTTAAATTTTTCCGGAACATGTTTCAGAGACTTTGCCTCCATCCTCAACCGGACATCGACTGGTTCTCATTGGTGTAGTTGACAATTTTTTGTCATAGGTGTCCTCTGGTGGCGGTTCAAGGAACTTGATGAACAAATCTTTCTGGGGGATGTCGAAATTGAATACTTTGTTCCTATTTTTTGAAATGAAGATTTGTTCCCATGTGGATAGTTCTTGTTTTCCTGATGTATGTTTTAGTAGTTTTGGTTCTGGATTTATGTTGTGGTTTTTTCCCCAAAAATGCATGACAACTGCTGCTTTTTCTAATTGTTTATATTTTATGTTCCTAAAGTGTTCCTTTGCTCTTGTTTCTAAATTTCTTTTGGTTTTTCCAATATAAATTTGACTACAGTCACTACATTCAATTTGATATATACCAGATTTTTTGTTAGATGGAATGGCATCTTTGATGTTTGAGCAAATTAGGTTTTTTAAGGAGAAATGGTTGACTGGTGCTGGTTAAATATTTTGTTTTTTGAAGGCTTTTTTTGAATTTATCAAAGGCCCATGGATGGTAAGTGAATTTTTTGAAAACCATATTAGTTTGTGTAGCTGAGAGGGTTGTGGTTTCCTTTATTAGCTTCTTCTTTTCTAAGTTCAATTTTTATGTCTACTAATGATTTGGGAAATTCATTTTTTGTGCTATTTCAATAATTTTGTTGTATTCTGTTTTGTATTCTTCTGCTGTGAGAGGGATGTTGATCAGTCTGTGTGCTAAACTATTGTGGGATCTTGGGTTGTAGCCATTAGCTTTTATGTAGTTGTCTATCTGTGTTGGTTTTCTGTAAATGCCAAAGTTTAGTCTGTTTTTATTTCTCATTATTTTAGATGCAAAAATGGTAAATACTCGTCTTTTTCAACTTCTACAGTGAACTTGGTGCGTTTTCTTGGATATTTAGAAGTTTTAGTGCATCACTGATGTGTTTTTTTTGGTACTATTGCAAAGATATCATCTACATATCGTTACCAGAGTTTGAACATCCAAGGGTAACCTTTGGTGATCCTTATTTCTAATGCACTCATGTACAGATCGGCCAGGAAGGGCGATAGGGGGTTGCCCATTGCTAAACCTGAAGTTTGGTGGAAATATTTTGTTTGAAACTGGAAGAAATTTTGTTCTATGCATAATTTGGTTAGATCAATGTAATCTGAAATTTCAGGTGATGACATACCAAGTGATTTGAGCCATTTTTCTATCAACGGTGGGAGTTGATTTACTGGTATGCTGGGAAACAGTGATTTAACATCAAACCAGACTAGTGTGTCCTCTTCTTTTAGTTCAGTATCCTTAATGTGTTCTATAAGTTCATAGGTGTCTTTGATGCTTATTCTGTTGAATTTTGGAAATGAGTTGAATCTGTTTATTAGCCACTCTGCAAGTTTGTATGTTGATTAATTTATACTGCTAACTATAGGTCTCATTGTTATGAATGGTTTGTGTATTTTGGGTAAGCCAGTACGTCTAGGAAAGGTTCGGTTATCCGGTCTAACTGTATATTGGTTTGGTATAATGCTTGATTTTGCTATTGTTTTTTCAAATGATTGTATGCAAGTTGTTACAGGATTTTTGTTAATGATTTCATATTCATTGTCAGTTAGCATTTCATTGATATATATTGATAGTATGGTTCAGAGATTTCAACAATTCCGTTTTCATAGACTATACCACTCGCAAAAGTTAAAGGCATATGAATGCTAGCCAACGTTCAAGCGGTGTGCTGTTGCCAAGCAAGTATGTGTACCAGCAGAGGTTCTGTACATAAACGCAGTTTTACCCGTCAGCAAGGGTTCTAGCTATTCTTCCCATAATTAAACAACACATTAAATATTCCTAAAACATTAAGATCTTACCTTGACATATGTCACAGCAGTGAAACAGCAAGCATGATTTCCAATCCAGTAACTCACTTCCCGACTTCATGAATCTTTCCCGAAAATTGAAACACAGGCTAGCTCCTTTCTTCTAAGCATGAAGCTGCTTCACTACAAATTCATGACACTGTGTGCACACTACATACCCACAAGGTTACAGAGTTAATTGCTGGGATTTTGAAAATCATCCTATATACTTGAATGGGGAGCTTTCATAAAAACTTGTTTATATTAAATATAATTTTTCTGCCCCGAGAATGAATCCCTTCACATTTGTTGATCGAAAAATTACTTGTCCCAGGTTCGAGGGACATGTTCATGTGCACGGATCACAAACACTGGAAAAAAGATATGTTTATAATAGTAATTTAATGTAATATTAACAATATTTCAGCTCAAGTTTAACACAAGACTTACTGATGCCATTCACTTTAACAAAACAACACCTCTACTCTAAAAACGAACTGAAAATTAACTCTGTTTCAAACTGCATGACTTCTGTTTTCATAGCAGGTGCATTATTTATTTATGCTTGAGATATTGTAAGGATAGTATAGTAGTGTTCTTCAGGCTTATCTGTGTTGAATGGATGGATGTTTGGGTAACCATAACCAAGTGAAGATAAAACGTGCATCGCTTGCATTGTATCATAGAGATAGGATTTTTGATCAGAAAATAAAATTCTTTCCTATTGTAATATTCAAATAGTTATCCATAGCATTTAACCATAACCATGTGGAAAATAAAACGTGCATTGCTCGTGCTCTAAGTATCATAGAGAGAGGATTTTTGAACGGTCATGATCAGTAAATAAAATTCTTTCTTATTATAGGATTGGCATTTGTAATATTCAAATATTTATCCATAGCATTTAACCATAACAATGTGAAGATAAAACGTGCATCAGTCGTGTTCTAAGTATCTTAGAGACAGAATTTTTTAACGGTCATGATCAGGAAATAAAATTCTTTCTTATTTTAAGATTGGCATCTGTAATATTCGTATATGTATCCGTAGCATTTAATCATAACCATGTGGAAGATAAAAGTGCATTGCTCGTGTTCTAAGTATCATAGAGACAGGATTTTTGAACGGTCATGATCAGAAAATAAAATTCTTTCTCATTATGAGATTGGCATCTGTAATATTCAAATATTTACCCGTAACATTTAACCATAGCAATGTGAACATAAAATGTGCATTGCCCGTGTTCTAAGTATCGTAGAGACAGGATTTTTGAATGGTCATGATCAGAAAATAAAATTCTTAATTATAAGATTGGCATCTGTAATATTCAAATATTTATCCGCAGCATTTAACCATAACCATTTGGAAGATAAAATCGTGTTCTAAGTATCATAGAGACATGACTTTTTAATGGTCATGATTAGAAAATAAAATTCTTTCTTATAAGATTGGTATCTGTCATTTTTCAAACATTTATCCGAGCGAAATGAATTAACAATGTTCTCAGTTCAGGCGCACAAGATACGTGTACCACATTTGGCAATGCTGGCAGGAGGTACAAGTTTAGGATTTGCTGGAGTGTGCAGTACGGCCCACCTCCATATGCCTTTAACTTTTGCAAAGATTATAAATGCAAACTTCGTAACTAAGGGGCTTTAGTGAAAGAAAGCATCTGGTAGTGCTTTACAAGAAATCAACACGTTACTTAGAAAGAGTCTTTATTGTCCATGATTACTATTGCTAAGAGCTAACATCTGATACCTAAATATTGGCAGTTATATCACCATTATATTCTTCATATACCTTAACATTACTTTGAATATATTTCATTTAGCTTCTGGAAGAATATCCCTTTTTTATAGACCTGCCTCAGTTTTGGCATTCTGTGAAACCAAATTTCTTATTTGGCTTTCTCAATCACATCCCACACAGAGTACTGAAAAGGTATAAAAAGAATTGCATTCTTCATCTGTCTTTGTTTTGTAGTTATTTATAGCTGCTGTAACATCTTACTTATTAGAGCAACAATTAAAAGGTTAATATATTAAAATTATTCTATGAGTCGACTGATAGACCCTGTACTTCACAAATAGCCTGAAATAGCCAACCACGATGAAAGATGAAGTGACATGGGAAGTGAGATGAAATGGAGGGACATTAAAGTTGGTGATGTAATTATCCACCCAAGCATTTGCCAATCAACCTTAGAAAAACTTGTGTGTGGAAAACGTCGGCCAAGGAAACTGAACCAATGACATCCGGAATGCAGGCCACACACACCATGGGCTGAACATTTCCACTTGATAACAGAGAGAGGATAAAACACTTATAAAAACATTTGTGTAAGACTACAGAAAGACACATGTGTGCAGATATATATATATATATAAATGATTTAATATAATTTTGAATAGAACTAATACTCAATGCCCAACAAATGATTTGTTTAATCTGGCAGCGTTAAGTGAAAGAAGCTGTAAAATTTATATTTTGTTTCTGGTAACAACCTGTACATATTAATGACGAAAATGATCCACCACTCTCCACCGAACCAAGTCTCTCGCTACAGTAATCATCACCTGTCTACGAATTGGTCACTCCAGCTTCACTCATTCATATCTGCTCTCAGGTCAGCTGCAGCCTACATATAATATGTCATAAAGACCTTACCATCTGCCGCCTTCTCATAGAATGTAATAAATACAAAAGAAATAGAAAACAACATGGAATCCTGCAGGACATCTTCACATTGCTAAACAGCTTCAAAGTAGGCTGCAAGCTTTTTATTTACCTAAAGGATATTGACATTTGGAAATTAATATAAATATATGTACATTATACTCTATTCAATTGTAATTCACAATCAACACAATGGTCTAAAAGTAGTGATAATTCTTCTTCCAAAATACTGTTGCTAATCTATGAGTATGTTATCGTCTTGTTTTTAGTAATCTGTATTTAATGTAAATTGTTTTTCCTAATTAATACACTTAATGTGTAATTTCATATATTTGATTGTAAACCTGTGTCTTTAATGTGAACTTTTATAAATGGTACTACTGATGATACTACTGCCATTATGGGATGATTTAATTAATTATTTTGAATTAAATAACCTTAAATGTAACATGCATAAAACAATGGCGATGTGTTTTAGTTTGGTTAATAATCCATACAGTAACAATCTTCAGATAAATAATTCTATTATAGAATATATTAGTGTTCATCAATTTCTGGGTATATATATATTGCCAATAATTTGAACCAGTCTACGCTTATTGATCATATACGTAAAACAATTGGTAAATCTATTTTTATAATGAGACATTTTAAGCCAATAGGTGATTTTAATTTACTAAGAATGATTTATTTTGGCATCATTTTTCCATACTTGTCAAACGGAATTGAAATTTGAGGGTGTTGTCCAAGTGTCTATTTCGATAGTCTTCATCCTGCAGAAAAAATGTATTAGACTCATGTTTAATCTTAAGAACACCGATTCTTGTGTGAATATATGTAAACAAAATAATATACTTACAATTTACTCACTCCCTAAACAATTTCAAAACAAATTGAAACACTTTTTAATTGAAAAATGTTTATATAAACTTACAGATTTGTAATTACAATCTTTGATTAATTTATGAGTATTTAATGCAACTTATGTACCTTTCATTTGTAAATATTTTATCATGTAAACTAATTGTATATTCCTGACATTGTCATAAAATTGTTAAAAATATATTGACATAATATAAAGAATGAATGAATGAATAATGAATGAACTTAGCAGTTTTCACTCCCTATTTTTCAAAGGTGTATCCCTATGGAAGATGAAATGGGCCTGGCAGCTGCTTCTGACTCCTTTTATTATGTATGACATGTTCTTATATGCTTAGATTTTTCTCCCATATTAAAAAGTATTTTGTAATATGTTGTAATATTTATTACTTTCATTATTGGGCGAGAATTAGGAATTTAGATGAGCAGAATATTCTACATAAATGCTTGATAGTACAGGAATGACTAAATCAGAAAGATTCATGGCCAAATAAAATAAAGGAAATATTAAAAATATGGTTTGGTGTCGTGGGTAAACCAGGAATTTTTCAGTATGTCAACTACAGATAAATTATTATACTGTACATGCAGTTTCTGAATTTTCATTTCTAAGCTTGTGTTGTGTATATGTTTATTGTATAACTTTCAGTTATAAGTACATGACGAGTCCTATATCATGTACTATGATCAAAAAGCTGAATAAACACTACCACTACTTCCCATGTTTCAAACACTCCCCATATCTCTGCCCCATGCAACATTTTATTTTCTACTATGGCAGCATAAATCCTTTCCAGCCATTTGACATTAATGTCGGATAATTTCCTTAAAGATGCTCTTACAGTACTCATGGCCATTTTATCTTTTGCTAGAACCAATTTTTTCTGTTCAGTCCATTTACCATCACAGCTCAGTCTTATCCCCAAATAATCAAATCGACTTCTATCGACCTCTCCCCCACCTTTTTGTTGTAATTTACGTCCTCCAACTTTAAGTTATATTGGACAATAAATGAAATGGGTGAAAGGATGCCCAAATGAGCCCAGAGTCCATAGAGCTTACAGTTACCTGACATTTGTCTTTCAGGATAAGGGAAAACTACAGAAAAAGCTTATCCAGGTAACTCACCCTGACCGAGATTCGAACTCAGTACCTCTTGAAGGTGAGGCAGACACGCTACCATCTACGCTACTGAGGTGGGCATTTATCTTCCATTTCTCACCCTCATGCAATCTATAACCTTTTTTAAATACCATGATCTTTGTTTTCTTTTCGTTAACTCTCAACCCCCATTTTTGGCAATAACTACTTATATCTCATAATTAGCATCAGACAATGTAGATACAAATGGATCTGCTATGGTGTTAGCTACTGACTGAACTGGTGGTAATTGTTTTTGAGTCAGGATCTTGCAAAATTATTTCTAAGCTATATTTAAACCTGCCTCCAATTTTCTGAATACTTCCCCTCATTGTTTACTGAGGGGTTTGATAATTTAAAGATGCAACATAATTCAGCCATGATTCCTTTTTACTTTAACAGTTTTTCTTGCTTTAGTTCTAGCTTGGAGATATTTAAGCTTATTTTCTTTGGTAGGACAAAGTCTATATTGGTAATATGCTTTATTCTTAAAATTAATAGCTTTCTGGCATTCACTGTCCCATTATGGAACTTGAAAGCGAAGTAGGAGACTCGCCACTCTTTCTGGACATACTATCAGCATGTGACCTATGTTTCAAGAAATTACAATGTTTCTGTATGCCTTATTGCTGCATATATTTTAATATCACGCAATTTACATGTAGTGTTTTCACTAGCGTCTATAAAATACTTACTGCTAAGTTCCTGCAGGAAACTATTAATCTTCCATCCTTTTGTTTTGTTACTGTGACTTAAGCTATTGTATTTCTTTTCACTGCAACAGAGGCAAAAACTGCTGTGTAGCTGTTCTAGGAACAACTTGAGCATTGTTACTTCTACAGATTATAAACAGATTTAATATATCAGGAAATATAGACAACCGCCATTGGTTGGGGATTAGCATGTCTACGTTCCAAAATCGAGAGCATGAATTTAAACTTTGCTTGGGATGACCAATTTGGACAAGTTACATTGGGCATCTCGATTCCCTGCCTCTTTAAACGTTGCAATTTCATTCCCTGCCCTATATTACTTAAGTTGTGAAAAGAAATGTTAAGCACCTACAAGTCAATAAATGGTACTGAAAATAATTAAGCAGAATGTGGGAGTTTAACTCTTTGTTAAGTAGAAATGGGTCTTCCATAAGTTTAAACTGGTTAAATTGTACATTCAGATTACACTTGACAGCTGTATGCGAATAATACATATGAATGTACTAAAATTTAAAAATCAGATGTGAAAATTCACGTTATCTTTCTCTACCCATGGCAGTTTCCATGCATGTTCATTCTATACAAGATGAAAAAAAATGTATATCAAAACTTTGGGAAAACATTTCTTGCATATAGAGGATAAAAAAATGTTAAATGAACATAGGTCCGAAAAATTGTTTATTTCCATGGTAAAGTTCCTTACCTACAACTCTGCTTACAGGGCGAGATGTGTAATATGTAGCTGTCCTGTGGCCATAACCCCTGAGCAGAACAGTGGTTTAATTGTACAGTAGTAGACATTCGCTTTTACATCTGGTTAAATTGGATGGAGGTTGTTCACGTCACCATTGTCTTTGTACACTGGCACTGGCACGCAGTTCTTCCACAATGGAGCTGCTCCTCATATGAGGCCTTCTGTCTGTCTATTACTGAATAGCAGGTTTCCTGGCAGATGGATAGGAAGAGGTGGACTAATTCCATGGCTTCTATGCTCCCCTGACTTAAACCCATTTGATTTTTATTTGTGGGGACATTTGAAATCTGTTGTTTAAACAATTCCAGTTCCAGATGTAGAGACGCTTCACAATTCATGTTCTGACAATAAGAAACTCTCCAGGCCTCACTTGTGCATTAGGGAGTCCATGTGATGGTGAGTTGACGGATGCATTAGAGCAAATGGAGGTGATTTTGAACATGTGCTGTGATTTCCTGTATTCCGACCGTTCTGTTGTCATGATACTATAAGGTTCTAAGTTTTTATTAGCTCAAAAACAAAATATAAAGTCCCATAATTTTAGCCAATTTCTGTGCTGCATTCCCTTAAGTGACTAGGGTGTTTTCTTCAAAATCCTAGTGTCGTATCCTTGGAGGTAGTGGCGTAACGTTAGGACCTGCAGGGCCTGCAGTGCGGGCGGGCCCGGTATTTTAGGGGCCCGCAGAAAAGGAAAACAAGCATATCATTCTTATTAATGAATATAATAATTTGAATATATAAGATAGTGAGTGAATGAGTGTGTGGTGTTTTAGGGCCTGTCGACAACGAGGTCATTTGGGCCCGTATATAAGATATAAATTCTGAAATATGTATATTATAAATAGTAAAGTTTAATGTCAGTCTGCATAGAAAGTTAATGGTCAGATCATTCCAAACGGTTTCCTAGAATCGGTCAACATTTAGAGAGTTTAGCGCAGCAGTGTGTATTAAAAATGCTTGTCCTTCACTAAGAATTCTCTGATAACACTGGTTTGCATCATGCATCTCTGTCGTCACAAACGAGCGAAGCATAGTTACAAAAATTAAAATGAATACCAAAATGTCACATGAGGAAGAAAAATATTCTTTATTGATGTGTAGAGTTCCTGATATTGTAGTATGCACATCTTTTTCTAAACATTTAACATTTGTCACACCTCTCATTCGACAACAATGTCGATTATACATTAAGATTTGAATAACTGGCAGGTCAGTCAACAGCCAAGTCAGTTTCAGACGAGCTTTCTTCGTGGGAATTAGGTGCATCGAAAAATGTGGTGTGATATTTTCAAAACTTTACAAACTTTACAAAGTTTAACTTTTTATATTTAACTGCGTACTTTTTCAGTAAAATGAAACGTTTTAAAGTTAAGAACGAACATCCAAGTTGTGTACAAAAATAAAGAAGGAGCGTGAATTAGAAAGGGAAACAAATTAGTGAAAATAAGTGATTTTTTTTCCTCCTGGTAGTAGTACTAGCTCGACAGTTACAGAAGTTTGCAGTGTTACAAGTGAGTGCATTTCTAAAGAGAACACCAATAATAATTGTGAAAGTGAAAACGAAATAGCAAACGCCATAAATAAAATCCTTGTCAGCCAGCGGGCCCATTCCCCAAAGATGCTAAGCATGAAAACAGGCCCTTCCTTCTCCACTAAATATTAGGAAAAGTTCACTTTGGCAGGACAAAGAATTTGAAGAGAATAGCACGTTATTCATTTAAAAATGACTCTCATTGCTGTAAACCGTGTTGCCTACTTGGAGGGCAGAAATCGTGGTCAGCTTGGAGGGAAGGAGCACAAGATTGGAGGTGCCTAACCAAAAGTATATTACGACACGAAAGTAGCTATGCACATATGAACGCATGCGTCGTTTTAAATTCGTGGCGTAAGGAAAACACAGTTGACGCGGATATGAATTCAGAACTAAAGAAAAGTAAGGACATTGGAAACAGGTCCTTGAACGTATTGTGAATGTGACTTTAACTCTGGCATCCAATAATAGAGCTGCAATTGAAGTTAAGTCAGTTACTGATCGGTTATACATTATACTTTAGTGGGCCTGGATTTTAATTTTTTCAGGCGGGCCCGTGTTGCGTACGTTACGCCTCTGCTTGGAGGATGCTGAATTAAATTCCAAGTTCGGTATTTAGCCGACTTATTGAGTTACGTTATTGACGCAACACATGGATTTGTTTTCCAAATGATCTTTCTTTAAATCAGAGATCATCAAAACGGGTATTTCCACTGAAATCTTGGGTGAAATGCAATACTTTCACTGCTTATGTATGTGGTAGAAAAGTAAACAGGAATCACAATAAATGCATTTTATTGAAGTTTTGCTATCGTAATTTTTGTGTGGAGTGCTACATGATATAAGCAACTGTTAAATAAAATATAAAGTGACCAAAATACCTTTTATTGCTTCTTCTGAAAGAATTACCTCCTTTCACATGAAATATAAAATAATTTTTTGTAGAAAACTCTTCAGTAAAAATGACCAGTACAAATCATCACATAGACTTTAATTTTGGTCCTGGTTGGTGTAGACCGTGGTGATGGCGATGACCTGAATATCCTGGAAATCCATTCTTGCAGAAGAAAGCCATGTAGACGTCTATAGGAACTCCAGTCGAACCGGCAGGAACGGCTTAAGATTTATGATCGGTCCTCTGGGAGGTTGAGCATTAAATGGTGGCGTCAGTACTCCCTTTTGTAGAGAAAGACAAAGAAAATATATAAATTCATTGCGGACCCTTAACTCCTCGATATTGCCGTTACATCATAATTTGTTGATCCATTTCCAAGCTAAACGTCTATCCTCTTCACTTTCTAGTTGTCCCACGTAGGTCTTGATATGAAACATGTTGAAAAATTAGTCTTAATTCAGTTCATTGCGTTCCCCCAGTAATTCTGCAATGTCCTCCTTCGAAATTTATAAAATCTCGTTTAATATTGTATAATAGATGGATATATATAACCATATAATATAATATAATACACATAAAAACAGTAAAATCTTCATGGTAATTTTTTCGAAAACGATAGACTGTGTTAATTGTTTATAAAGCAATGAATAAACGGAGTTAGACGTGGCCAACTTTGCTTTACTCTGCTGATCAGACAGTTGCAGATAGCAAACCGTGTTGGCCAGGTGTAGATTAACAGAAAGCCTGTACTGAGATCTGGTAAAGCACGTCTACGTATAAGAGCGTGTGCGCTAGTGATGGAGCGCTCCAGTACCAAATGTCGATGTACTAGGGTCCTTCAATAGATAACCGAATTATTTTTTAATCAACACTTAATGGCTTTATTTCACTAACATTTAACTATACACTTTCGAAGTATTCTCCCTCTGATGAAATACAATTATTCCAACGATTTACCCATTGTTCGAAACACTCATTGAACTAATTTTTGGACAGCTTCTTCAAGATACCCTTGACAACATTGTTCAACTCCTTATCACTTTTAAAACGGCAACCACGAAACTCCTGTCTCACTTTAGGAAAGAGGTGAAAATCGCATGGTGCGAGATACAGAGAATAAGGTGAATGAGCCATGATCTCAATGCCCATTTCTGCGATGACATCTTGAGTTGTACAAGCTCGATGAGCAGGGTCATAATCCTGATGTAAGATCTATCCTCTCCTTGCGAGATCTAGTCGCTTTTCAGCGAATTTTTCTTCAGTGGCTCCCTCAGTACGTCACAATAGTAAGTAGCAGTTACTGTGCGTTGATTAGTTACAACATGATCATACAGAAAGCCCTCTTTGTCAAATAATACAAGATGCACGACGTTCACTGCACATTTCTGAACTTTTGCTTTCCCAGGCCTAGGGCTCGATGAATGTTTCTACTGCGAACTCTCCTGTTTTGTTAACGGGTCGTTATGGTGGAACCAACTCTCGTCACAAGTGATGACCGTATTCAGAAAGTCTGACTCCCGTCGTAACCTTCCGAGCCATTCTGGACACGTCATGACGCGGTGAACCTTCTGTTCGTCCTTCAGCACATGCGCTAGCCATTTCGCTGCAACTTTTCGATAGCCAAGATCATTGCAAATTATTTCGTCTACACTTCCAACAGACAAATGCATTATGTCTGCAACTTTCGAAATTGTTATGCGATGATCTTCTCGCACAATTGCGTCAGTTGTGTTAATGTTGACTTCAGTTTTTACTGTTACGGGTCTTCCAGGGCGCGGAGAATCTTGAAGGTCTTCATGACCCCCTTTGAAACGTTTATACCACTGAAAGACTTGTGTTTCGTGTAAAGCGTGGTCCTTGTATGCTTGCTGCACTATTTCATAGGTTTCCGTAGCAGTTTTGTCTAACAGAACACACAACTTTATTGATGCGCGTTGCTGCAGTTTCAGTTCCATGGTGGGTGCAGTAAACACGACCTCACGTATCGGACTCTAACTCCCAACTGATTGACTCTGCATGACTGGCACTCACAGCACTACTAGAGAAAGGATCCACCTTTCCACCACTAGCAGCCACGGCGCTCCAAGGCGGTTTATTTAAATACAATTAAATTAGTTCTGTTATTTATCCTTAATGTGAACCACGTGATTTATATGCGTCCTTTTGTGTTAAGGACTAGCGTGTTTTCTTTTCTTTTTTTCTTTTTCGTTTTTGAAAATATTAGTGACGTGTCCTTGGAGTATGTTAAAATTAATTCCAAGTTTTGTATTTAGCCGACTTATTGAGTTACGTTATTCACACAACACATGGACTTTTATCTCTAAATGATCTTTCTTTAGTTCAAAGTGAGTATTTCCACTGAAACTGTGAATGGAATGCAATACTGGCACTACTACTGTATCTGGTAGAAAAGCAAACAGGAATCACAAAATGTGTATTTTTGTTGAAGTCTTGTTATCGTAATTTTGGGTGGAATACTACGTGCTGATAAACAAAATATAAATAGTAAAAATACCTGTTTTTGCTTCTCCTAAAATAATTACAACTTTTCCATGAAATACATAAACATTTATTGTTCAAAGCACTGTAATAAAAATAACGATTCGAAAACAATACCTACATTTTGTTATTTGCCTTCCATTATGCTTTTGTAGACACACTTTGGTGATTCCGTAGAGTGCACCGTCCTTGATTTATCCATTCTAGAAGAAGAACGGCATCTAAACATCTAAAATATTTCCAATCTTACCGGCAGAGGAGTTTTGAGATCTATCATAGATTCACTGGGAGGATTGTTGTTAAACGGCAGTGTTTACTTTCCCTTTTGTATAGAAAGTTAAAGAAAGTATATAAATTGTCTAACTCACAGGGGTGAAGGCGAGATAGCAAAGCGATCTTTCATCTCAAGCTAGATCAGGGCTAGGCCCTCTACTGTCAGTGGAGTGTTTTGTAAGGAAGAATAATATACGGCACAAGATCAGGTTGGAGTTATATGTAAGCCATCTGATGTATTATTTTATGTACCTAGAAGCAGCCTCGGGCGTTTGCAACGCTCTCCAGGATCGATGTCGTGCTCACATAGACCGCGGATGAGGGAGTTGAAGTTGTGGGAGTGGTTTTGATACAAGGAACGTGAAAGGGTATGGATGTAGTCTGTTATTGTGGGGATACGTAGGTCTCGTCGGATAACTAGATTGGGGATGTACCAAGGGGAGTCTGTAGCAATACGGAGGAATCGGGATTGTAGAATTTCCAGACGGTGTAGGTGAGACTTGGCTGCTACTCCCCATATTTCACTGGCGTATTTGGTGGCTGGTCGGAGTACTTGCTTATACAGGAGCAGTTTTGTAGGTAGAGACATTACCGATCGTCGGTTATAGAGAGGGTAGAGCTTACCCATTCTTTTGATAACTTTATTAGCCACATATGTAAGGTGGTCTCTCCACGTCAATTTGATGTCGGGTAGAACACCAAGATACTTAACCTAAGTTTTCCAATGTACGTCCTCACCAAGTAGGCGAATTGGTGGCATATCTGCTATTCGCCTTCGGGAGAAGGTGTTGGCCTGGCTCTTCTGTGGATGGATGCGTCGGCGCCAAAGTTCGAACTCGGTTGTGAGATGGTCGGTATATTGTTGAATCCTGCAAACAGACAAGTTGAGCTCTGATGACGTGGAGGTAACAGTTGTATCGTCAGCAAAGAGATACAGCGAGCAGCGTGGTAGGGATAGTAGGATGTTGATGTATAGAAGGAAGAGAGTGGGTGCGAACGCTTGGGGAACGCCAGCTCTGATGGGATGGGATGCGGATAAGATTCCGTCATGGGAGACAGCAAAGGTTCTGTCAGTGAGGTACGAGTGAATGAGATGAATTAAGTAGGAAGAGAGAGATAAGAGAAATGACAACAAGACATTTTAGTTTGCCACCTGAAAATAGAGGCGCTCGCGTACTGGATCACGAAAGCGATTGGTTGATTCAAGTTATGCTAAAAATTTAAAATTTGTAGTGGTTTAGTATTCTGTGGCTTGGCCATCTTGAAAATTTATTTTTGAAAATAAGTATATGTTCTGTGGTCTGAGGCATACGTAACATATAAAACCACGAAGAAACGATTTTAAACGAGGCCAACGTTATTTTACACTACTGATCAGACAATTGCAGTTAGGAAAGGGTGTTGGCCAGGTGTAGGCTAACAGAAAGCCTGTACTAAGATCTGGTAAAGCACGTCTGCGATAGTGATGGAGCGGTCCAGTACCAAATGTGGATGTACTTAACTCTTGAATATTCTCGAAACCCAAATATATCCTGGTCGAATACTTCTCGGATGAGTACAAAGTTCTAGAGTATGTTTGTCCTGAGTACTGTTTTCGAATACTTGTGGCCCAGGTTCTCGGATAGGTACAGGTGCACTAATCCTGCAATCTGAATCCAGATCTCGATTGAGCTTCAGTCACTCTGACTGGTGCTCACAGATTTATATCTTAAATATCAGGCAGCTTATAGGGAAGTGAACTGGCTGACAAATAAACCGCGTATGAGATAATAATCACTCAGGACCATGGAATATGACTGCAGTATGCAGATAAAATACGCTATTTACACTAATAAACCAATTCTATCCCAAAGCTATCGAAGTGCTCCCAAACAATTGTTTCATATACACGATCATAATATTTTAATTACCAATAAAATTTACATTACGAGATCTGTAGCTGCAACGAATGAATATGTTATAAATTCGAAACCAAATTCATGTTTATAATGTTGACGTACTATTGATTTTCAGGTACACCATATCATATAAAATTTAGCGTAGTTACCACATGGTAAAGTTGGAAAAGTAGAAGACATAATGAGGCAAAATTGACTCCAGATAACCGACGAAGTATTAGTAACAGAGTAGGTTAAACAGACCAAGGGGGTGATGCAGGGAGACGCAATTAGCCCGCTACTATTTAATATGACAGCAGATATTGGGGAGGCAATGGAAAGAAGTATTCTGACAATAATGTATGAGGACCCACAAACAAAGAGCAATCCAGCACGGCATATACGCAGTACAAAGATGGGCGTCTAAAAATGAGTTCGCAATAAATAAAAACAAGATAGTACAAATGGTCTTCAGGAGAGGCGGAAGAGTAGCAGCAAGTGACACCCTCAAGCTAGGCAAAGAACCGATGTGACTAGTAAACAAATTCAAATACTAGGCATTACACTGCAACCAACCGTAAAGTCTTCCAGCATGCACATACAGCAGAGAGCATCAGCAGCTATAAGAGCAATCTGTAATATCAAAGACATGACAAAACTAAAGCTAGAGTCAGCCATGCAGCTATTCGAGACAGTGATCACCCAAATCGCCACCTATGGACTAGAGCTAATATGGGAGAAGCTTATGGCTAGCGATTTGGAAAGACTGGAGAAAGTCAAAGCAAGATTTATCAAGAGGGTAGGTACTAGCTAGCAGCAAATATACACCGAGTAGAATGGTCTACATATTGGCTAGAGAAACCACATTTCTGGAGAACCTGCGAAACAGGATGATGCTATCAGCAGCGGAACCATATAAGGATGTTGCAGGGAGAAGAAAACAGAAGGAGAACGAGATAGAGAAGGAATTCTTCGCAACAGACGTCATGATGAACAGGGAGTGGAGCAGGAGCAACCAACCACAAAGACATGCTATTAAATGTTTGTCGACGCACGGATTCCGTCATAAATTGTGCAAGACAAGGAAATTTCACCAACCGAGTGACTCTTATGAGTGCAAATTATGTGATCAAAAGTGCAAAAGATATCACTTCAAACAGTGTAGAGGATCAACGGGGTCGTTGAACGACTTGATAAAACTAAAACCATAACGTGTAATATTAAAGCTCTTCAAGTGTATTTTAAAAGGAATGTGAATAAAGTGAGATATTTTTATGCAAACCAATCACACATACACGGTAGACAGTGTATGTACACTGTGTTCAGATAAAATCACAACAACGTGTCATACATCGGCACGCACGAGAAATGATATATAACATGATTGAATATTGTGACAAGGATAAAGAAGAGGGAATCAAAATCCTTTTGTGTCAAGTAACAAATGAGTGGCCGCAATGGTCATTTAAATTTGTGTAGAACACTGCCCAACATGAAATTTACCTCCGCGGTTATAATACGTGTTTTAATCCAATTTTCACACGTGGATTCTGAAAACAATTTTTAAAATGGCTTAGATACTTTAGTTATACTGTTAACTCTGAATCACGAAAGCACGAAGTTAGAGACTTAAAATGTAAATTAACATTACGGCAAAGATTTATTTAAAAAGCCAGTTTAACAAAATATTAAAGTGAGAAAGGCCTAGGGGCCACGTGCTGCAGCAGATTATTTTCTGTTTTATAAACCATGATGTATACATTTTGAAAGACCATGTAAATAACAATGCATTATGTAGATATAAGAAATCGTGTACGCCCAATAATGAACATTTGATGTATGGAAAACACCTGCGTAGCTGATGGAGCACATCCGACGTGCTGAGAGACAGCAAGCTCGCTAATCATTACTTGATTTTCACACAAATGCGTGTTGCATATCGGTGTAGTACGGTATTCATTTGCTGCACTATTCCACAAGCTGGAACCGGCGAAGCAGGGTCAATAACTCTCATAGTTATACATTTAGAACTTGAATATACAGTGAAATTCATTAAGTAGTTTATCATTGCTTTACATAATAATTGTAGAAATAACGTAATGTTTATTAAATCGCAGGGCAGATTGCTTTTGGTTTCAGAATCTTTCTGACCGTGCGATATGACTTAACGTTGG
This sequence comes from Mantis religiosa, assembly GCA_030765055.1. Taxonomy (NCBI): domain Eukaryota; kingdom Metazoa; phylum Arthropoda; class Insecta; order Mantodea; family Mantidae; genus Mantis; species Mantis religiosa. Next base: position 416,984,199 of record CM060950.1, read on the forward strand.
AGGACGTAAAATTAAAAAAAAATCTTTCTGCTAAGATATTCCTATACAGTCTATCGGTTTCTCCATCAATTTTTCAATATCTCCCCAACATTTGGCAGCGTAGGAAGCAGCTGTTGCCTCGAGGGCACATCATATACGAGCACAGGAAATGTGTGATATATTGCTTTGATGAGATTCAGCTATAAGAAGTTTTATCGGACAAGGCAGTGCAAGAAGCTCATGATCTGCCCCACAATTTGGAGGACGGGAAATTTAATCTCTGGCTCACTTTTTCACGAAGTTATATCTCATATTAATATATTATATAATCAGCTTCAGGCATGACAGTTTGATGCAGTGAAGGCAAAAATTGCGGTTCAATCGTTCATCCAAACATTCAACATCGTGCGTAGTAGAACAGGCAATTTAACTCAGACTGATCATGTAATGTTCCAGATGCAGAAAGACGTCGTAGGGGAACGAACTTAACAGCAGATGTTAATGAAGTATGTGACAGATTGATATAAAAGGTACATAGCAGCCTCCAGTCTACTGAACATCTGGATGCTGCATAACTATTGAACGCGAAAACTGAATTATTTTTTCGAGCGTTTCCTGAAATGGAACTGAGCATTATCAGTGATCTTATTTTGTAATTTTACGTCCTCCAACGTTAAGTCATATCGGACGGTGAATGGAATGGGTGAAATGATGCTCAAATGTGTCCAGGGTCCATAGAACTTAGAGTTTCCCAACATTCGTCTTTAAGGATAAGGAAACACCCCGAAAAACCCTTATCCAGCTAACTCACCCTGACCGAAATTCGAACTCGGGACCTCTTGAACGTGAGGCAGACACGCTGCCATCTACGCTACCGAGGCGGGCATCAGTGATCGTTCTAAAGAACTTAACAAAAGAAAACTTCGAACCGTATTCAGCATTTTTTTTTTCAACATTTGGAATTCAGGAAGACAGCAGTTGCCCTTCCGCTATTGCAGTTAATACTGAAAAACAATGTGCAAAACACCTTTAGTGAAATCACCAAGGTTTCAATAATTATTGTTCAGTTCTCATATCTGCCGTGAAACCAGAGCACTGTTTCTCCTCTTTGAAGAGAACAAAGATATTTCTGAGGAACACCATGACTCAGGATCGGCCTACCTCTCTGGCTGTGCTATCTATACAGAAGCAGCTTATCAAAGGTATGCAGGACTTTAATAGCAGAGTGATCGACAAGTTCTCCATGAAGAAACATCGACGCATGGACTTCATGTTTCAAAACTAGGTTAGTTACATGCACTTATTCTCTTAGCTCGTCATTATTTTTTGGCACAAAATGTCACTGCAAGTCCTCTTACAAAGTGTGGTATGTTTCAGCGGAGAGGAAAAATCTTTCAGTGACGGGGAAGTAGCTAAAAAGCGATGATAATGTTGCGGAATCTCTGTACGTTGTCACAAAGATGAATCTACACTCAAGTATATTACAAATGGACTTTAACTGACTCACCAAAGTGTTGCTATACGCGAGGAACTAATTTCTAAGAATTTAGAATTTCAATTATATCAGGACCTGCAATCGTGTAAATATTTTTCGCTTCAGTCTGATGAAAGCACTGATATTTCTGATATTGGACAGTTGTGCTTATTCATTAGAATGGTGTTACATGACTTAAAAGTTAAAGAGGAATTTGTTAAGGTGCTGTCACTTCATGAACGTACCAGAGGAGAAGACATATGTAATACATTCCTGAAATGTGCGAGAAGTAGTAACAGTTTACTCTCTAAACTTGTTGCTAAAACTGATGCGCGCCTTCATTGAGTGGAAGGAATGATAACTTGTGCTTGAAGCACAAAAATATCACTGTAATTTAACTAAGTGAATGTTCTGTGGTTGCACCAATGTTCGTTAACATAAAAACTAACATTTTATGTCCCTATAAAACTATTTCTATGTCACTAAGTTTATTTAGAATGGAAGGACCATTTAAACTAAGAGGACATGGATTCTTGTGTTGAATCAAATAGTTGTCCAATCTATTGGTTAAGCTAGTAGGGCTGGCAACAGAATTAAATATCAACTGAAGATAAGTGTCACCAATTATAATATCACTCTCTTAAACAAAATCGAATGTCTGTGTCAACCAGTATTGTTTACTAGGCGAGCATGATGAAAAAACCTCAAGGCCGCCTTGGTCTACCTCACGTTCAAGAGGTCCCGAGTTCGAATCTCGGTCAGGGTGAGTTACCTAGATAAGGTTTTTCCGGGGTTTTTCCTTATCCTTACAGACGAATGTCGGGTAGCTCTAAGCTCCATGGACCCTGGACACATTTGTGCATCATTTCACACGTTTCATTCATCGTCCGATATGACTTAACGTTGGAGGATGTAAACTACACACACACACACACACACACACACACACACACACACACACACACACACACACACACACACACACACAAACCCTCATGATGAAAAATGTATGATGAAAGAATAGATGGAAGCAGAAATGTATTATTCTACATTTCCATTGAATGGAATAAAGACTCTGAGGAGCACGATGTCCGAAGAGAGATTTACTGCATTGACAATGCTCTCAATTTATATATATATATATATATATATATATATATATATATATATATATATATATGTGTGTGTGTGTGTGTGTGTGTGTGTGTGTGTGTCATTATGAAAATTCTGATTTCAACTACTGTGACATCGACAAAGGCTCTGAAGGCTAAGAAAATGGATTCGCTATTTAAATGAAGTATGTCATTAATATAAATTATAATATATACCATTGTTAATTCTTAAAATGCTTATGTTCGACTTAGTGAATACGTATTCAGTTTTCGGGGGTGAAAATAGCGCATTATTTGCAGACATATGCGAGGGGGTGTTTATAGTACTAATTATCATCTCCTAAAAATGTGATAGGGAGTTTGTGTTGATATGTGATTGTTAAAAATCTTCTCTATGTAGTCACTATCCATATTTACAATATTTTCCAGCGTTTCTTGACCTTCTGAATACCTTGGTTGTCGAAGTTGGCATTTTTGGACTTAAACAACCCTTTCACTTCATTAATGACGTCATTTGTCTGGTCAAGTAGGTGAACACGCAATGGATTTTTCATTTGGACGAATAAAGCGGATGCTGTATGATCTCAAAACCATATTCCCTTGTTTTGTCAACTGCAACTTAAGATGAATGTGCTGGAGCATTGTCAGCCAGAACTCAAATGCCTTTGGAGAGCATACCGCGTTGTTTCTTAATCAGCACTGCTCGTAACTTTTCCAGGAGATGGCTGCTGTGTCTGCCAGCGATGGTTTGATCCTTGTAAAGATAATCTGTAAGGATGACTCCATTGGTCCCAAGAAACCCAAAGCATGACCTTTATAGATGACTTTTGCACCTTTGTATTTTAGGAGGGGGATATCGGCATGCATCCATTCCATGCTCATGGATTTTGACACTGAATTATACTTATAGATCCAAGATTCATTTATGATTACTAGACGATAAAAATTTATCTCCATCATGTTCCAATAGCATCAACATCTGTGTCGAAAGACCAGGTCATGTTTTCTTTCAGAAACGGGCAGGAAACGTGGCAACCACCTTGCAGATACTTTAGACATGTGCACTTCGTCATGAATAATTTTTCAGGCACTGCCATAACTAAGATGAGTCTCATTCATGATCATTTGGATGGTTGCTCGTCTGTCTTCCAGTATTAAACATTTCATTGTCTTCACCGTGACAGTACCATCTGTCAAGAACAGTATACCAGCTCTTGGGTCGTCTATCAGGGTATGTGACCAGTCTGAAAATTCCTTTTTCACCTCACAGTAGTTTCATAAGATGGGAAATCATTGGCATAAACAACCGTCATCTGATAGTGAATTTCGTGTGAAATTTTGCCCTTCAAATGCAGGAACATTATGACGCTCCTGGCCTCAATTTTCTGCATCTTACACACAACTCACTTCTAGCACTTACTGTTACAAAGGAAAAGGACACAACTGAGTGATATTTTCAACATTCTGCCCCAAGGGATTAGTGATGACACTAACAAATTTCCTCGCAGTACCATAAAAACTACCACGCGATAACTTTACGATACCCCCTCAAAAGTGCATGGAACACGCACGTTTCATCAGCACTAGTCCCCACTGTTTGTTACTCTTATTCATTAAGTAGTTATTAGTTACTATCATTTATGTACTTAATTTTTGACTGACCATTACATTGTCTCGAAAGCTCATGACTACAGAAGGCACCTATCAGTTTCTTTACTTCAATGGAAGAGGAACCTGGGGAATGGTATAGCGTACAAGTGAACACAGCTTTACGCTTTGTGCGATTTCTCTAAAGAACTCTTTTGCTTGTACCTGATGAGTACAACTTTTGCATTTTCGGACATCCTTTTTTAAATTTAGCAGAACAAAGCACGATATCTATTAGACAGAAAACGTAAATACATTTATTACCACACTGCAAAATATATTAGACACACGAGGTTTGAAGAAATGTAGTCAGAAAATATGAGCGTTGCTAATGAAGAGAACGAAAAAAGAGCTAAAAAGAGAAACAGTTGTGATGATACATTTATTACGAAAATTGAAAGAAACACGTGTTTCCTATTTTGATATATTGTGACAGTGACGGCATAGGTCACTTCAACTGCTGTATTTGTCACTAAGTCATTAGCCCAATGCTAACTTACAATCAGCAACATTTTTGCACAAATCCACCACTTCGACATGTCTCTAAAATGTTTCTGTATGCCTCTTTAGCACGCATTCTTTGTGTTGATACTAATCCTTTTGAATAGACACAGGTCCACTTCTAACACGGAGCTGCACGCCGTTTAGCAACAAAACTCCAATATTTGCACATAGACTGTGCCTCGCTGCCGGTTCCACAGCTTTAGGAACATTTAATGTATTGTTTAATTACCAGAAAACAAGCAGAACCTCTATGCTTACTGAAAGCTATGCAAATACCAGCTCGGATGGTGCAGCGCCCTATTTACGAAATCTTAATTCGCAACCTGCTAGACGCCTTCTCAGATCAAACCGAAATAAACGTCATCTGGATATCTAGCCAAGTGGGCAGTTTAGGCAACGAAACGATAGACGTACACCACCAGTTGATCTAACACGAGAACTTAGACATTGCCACCCGTGTCCGGGACAAACACAGAAAACCACACCGCCCTAAAAAAGTTCTTAACACAACCCCAACGCAAACGCGTAAGGCCCTATCGTACTACTTTTGCATCTTGTTTCAAGTTGCGTTAACTCCGGTATACGTATTCCGCCTGGGATACAGCGAACATGATCGATGTGATTGTGACATGAGAGGCGATATTAATCATATTTTTTTCGCTTGCTCTCCCCGACGTGCGGCTACCACCAGATTCTTACAGGAGATCGGCAATATTTACTCAATGGGCCCTTATCACCTGCCATCTCTACTTATCTCTACTTATTTCTGGGCCTTCATGTGGACAGATGTTTAGATTGGAAAGCTCACATAAATTATATCTTACCTAAGCTTAGCTCTGCCTGTTATGCTATCCGAGAGCTGGTTAATGTGAGTTCTATTGACACACTTAAATTGGTATATTATGCATACTTTAACTCTATTATGGAGTATGGAATATTATTTTGGGGCAACTCAGTAGAAAGTAAAAAAAAATATTCCTTATGCAAAAGAGGGTTATAAGAATCATTACTAACACCCACACCAGATGCTCCTGTAAAGATCTTTTTACAAGATTGAACATATTAACGCTTCCTTGCATGTATATATTCTCGATCCTAAAATTCTTTGTATGCAATCGTGCCTTATTTGCAACAAATAATGTAATTCACAAAATAAACACTAGACAAAAGAATAATATCCATTATCCCAGTGCTAAACTTTCTTGCTTCCAGAAAGGTGTGTATTATGAAACTATCAAAATATTTGGCGCACTTCCTAATGTTCTTAAAGAAAAAGTTGATAATTTCGGTGCTTTTAAAAAAGCTGTTAGAGAGTACCTTTGCTCAAAATCTTTTTATTCTGTACAAGATTATCCGAATGACAAATTATCCTGATAATGCTTCTGTAGCTCTATAAGTAGTATTTAACTATTCCAATGACAAATCATTACTTATAAATATTTGATGCAAGCTGAAAGTTTATTTTTAATCTATATGTATTTAATAAATAACAAGAATGGTATCCATTGCAAAAAGGTTGAGACGTACTGGCATAAGCCAAGTGAAAGCTGGTTTAGAAAGTGTTTCATTTTGTATCAAATATAATTATCCCTGCTTTGTTTTCCATATTGTTGTTCATATTGCCTGTGTACTATAACATATGTCTTATGTTAACTTTTGTACATATATACGCTATTAAACTTTATACCTCTAGACATGTTCAATGTTCACAGCCTTTTCTGGCTACAAGTGAACCTACTGAACGCAAATCAATCTAATCTAATCTAATCTATGCCGTTTTCCGGGGCGATTTGCAAGGCCTTATTTCGTTTCACTACCCGAGCGCGAATGTAATTGTAACATCCAATAACCCGATTTCACACGTTCACACATCCACCAGTGGTACTCAGATTCACCGTCATATTCAGACGCAGTAGCCATCCGGTTAGGTTGGCATTAATCTGTGGGTTGGCAGTAGCGTCATCTAGAAGAAACTTGGAGCAGTTTAG